>JACCID010000134.1:0-362283 GCA_018906775.1 Sycophila sp. Sp_5 | reverse complement strand
TTCACACTCTGGCCGACATTATTTCTCTCCGTTTTTAACGGTCTTACAGTCTTTTCATTCTCTTTGTCAAATTTTGCAAACCAGTCCTTTTGATTTAGCACTGTATCGTCTTGATGCCAGTCTTTAACGCTCTTTGAGTTGTATCGATCTCCAAAAACCACTCTCTCGTTGAATCGTACATCTCTACTCTCATAAAATTTACCCTCATCAACCTTCAACAGAATATATCCTGTGGGTGTGTATCCCACATGGACAACCATTCTTCCTAAATTGCTAAACTTGGGTCCAGACCGTCTTTGTACTTTCATATAAGCCACACAACCAAATCTCTTCAACTGTCTTATGTCAAAATGATAATTGGGAGCGAATTTCTGTAACGAAGTTATCATTTCATTTGACTTATGGGGAGTCCTATTATAGCTATAAACTACTGCTCCAAGGGCAAGATCCTACATATTATTAGGCAGTCTTGAGTCAAACATGTAGGCTCTTACCTTCTTTTGAATTGACTGATTGAACCTCTCTGACACACCATTATGCTCTGGAGTATCTGGTGTAGCAAGGTCCAATTCTGCTCCCAGTCTATTCAACACTTCAACAGTGTACCCTCCTGTGAACTCGGTACCTCTGTCAGTACGTAAGTAACAAACCTTTACATCTTCTCCTAGAAGATTTCTTGCGCTCTTCACAAATGACTCGAAGCATTTCCCTGTCTCACTCTTTGACTTCATGGGATATGCCATCGCTTATCTGGAAAAGTCATCAACAAACACAGATATAAAGCGATAGCCCTTAGGATAACTAGTAGGACTTATTGGTCCGATTAAGTCCGAATGAATTATCTGGAGAGGCCGGGAGGAACGATTTCTAATCTTGCTAAATGGTAATTTATTATTTTAGCAACCATGCACGTATCACACTCTTCGACTGTCTTATCAAAAATCACTTCTTTTAGCTCCTTTAGATGAGCATGAGTCTTCTGCAGTTGCTTCAGATAGGGCAAGGACGCATGCCCTAACCTAAGATGCCACAGCATTGCTTGACTCATTCTGCATTTTTTATCGTAAGAATCGTTTCCAGTTGCACTCTTCGAAATTTCATTCAATGAAGAATCTTCAAACTTTTATTCAGAGCTCTCTTTTGGACTCTCGTTTAGACACTCTTCATAACTGTCTTTACTCTCATTTAAAATCCTATCTTTGAGAGTTAACAATAAGTCATCATTGCTATACTGATTTTTACTGGACTGATCTTTATTCAGCTGGTCTTTAATGGAACTTTCTTTATACTCTTTTGGACTCTCTTTAGCAATGGATATACTAGTGCCTAGAATAGTTGATTCTATAATTTCATTCGCAGCCTTATTTTTCAAGACACTCCTGGTTACATATCTTGGATGTGTTTCCTCTCCAACAGAAACTGAATGAACTTGTACATTTTCAAATATACCTTGAGGATTCTTTAGACCACTAGATGTACTATTTGTGACTTCCAATTCTACCTCCTAACACGGTTTATTATATTTACCAGTAACTAGTGACTCGTTAGTAATTGGATCAAATACATTTCGAACACCCTGTATACTATCGTGATACTATTCATCATGCTTAATGTCAGTTGAAAAAAAATTGAATTTATTTAATTAAAAATGTTATGCTAAATTTTTACGTTTACATTTAATTTATATACTGATAAAGGCATGCTTGAATAATTTCACGGCTCCATAGTTATATAGTTATTACGTTTATTTGCTCCCGCTCCTCTTCGTTGTTTTTTAACGCGTCTTGTTCCTTCTTCAGCTGGGGGAGGGGGATGGGAAGGCTTACTTCCGGCGTCTGTATATATTCTACCGGTGGCTCAAAATTGTCGACCGTCGAAACCTCTACTGCAATCTGTGTGATTTAAATTTTTTTAATATTTTACTGCTGATTAAAAAAAAAATTAAAAACTATACCTCGACTGGCTCAACAGGAACCTGCTGGGGCATTTCCACTACAGCATCAATCTGTACTTCCATTTCATTTTCACTGTTTGTACGCTCCTCTGCAAACTGTTAATTTTATAATTATTCATAGTCTTATGTTTGTTTAAATTAAATAATAATGTGTTATGTACCTGTATATCGTGCAGCTGCATTTGTACTTCTGGAGATACATCTCTCGCTGCTGCAGATCTTCTAGTCGCTGCACGCCTAGGTCTGGAGGTGACATCCAATTGCTCGTTTGCATCCTTGAAATAATTTTTTTTTTTAATATGCGTTTTTCACGATTCCTGCCCAGCTAGAAATCCGACTAGTTGAATCAGCCATGAAATTAGGAAATGGCTTGCTCAAATGGTTTATTTTTAGTGGAAGATGAATCGCTTCTTTTTCACAACAGCCGCACAGTTATTAGAATGAAAAATTATTGGATAAATACTAGCTTCTAATCGTTATTAAAATGTAGTCATTTTTGAGCGAAGACGAATGGGGGCAAACATAACCTAAAAATAGCTTCTTTATATGAAACTGCGAACTGTAATTTAAAAACTACATACATCGTCATTGTCCGGTTGCGTTGGTTCTCGCCGTGTTCTGCCTCTACGACCTGGAGGTCTTCCTCGTGCTCGATTTTGGCGTTGGGGTGCAGCGTTACGGGGTGATCGCCCTCTCTGCCT
This sequence comes from Sycophila sp. Sp_5, assembly GCA_018906775.1. Taxonomy (NCBI): domain Eukaryota; kingdom Metazoa; phylum Arthropoda; class Insecta; order Hymenoptera; family Eurytomidae; genus Sycophila; species Sycophila sp. Sp_5. The sequence continues at coordinate 359,628 of JACCID010000134.1, read as the reverse complement.
GGGAGCAGCATTTGGAGCAGGTCCTGGCATCAGTGTTGCATCCCTTCCAACGTGGTCTCGTCGCCGTCTTCTAATGACGAACTCATTTTCAAATTGGCTCCCTGTAAAAGACAACAATATCGTCAAAAATGTTTCAAAAAATAAGAAAGAGCACTTACCTGGTGTAGCATCTCTATTGAGGTTGTCTAATAAATATTCGACATCACTGTCGACGATATCATTTTCATTTTCATCATAATCCAGTAAACGCCACTGGGTCTCCATCATAACTGTAAGTGTAAATTAATAATGGTTTATGCAACTTTGTTTTATATTACATTATTAATATTGTTTATTTCATATCCCGTTCTTTACTATACATACCTCTCGCCAAGTTTACTCTCCGTAAAGCAGCAACATGTAATAAAAATTCTGGAAAAGAGTATCTGCAAAATAAAATTCATTGTTTACATTATTTTTTATTACGCGTAAAAATATAACGTTAAAAGAAGAAATGTACTACCTTCCTAATTGAAGCTGTCTTCCCGCTTCCATAAGAGCAAGATCAGCATTGACTAACGAAGCTGGTCTTCGTGTCGAAATGGTGAGTCCTCGCGTGGCTCGACGATAATTTTTCAGTATGTCTAACATACACTTTTTAAGACAAGCTGCACATAAAAAAGAAAATTTTCATTAGTTTCTGCCCAATAATTAAATGACAATTTTTATAGGATACACTTACCAATCATTTTCCAAACATTTGGATGTTTACCCATTTTCTTTCCCACGTGAAGATTAAAATTCTCGCAGGTATTATTCGTACGCACTGGCTGATTATGCACTGATAACACTTCAGCTAGCGGGACCCAAAATGTCCTAGAAAGTTCACGGAAACCGTTGATTGCAGCATTATTGTACATAAGATTTTTTATTAGAAACTCTTTAAATTTACTGAATTACCTTAAGTATCTGCCAAACGTTTGTAATTTAGGACCATCCATCGTGGTTGCAAGGCGATCGATTAATCCAGTAACGTGCACAGCACCTTCACTAATTTTACTGGCTGGCAAATGCACTAAGGCATAAGCGGTTTCCAAAATGTGATCATGTTCCGCATTTAATCCTAACTTTTCCCACTTTTTGGCAATCGCCTGCAATAATAATGATATTTAATAATACATTAACAAATATTTACCATATTGACAATAAATATAATAATAAGTTTATAGTACTTGTTTGTAGTGGAATGAACACCCTGAGATTCTTGCATTAGGGAAATTCTCCTTCGCGCTGTTGATTTGCGCACGTTCAAAGTCGCTCATTAAAGATTTAACATTATTTTCTAGATCTGGTACCAATTGTTTTATAAACTGCTACATGGCATTGTACATTTCTTTTGTCCTTGAAGAGCAATAAACGTAAATCGCCGCAAAACCCTGCAAAATACGATAGTTAAGCTACCAACACTTTTTGTGCCAATGTTTGAAAATTATCTACAACTTACTGCGTCAAGTTTTCTGAAATGCACAATAAAAACTTGAGCAACATTCAAGTTTCTGGGAATAATCTGTAATCAAACGTAATTTTTTAATAGAAGGGTAGCTTAAGTACGGCTTAAGCAATAAACTTTTTAAGTGCATAAACATTTTAAAAAAATTTATATTTTAATGCTTATCAATTGAAAACTCAACGAAGAAATCTTCCTCAAATGCAATCAAAAGAAATAGCAAAAGAAGATATATTTTTAAATATTCGTTGAAAAGATATAACGATTAAAAGTAAAAAAGAACCAAGAAATCATTTAAAAGTGCTTGATTAAAACCTTTCAACATTGAAATAAAAAAATAGACATTATATTAGTCCAAGAGAAGCTTCAGGACTTCTTCCGATACCCAGATTTCAAAAATTTACATAACTGATAAAATTACTCTCTACGAGTACTTAAAAAAGCAATAATCTTTCTTCACATACCATTTTTCAATGTGACAATGATTATCTGAAAATTGTGTATGCGAAGAACCAACAAACCATTTGAAAGTGCTTGATTAGAAAATTTAAACATTGAAATAAAAAAAATAGACATTATATTAGTCCAAGAGAAGCTTCAGGACTTCTTCCGATACCCAGATTTCAAAAATTTACTTAACTGATAAAATTACTCTCTACGAATACTTAAAAAAGCAGTAATCTTTCTTCGCATACTATTTTTCAATTTGAGAATGATTATCTGAAAATTGTGTATGCGAAGAGCCAACAAACCATTTGAAAGTGCTTGATTAGAAAATTTAAACATTGAAATAAAAAAATAGACATTATATTAGTCCAAGAGAAGCTTCAGGACTTCTTCCGATACCCAGATTTCAAAAATTTACTTAACTGATAAAATTACTCTCTACGAGTACATAAAAAAGCAGTAATTTAATAACGATAGAGATAAAAAAGACTACATTTTAATAACGATTAGAAGCTAGTATTTATCCAATAATTTTTCATTCTAATAACTGTGCGGCTGTTGTGAAAAAGAAGCGATTCATCTTCCACTAAAAATAAACCATTTGAGCAAGCCATTTCCTAATTTCATGGCTGATTCAACTAGTCGGATTTCTAGCTGGGCAGGAATCGTGAAAAACGCATATTAAAAAAAAAAATTATTTCAAGGATGCAAACGAGCAATTGGATGTCACCTCCAGACCTAGGCGTGCAGCGACTAGAAGATCTGCAGCAGCGAGAGATGTATCTCCAGAAGTACAAATGCAGCTGCACGATATACAGGTACATAACACATTATTATTTAATTTAAACAAACATAAGACTATGAATAATTATAAAATTAACAGTTTGCAGAGGAGCGTACAAACAGTGAAAATGAAATGGAAGTACAGATTGATGCTGTAGTGGAAATGCCCCAGCAGGTTCCTGTTGAGCCAGTCGAGGTATAGTTTTTAATTTTTTTTTTAATCAGCAGTAAAATATTAAAAAAATTTAAATCACACAGATTGCAGTAGAGGTTTCGACGGTCGACAATTTTGAGCCACCGGTAGAATATATACAGACGCCGGAAGTAAGCCTTCCCATCCCCCTCCCCCAGCTGAAGAAGGAACAAGACGCGTTAAAAAACAACGAAGAGGAGCGGGAGCAAATAAACGTAATAACTATATAACTATGGAGCCGTGAAATTATTCAAGCATGCCTTTATCAGTATATAAATTAAATGTAAACGTAAAAATTTAGCATAACATTTTTAATTAAATAAATTCAATTTTTTTTCAACTGACATTAAGCATGATGAATAGTATCACGATAGTATACAGGGTGTTCGAAATGTATTTGATCCAATTACTAACGAGTCACTAGTTACTGGTAAATATAATAAACCGTGTTAGGAGGTAGAATTGGAAGTCACAAATAGTACATCTAGTGGTCTAAAGAATCCTCAAGGTATATTTGAAAATGTACAAGTTCATTCAGTTTCTGTTGGAGAGGAAACACATCCAAGATATGTAACCAGGAGTGTCTTGAAAAATAAGGCTGCGAATGAAATTATAGAATCAACTATTCTAGGCACTAGTATATCCATTGCTAAAGAGAGTCCAAAAGAGTATAAAGAAAGTTCCATTAAAGACCAGCTGAATAAAGATCAGTCCAGTAAAAATCAGTATAGCAATGATGACTTATTGTTAACTCTCAAAGATAGGATTTTAAATGAGAGTAAAGACAGTTATGAAGAGTGTCTAAACGAGAGTCCAAAAGAGAGCTCTGAATAAAAGTTTGAAGATTCTTCATTGAATGAAATTTCGAAGAGTGCAACTGGAAACGATTCTTACGATAAAAAATGCAGAATGAGTCAAGCAATGCTGTGGCATCTTAGGTTAGGGCATGCGTCCTTGCCCTATCTGAAGCAACTGCAGAAGACTCATGCTCATCTAAAGGAGCTAAAAGAAGTGATTTTTGATAAGACAGTCGAAGAGTGTGATACGTGCATGGTTGCTAAAATTAATAAATTACCATTTAGCAAGATTAGAAATCGTTCCTCCCGGCCTCTCCAGATAATTCATTCGGACTTAATCGGACCAATAAGTCCTACTAGTTATCCTAAGGGCTATCGCTTTATATCTGTGTTTGTTGATGACTTTTCCAGATAAGCGATGGCATATCCCATGAAGTCAAAGAGTGAGACAGGGAAATGCTTCGAGTCATTTGTGAAGAGCGCAAGAAATCTTCTAGGAGAAGATGTAAAGGTTTGTTACTTACGTACTGACAGAGGTACCGAGTTCACAGGAGGGTACACTGTTGAAGTGTTGAATAGACTGGGAGCAGAATTGGACCTTGCTACACCAGATACTCCAGAGCATAATGGTGTGTCAGAGAGGTTCAATCAGTCAATTCAAAAGAAGGTAAGAGCCTACATGTTTGACTCAAGACTGCCTAATAATATGTAGGATCTTGCCCTTGGAGCAGTAGTTTATAGCTATAATAGGACTCCCCATAAGTCAAATGAAATGATAACTTCGTTACAGAAATTCGCTCCCAATTATCATTTTGACATAAGACAGTTGAAGAGATTTGGTTGTGTGGCTTATATGAAAGTACAAAGACGGTCTGGACCCAAGTTTAGCAATTTAGGAAGAATGGTTGTCCATGTGGGATACACACCCACAGGATATATTCTGTTGAAGGTTGATGAGGGTAAATTTTATGAGAGTAGAGATGTACGATTCAACGAGAGAGTGGTTTTTGGAGATCGATACAACTCAAAGAGCGTTAAAGACTGGCATCAAGACGATACAGTGCTAAATCAAAAGGACTGGTTTGCAAAATTTGACAAAGAGAATGAAAAGACTGTAAGACCGTTAAAAACGGAGAGAGAGTCCAAGAGAAAACTTCAAGAACAATCTAAAGGTGAAACAGATAATAATAAAAGAGTGAAATTTCAAGAGAGTCAAAGAGAGTTGAAAGATTGCAGTTTCTCAGACATTTCCAGCCTTGCAAATCAGACCGCAGTTTTATTAACTGTAACAAATGATAACTCTGAAGAAACAAGCTTAGCTCAAGCTACTTCAAATGCAGCGTTTCATTCCTTGCTTGCAAAGGTGAAAGAAGATCCTGTGTCATTTAAACAAGCCATGGAATCTAAAGAGAGTCAGCAGTGGCGTGATGCTATTGAAAGAGAGTTGAATACAATGAGAGAAAATAATGTCTGCAAGATTGTGAACAGACCGGGCGCTCAAGAAGACGGTAAAAGAGCAAACATCATAGATTCCAGATGGGTGTTCAAAAGTAGACCAGCTGAAGACGGTCAGAAAGGTTTCAAAGCAAGATTGGTAATAAGAGGGTTTAAAGACAGAAATAGTTATGATCTGCAAGAAACTTATGCTCTAGTCTCACGATTACCTCTGGTGAGAGTTTTACTGGCAATTGCCAACAAAATGGATTATGACATGTGTCAACTTAATGTACAGACAGCCTTTCTAAACGGACATTTGTCTGAAGAGATATACATGGAGATTCCCGAGGGACTTGAGGTCTCTGACCAGAGAAGTCCGGAGAATCTTGTATGCAAACTTGAAAGAGCGTTGTATGGTTTGAAAATAAGTCCAAAGAAATGGAATCAAAGATTTTCTTTGACTGTAGAAAAAGAGGGTTTGAAATCAAGTCACATCGATCCATGTCTGTTCACCTGGAGGGAGCATAATAGAATAGTAATTTTATTATTGTATGTTGATGATATACTTTTAGCTGGCAACGATAAGCATAAAATGAACAGAATTAAAGAGGGTCTAAAAAGAGAGTTTAAAGTAAAAGATTTAGGTGAACCTAAAGAATTTCTTGGTATTAAAATTGACCGCAAAAGACAGTCTATGATTCTTGAATTAAGTCAAGAAAACTACATTCACAAAGCTTTGACAAGGTTTGGGTTTGAAAACATGCATCCTCAAAGAACGCCTATGGTAACCACACAGGTTATGAATAAAGAAAGAAGAGAAAGAGAGAATGACGGTCAAGCATGGAAAGAAAGTGAATCCATACCATACAAAGAGGCTGTTGGAACATTACTGCATTTAGCATGTGCGACAAGACCTGACATCGCTTATACAGTTAATGTATTGAGTAGACACCAATCGAATCCGACAGTCAATGAGTGTAAGATGGTAAAGAGAGTTTTTCGTTATTTGAAAGGAACAAGTCAGTATTCTTTGTGCTATAGAGGCAAAGAAAGCAATATGTAGGCATTCTCTGATGCCAGCTTTGCAGACTGCAAAAACTCATTGACCACTTGTGGATATGTAATAAGATTGTTTGGTGATTCGGTGGCATGGAGAACCCACAAACAATCCTATGTAGCACTATCTACTTGTCAAGCTGAGTTTGTATCAATGAGTGAGGCTTGTCAAGAATTAGTGGGTTTAAACGAATCAATTAAGCTGATGTTGAACAAAACGTTTTACCCTGTTACATTGTGGTGTGACAATAAACCAGCTGAAACTAATGCAAAGGTTGATGGAGGTAACAAGCTACGGCACATGACTGAAGTAAGAGAGAATTATGTAAAAGAGTGTGTAAAAAGAGAGTTTGTAAGAGTTGAATGGATTCCTTCGAAAGAGCAGATAGCTGATATATTAACTAAGCCGTTGCCATTTGAGTTACATTGTAGATTAACTGAAAGATTATTTAATTTAAACAAAGAGTGTTAAAGAGGGTCAAAACGAGTTGCATAAGAGGGTTTTATTTTGTATGTTTCAGACAATAAGAGCAAGTAAAAGAGGGCTAAACGACAGTCAAGAGCAGCAGGTCTGATACAAGAAAGAGAGATCTAGAGAGACACTACCGAGAGCATGTATGCGAGCAGATAAAGAGATGACCAGCAAAGAAGATTAGCTGAAAGAGTTGACAAACACATGGTGGGGAGGGAGTGTTAGATACATGGTTGTATGAGTGTGCGCCCATGAGTCTATTCGGTGTGGCGCCACCTTGTTCCCCTTCTCATTTGTCTCGCCAGTCTACTGAGAGTGCTCGGTTAGTGAAGACGGCCTTATATGAATAAAGTCTTTTCTATTTTTCATTTTTGGTGTTTTTATTTCCGAGCTCCTGAAAGTAGCATCCCAACATTTATCTACGTCGAGTAATCTTGAAACGATGGACGATGATTCATTATTGATGAACTCGGCTGCTTTGACGTTAGAAGATCAAGCATCTGAGCCGCCACCTTCGGCTTTGGCATCTGATCCGCAACCTTCGCCGTCAGCATCTGAGCCGTCACCTTCGCCATCAGCATATAAGCCATCTTTACCGTCAGCATCTGAGTCATCGATGTCGCACACGAGAGAGGGTGAATATCATAATTCATAGAAATAAGTAAATTAAATTTTTATAAAAAAGGATATGTTAATAATATCGATGGAAGGTTTACATATGAGGCGTTTCCAGCACTGGGCGTTTCGCGTTATCTCTCCCAGCGCTCCTAGCGTGGCGCGTGGGCGCCAATATATGGTTAACTTCTACTCGCGTTTAAACTTATCAAATGCGCTTATAAAAAAAAATTAATAAGTATTTCCGATGTATTTTCTCCTCAGTATTTCAATGGTGTGTTTAATCTTGTCTTATTATTTTATCTTCGCAATTTAAATTCAAATTTATAATTTGTTATAAAACATCTTATATCTCAAAAACTGTATTTTTAATTTTCTTTTTCGATCGAAAGCTGTGTCTTTTTTACATAGAAAAGCATATTTTCCAAAAAGTGCATTTGAAAAATAAAATGCAAATCAGTAGCCGCAACGCCGCATTGATGCGCAAACAGTGTAAACAAGAACTAAGAAAAAATCTCGATCGAAAGTGTCAATTAAAACGTTGATAAGTTGAATAAAAAAAAACTATTATAAATTTATATTTAAATTGAGAAAAAGAAATAATAAAAAAAGCACCATTGGAAAGCTGAGGAAAAAATACATTGGAAATGCTTATTAAGTTTATTCTAAGAGCACATTTTTTTTAGTGTAAACACGAGTTAAACATATTTTGGCGCCCCGCCACGCTGGAAGCGCTGAGAGTGTTGACGTGAAACGCTTCATATATGATGAGATCTAAAAAATATAGAACCATACAGATCTTTTTATTAAATCAATTACGTACGTTATTTTAATTAATAAATACTAAAAGAAACTCACAGATTAAGAAGCAATTTATTTTGCAGGATTATCGATTCAAAAGATAGAATTATTATCACATGAGGAGTTACAAGAGATTATGAGACCATTGATGACATCCAAAGAACTTAATAATTACAAAAAACCTGCCTTGCAATCCGACATGAGTATTTAAAAAGAATGTCTGTCTTTCATTGTAAATAAACGTTTAAAATAATTCATTAAAATTTATATCTGTACCACAAGAGGCGTACTCTTTCTGATACTGTTTTTCCAGCAGGGATAAGTTAGAGATATTCTAACCACGTTATTTGGTATTGCAAGCTACATGATGCTGCTAGACGAGAACTTCTTCAAAGTTTAAGAATATTGAAATGCTAATTGCTAAACCTTCGTATCCCAGCATGTCAGAGCGTTCTCTCTTTCTTAAATAAATGTAATATAAATACATAAACTCTATGTAAAGCGGTTAGACTAATGTAAAATTATTTACTTTATGTAGCTTAAATAAACCCGCAAACAATTAATTTGTATTGAGATTGTCTCTCTATTTCTTAGGTTTTATTAAAGCGTGATAAAAAAAATATTCTTTTGCTACTTATAGCACAATTATCATTAATAATCATTAATAACATAAGAAATAAGTTTCTCGTTCAAATCGTGAATTATACCTCTAGTGTGAGCTTTTCTTTTATTTATCAAGTCATTTAGATTAGGCCTTAATTTTTTTTTTTAAACGCAATCCGACAGTTCCAACATTAGAGTAAATTTCAAATATGCAATGTTATGAAGTTAATCGCTTGATGTTCGCTATCCTAATGCACTATCTAATTAAAATTATTTTATCACCAGTTCCATAGTTTCTGGTGGCGATATTTTTTTTTCAAAATAAATATCAGTAAATTTATTCAAAATTTTTCAATTACAATCTTATAAAGTGACGAATACCGCAAGAGGTTGGGTTTCCATTCAAATCTGTTGTAACTTTTCAGGTTTGAACTTTTTCATATATCAAGATCGTAATTTACTTTAAATAATCTAAACCGTATGTTATAGAAAATCTGGCAATTCCAAAGATAGGTTGAAATTAAAATATGCAACATGTCACCGGTCTACCGTTGTGTGAGTGACAACCGGAGTCTTCTTTTCTTGCTCTCCTACGGGAGAGGAATCCAACGCGGAAACCTGAAGGTCTTGGAGAAGACGTCTTCGTTGAGTGAGAGGAGGACACAGCACTAACCCACTCTCCTAGCCCTCTACGTACGTAGAGTCTCGACCTCTCAGTAAGAGGGAGACCCAGTGACAGAGTCACTAATGAGCTAGGCTCATTAAGTACCTATAAGGAAGGGATTGGGGCACCAAAAATGAATTTAGGCCAAAAGCTTTTAATAAGGTAAACTGCTGAGCAAGCTTTATTCTCGACAGTCTGTGTATTGCATTGGAAGGGAGAGGCCAGCTAGCCGCTGCCGGGCCTCTTTTCGCGCCTCCATATATGCTACATAGGCTCCTCTTTCGATAGAGGGCTGCGTGCAGCTAGGCATTCGCCACCTAGCGGCGGCGGCGCGCGAAGTAGACGTGGCGGCAAGGCTTGCTTGCGTGTATACACGGTTGGCGTGCTGCAGGCGCAGACACGCAATATAATATTTGCCATCCTGGAGCTCTATTTAGTTCAGATTCCTGATTAGCTTTTTAATTGTTTTTGGTGGCAATATTCTTTTTCTACATATAGCTCAATTAAATGAATAAATTTCTGCCCTCATTTCTTTTTCTTCTGGTTAATAAACTCTAAAGAAAGTACATAAATAAATCGAATAGAACTGCTCAGAATTAGATGGATCTCAAAATAACCTAAGGAGATATTTTCTGCCATCCTACCTGGTCTGACTGCGAAGGTGGCAGCTCAGATGCTTGATCTTCTAACGTCAAAGCAGCCGAGTTCATCAATAATGAATCATCGTCTATGGTTTCAAGATTACTCGACGTAGATAAATTATCGCAACTATCGATATAGGTATATAATTTTCTACTACATTTGTTTGAGTTTGAAGACTCTTTCGACACATGATCTGGAAAAAAACGAGGTGAAAAGTAAATTATTTGTAAAATTAGGATGTGTTTTTGTCCACTTAAAGAACAATTTCTTTCCTTATTGTCAATCGTGGATAAAACCTTTCTGTACCACTCTAGAGTAGGTATAGAAGAAGTAAGAGAATACCGGATAGCTCCTTGATGGGGAACCAACTGCAAATAATATATACATTGTTAATTAATAAATAATCTGATACAAACTAAATTTGACTTTCAAACCGTAAAAAACGTTGTTTGAAGAAATTCTATGTAACATAAAATGTATTTTACCCTAGAAATAAAAAAACATATTTGAGGGTCAGCTTCAATTTATACAAAACACACTACTTCTAACAAAATTAATTGATTATATATAAAACAATGTATAAAATAATGAAGGATCATGTAAAATCGCCAAACCTATGAAAGGACTGTAGCTACAAACTATTCTTATTATGCCCCAGGCTCACGCAGGCATGGAATGATCTCGATATTTCAATAAGACAATCAGATTTGATAGGTATTTTTAAGAGTAAAATAAAAAGTTTGTTATTTAACCGATCTGAATGAGTGTCTAGCTAGCGTACAGGGCTACTCTTGACTATTTATGATCGTCTATCTTAAGCTAATTGGTTATACTATATTTTGTAAAGGGCTCTCGCCCGTGAAAATTAATTTAAATAAATAAATAAATATATGGAACCCATTATGCATCCGATAATAGGGGAGTTTGTAATCCAGAACGATTAATTCAGTACTTAAAACAACAAATCAAACGATATTGCTCATAGCTAGATATAAAGAAATTAAGTCCAAAAATTATCTGATAAAAAAGATGTAGAAAAAAAATAGGATTACTTACATCAATATTCTTTGCTTACACGGAGACAGCTAAAAGTACTTTCTTCAGGCAGCAAAGATAGACTCCTATAGAAGCCGAATACCCTATCCCCAAGTGAAGCACCCTGGGACAGGTACGGATATTTTTATTTATTATATATAAATATTGCAATTTTTTTCATTTACCACCACGTGAGCCGATTCGTTATCGACCGTGATTTACCCTGCTACAACCAACGGATCATTAAAATAACACTGCAGCGCCCCGTTGTGGTCGGGGTGCGTACCCGTTTCGGGATGCTTTAATTGGGGATAGGGCATCGGCTTCTATAGAAATCTATCTTTACTGGCGCGGCTAGCAGCCGAATAGGTCCCCCCGTGAAGCGCTTGAAAGGAGTGGGGGCAAGACACAAATAAGTGCTATAACACCAATTGCTCGCGCGACGGAAGCGCTCTATCACCTCGACCTCGAAACAGAGCACCTCGGCGGGGAAGGAGCCGATCGGCAACACGGCGACCGGACGACCACATGGCCGATACCGCATTTCCGAGAGCCCCGATCACCGGCCAGGAGCCGACTCCCCAGACTGGGCTCCGCAATCATTAGAGCCAACATCCAGGATGGAAACCGGCCGACATGTCGAGGACGGAGAGCACGAGACCCCGACATCAGCTTCGCAGCAGCTACTCGAGAGCCGCATCAACACGCCTAAAGAAATCTCTCTCTCAGGTTAAGTACCTAGGGGACAGCGGTCCCCCACAGTGAGAGCGTAATATAAGCTAAAAGTGATTGCATTTGTTTAAGCCATATCTAATGATTTTCCCTCAGCCCCGCAAGACCCACTCCCATCTTCCGACCTTGCTAGCCCGGCCGATCAGAGGATCGTGGACCTTTTGTAGAGTGTTTGTTGAGATAAGGGTTGGTCAAAGAGCTGAAATAAAAATGAATTAATAATAATTGGGCCGAATAACCTGGTCCCTCAAACACCGTTACAATGTTTTTAGATTTAATAAAGTAATATTTTGGAAAGGAGCAAAATGATAAATAATATTTATCGGTGATCAATTATTAAGATGTTGCTCGCAAAATTTATCGCTGTGGTTGGTAAAATTTGTTAGTGCAGTTAGTAAAATTTGCTTCCGGCACTTTTTACAAACAAGATTGGTAAAATTTGTTCCAAGGGATAATAAAAAATATCACCGCATGGGGAAGCTGTAGGTATACTAATCAGTTAGTAATTTTTATCGCTACTATTTGAGTAATTATTAATAATATTTTGAGTAATTATTAACAATATGGTATAATATATCAGCATCTCAAATGGAAAAAATCAGAATGATTAGAGCAGCTATGAGTACTTGCAGAACCGAAGAATCAAACTATCGAAAATATGATAGTAACAAAAAATTATATAATCTTGCAAATATACACCGAATAGACTGCCACAAGCTAAAACTCACAAGAAATCACTTCGTTCAATGAGCAAAAATTGAAGAAAATAGCTTAATATTTGGCGCCTTCTATCCAAACTCTGAATATTACAAGAAAATACTCAATAGCAGCTACATCCCCCCAGAAGCATTTCCATACCTCGACAAATACAATTACATCCAATATCAAAAAAATGTACCAATCGTTTATCGCATAAACAGAAGAATACAAAATAAAACAATAAGGTATGAACCGAATCTTAATAGCCAATGTACAAACGCCTTATGGCGATTTAAAGGGGCCAGCCTGAGTTAAATTGAAAAAAATACACTTTTCAGTATAATAGCTATAAAGATTTTATGCATCACTTTTGAATCCTGGAACTTTTTACACTTTAAGTACTCATATAATTGAAGGTATTTATTCACTATTAGGGACCAAAAAGTGTTCCTTATCTCTACTATTGTTCCATGAAAAATATCTTAAAGATTTATTTATTTGTCCACTTACCACTTTATTTGACACCAGACCAGGCTTGAATTACTTTTCATAACTTGCACCTCAGAAGTGACGGGTTACTTTTCTAAAAAAAAATACGAAAAAAATTATTGTAGACATTTAAGTGCAAAATATTATTTTTAAGCCTAATATTTTGCACTTAAATGTCTACAATAATTTTTTTCGTATTTTTTTCAGAAAAGTAATCCGTCACTTCTGAGGTGCAAATTATGAAAAGTAATTTAAGCCTGGTCTGGTGTCATATAAGTCATCGTACTAGAAAAAAACCTATGGTAAGTGGACAAATAAATAAATCTTTAAGATATTTTTCATAGAACAATAGTAGAGATAAGGAACACTTTTCGGGCCCTAATAGTGAATAAATACCTTCAATTATATAAGTACTTAAAGTGTAAAAAGTTCCAGGATTCAAAAGTGATGCATAAAATCTTTATAGCTATTATACTGAAAAGTGTATTTTTTCAAATTTAACCCAGGCTGGTCCCCTTAACAAAGAAATACCAAAAGAGATGTTCAAGGCAAACATCGAAAGAATACAGAGAAATACTGGTGGATGCAGAAGAATCTTTTTCAAAATGTAAAGTGCTTAAAGTACTTATTACCCTGTATATACTGTACATAATGCAGATAGAAACCATCTCTCTCCTCCTAAAATAAAAACTAAAAAGCAAACTAACCAGTTGTTCTGCCAATTTCTCGTGAGAGTAAACATGTAAACATATCAAGAAATGTTACATAACAATCTATAAAAAAAAAATTATTCATACTGTTAAATAATGTCTATCTTTTGTTTATTAAAGATAATACTTTGTAAAACATAAAATGTACGTATTTTTTTGGCGTAAATAAATGACTTTATAAATAAAAAAAAGCACCGGTTCTCGTCCGATCACCGAAGTTAAGCAGCATTAAAGTAGCTTAAAAAATCCAACGGAGTCGAAAAGGTAATTGATTCAACTTTAATATGACGGGTCGAACGTTTTTTTAGGACGTTTTATAATAAAGTTACACCATTTTTTATCAAAAAAACACGTTTTTCTTTTAATGCAAATAATTAAAAAAATAAAAGAGATAGAAAAAAACTTCAGAAAGAAAAAAAAATTGTTTTCACTCATTGAACTTATTTCTGCAGCTATGTATGCGATTTCCAAAAAGATATTTTCTCAATTTTTTAACATGTCAAAAAATTAAAGTGTTTGATTAAATAAATTAATTATAATAAATTAATTATATTTTTCATAATAATAATGAATAATAAATGATTTACAAATATTTAGATAAACTAAACACTTTAATTTTTTGACATGCTAAAAAATCTCTTTTATTTTTTTAATTATTTGCATTAAAAAAAAAACGTGTTTTTTTATAAAAAATGGTGTAACTTTATTATAAAACGTCCTAAAAAAACGTTCGACCCGTCATTTTAAAGTTGAATCAATTACCTTTTCAACTCCGTTGGATTTTTTAAGCTACCATTACGGGAACTAAATTAGCAGTGGATCAAAAAGGCAAGATTTTTTTGTGTTTTTTCAACTCTTTTTAATACTTACAAAAAACTCAATTTAACACTTTTTTAATTCCGTATCATTTTTCGAAGGTTTTTATCTGCTCTTTAAAATGCCGTTGGATTTTTTAAGCTACGACGTTTTGCTGCTGAGCAATAAAACTTTTTAGCTCTTCCGATTTACTACATACAGTTACTCTAAGAATTAAGACTCATGATGGTTTTAGCCTTTACTTTGTTATAATTAATCAATTCATCTTAACTACAATTATTGTTTAATCATCTGAATAAGATTTTTCTATGATTAACTGCTTTGCTGCTATCATCATTCCACTAAATTTTCTTAAACTTATTGTTTTTGTTGCTACAATTTGATGGAACTGCAGCCTTATCTTTGACAACGATGCAATCATGGATGTGCTTATTGTTGAATGAATACAAACTCATGATACACTTATCAATAACAAATACAAGCTTATTATATCTAGAAATACTATCCGAGTTTAAAAATTATAGATTTAAAAAGTCTGCTTTACTTGAGTCAAGATCTGAGTAAAACTTATCCCACAATATTAAATTCAATTCATATATTTAAAATTCAACTTATATTTAAAACTAATTCTATTTAATTTGACTGGAGAGAGTTACTAGTAAGAGACCTCAATTCTCCCTCCGATACATCATTGCCCTGATAAAGAGCTCTGCATACTGCCAACAGTAAATGTTCCCTTTGGGTAGGTTCGACATAAACAGAATCGATCGATCGATAGAATCGATGCCCTTATGATTACCTTTACAGTTGGAGAAAATGGGAGTATTGTTGGTGCAGGCTGATTATCAGGGGATGCAAAGGGGAAAGCTCTTGCAAGAAGTAGCTGTGTGGCCAAATCGAAACCAGTTAAAACACTGCATCAGTCTAGTCCACATAAGGTTGTACAAAACTTTTAACGTTGAAAATATAAATTTCCTTTGGTAGGGACTGATCACTAAAAGAAATCAAAAAGGAGCGACCAGGAATCCAACTATCTTCTATACAAATAGAGTTATGATTTCTTCTATTCAAGCGTTTGATCTCTAGTACAGGAAGATCAGTAACAATAGCGTTAAATATAGTCTAATATGTAGGATATGTAAAGTCGTTGAATGAAATACCGAAGCACTGGAGACTTTAATGAAATATATTTATTACAATTATAATGCGTCGTCCGACCAATAAAATTTTCGCGCTCTGCGTTCTCGCACATCTGTGTACACCAGTGGTGCTACCGAGTTCTCCTTCGAATGAGACGAGAGGCATAGTTCACGATTTTAGCTTATAACCTGAGTTTGATGTACATTTTATCTGAATAATAACATTGCCCTATTGAAAAATCTTATGTAAGATCTTATGTCAAAATCTGACCTGAAATTTTTCTATTTATAAGGGACTAAACACCGTGCAAAAGGGGGATAAATTCGTTAATAAAAAATTCTAAGTCCCATCGAAAACAAATTTTTTAATAACGAGTTTATCCACATTTTGCACGGTGTTTAGTCCCTTATAAATAGAAAAATTTCAGATCAGATTTTGGCATAAGATCTCACGTAAGAACTTACGTAAAATCTCACGTAAGAACTTACGTAAGATCTCACATAAGATTTTTTAATAGGGTGGTGTATCTTTACTTTTATACATGTAATTTAATAATTCATAAAGGTTATTGAAAAAGAAGCAATGTATAATAAGGGCGGAAAGTCTTGATAATCAATTGTAAGTCGAAGGTATTATAAATTTCAATTAAAATTGAAAAATGGGGATGCAGTGGAAACTGTGTGGTTATTCAGAGATAGTTTACTGTAATGAAATAAGTTGATAACCAAGTAAGCTTTTTTTATTTGAATTTTTTTAACAATTCCGTAAAGATAAATAACCATTCGGAAAAATGAGTAATTCTTTAATTCGTTTAGTAAATCAAATTTTCTGCATAAAAATTTGGTAAAAAATGTTTACAAAATAAAAAAAGTTAAAAGGGAAATACTTATGTAAAACTCTAAGGTTTAAATAAACGCTATTATAGATAATATAGGCTTAGATTTATCTTCTACTTATTATCATTTTCAGCAAGCCAAATATCTGAAGTGCAGTCACCGCCAGGGTATCTGTATTTGAAAAATTGTACTTAATTATTTAATGATTTTTGTGATTAATGGTTCTTATTCATTTTAGCAGTTACCTCATTTCATGAGCTAAGACAATGTCGTCTTTGTTAGTTCCAAAATCGACTAGGAAATTCGTATCCAATTTCATTCCTCCATTTTCAACATCAATATCAAGTTTTATCATTACCGAACCATGTCTAAACAAATAAAGAATACTAGAATAGTTTGTAACCAAATATGTATCATTTATTTTTGTGAAAGATATGTATATATAGCAATACATAAATATATAAAATTTTAAGGGGTCGGAAAGTTCAATAATAATTAAAAATTCGCGGCGCAACATAGCAAACGAAAAACTAATTATTTTGCTTATAACGAGGAGTAATAATGAATTATGGAAAAACCAAGAAATACTTGCCCTTTCGTACAATAATACCTAGATCAGCTTAATTAATGTAAAAAAAAACATATTATTCGAACTTTTCTCATCAAGGTATTGTTATATGATCTTGAAATTGAAGAAAACGATAGCTCGTCACTTAACACAAGGCAAGGATCTATTGGTTTTTCATATTTCATTAGTATACTCTTTGTTTGTTTTTTCTAATTTGTCCCTTAAAATTGTATTGGATAGCGCATATGTTGTTAATTTACAATACGTTGCAGTATATTCATGCAGGTCTAAGTAGGAAATTTCTTGTTAACCTTTAGAGGGCCGGAATATGCCTCTAGGCGTAAGGGGTCTGACTCACCAACATCGCAATTTAGTTTGGCTCTAACTCAGGGACCTTAGACCACATTCCTATAGAAAAATGCGATTTTCAAAATTTTCAAAACCTCGGCCCTCTAAAGGTTAATAAAAATAAATAAATCGAAGGTGTTTTACTTACTTGACGTGTTCGGGGTAGAACTGCCGGTCCCAGGGCTTGAAGAGAGAGGTGCTGACGTAGAGGCGGCGCCCGTCCAGGCTCAACTGGAGCATCTGCGGTGCGCCGTCCAGTCTGCGATCCTTAATGTACACCGGATCCGGTTGCTTCTGTAGTTCCTTGTCCTCCACAACGCGTACCTTCGAGTCGGATAGAATGGAGCCGCCGACAAACACTTGCCCGGTGAGGCGTGGATGCGAACGATCTGTGATGTCATACTGGCGCACGTCTCCGTGCAACCAGTTCGAGAAGTACAAGTATTTGTCGTCCAGGCTCACCAGAATGTCCGTGATCATGCCTACAAAAGCACAAAACAAGGCTTACTAAAAATATTTCTTTATATGTACATCGATGGCTGAGTGTTCCTTTACGATTTTTTTGCATTCAGCCGTCGATACATGGGCGATTCCGTCAATTACATTGCTGTATTTTTTATTGTTCCTATACAATTATCATATACAATTTTTGAAGCAATAATTAACCAATTGATGCTCTTTTCCTCTTCTTTCATTTGCTTTATTGGTGGATTCTCCAGATCTCAAGGGTGCCGAGTTATAGATAAAGAATGAAATTTAAAATTTTTAATGCCTCTAAGTTTCAATAAAATCCACGATCTAAAGATTCGATAGTCCTCTAGTAAGGAAACGCTGTAGGAAATGTAACAGTATGAATTGAACAAAAGAATGTCGATCGAGGTGCAATGCATGAAGAAGTAGAACAATCGATAGGGACTTTCCGAAATTTACTTTTCTAATCGTCATGAAAAGGCAGAGACGCTTGAGGAAGGAGATCGGCTTACCTGACATGTGGGGAAATACGAAGCCCTCGACTTTCTTGGGCGGTACTTTGATGACCGGCTCGCTGACCCAGACACCGTCGGCGTCCTTGTGGAAGCGAAAAACGACTGAGTGAACGGCGCAGCCGACGTAGCCCTCGTCGCTCGTTGGCGAGTGCAGGAACCTCACCTCCAGTGGGGTTACGCCCTCCTCGCCCAGGTTGATCACCTGCTTCAGGCTGCGCTCCTTCCACGAGTAGAAGTTCAGGCTACGACCATAGATCTCTGTTGCGCAAACGTAAATAAAACGTCGCTTTTGCTTTTTTTATAGTCACCTCTCATCTACCATATTAAAAAGAACTGTATATAGCTGGGTCCCTAGCGAAATTCAAATATGAACGTAACAAAATCTTAAATTAACCTAATACAATGCTTGGTAGAAATCTGTAAAATATCCTACTTTTATCTTGGATTTCCAACCCATTTTACATTTTTACATTCATATTTTTATTTTTATTTTTTTGAAAATGTAACATTATATAAGTAGGGGATCCCGGGTAAAATGGACACCAGCTATTCAACTCTGACTGTAGCAAAAATTCATGAAAAAGTTTGACAGTTTATGTGGATTGTACTCCGAGTAACATCACCGAAAAAAATAAATATTCGTTCCTGGAGCTTATACGATATCTATAGATAACTATTATACATAACTATAAAAACTGTTAAAATAACAAAGTATCTTTATTTAATTTTTTTTTTCACTTTCTCTTAAGGTGTTCATTTTGCGCGGGACCTCCTATTAAGAATAGAATTGAAAGACTTGAAAATAATAATTTTTTAACTCAATCCCCCAGTTTGGGTGTTATATATAGTCAAGTATATAGTTCTTTTCAACATAGCTTCTATTAATGATGCGTTCTCGGGCCACGTCTAGGGTAGCTTTCTTTGTTAAGACATTGGCTGTTGCGGGGACATTGTTTAATGTAGTAGAGATTCGAGTCTTGAGGATTAGTTTTAAAATTCAGAACTCTAACTGAAGAAAACTTCATAAATTTAACAAAATATCACTTTCGATTCATTTTGCAGTTTTAAATGAATAAATGGATTATTTAATTTAGTGAACTTTTTGTTCGTACGACTTGAATCTCTATTCAATCCTTCATGGCAGTTAACAATTAAAACATTTTTCTATAAATTGTTCTAAAAGCATTGGTTGTATTATTGATATGGTGTTCAAAGGTGCAAAGTTTTTTAAGGTATTAATGATGATCTTTTATAGCTCAAAGTAATTTAAATTAAAATTATTGATTACTGTATTTACGTGCCACCAATATTACAGCGAATTACTTTACTGTATATCGAATAAAAGTTAATGAGCTACTTTAATGTAAACAAAAACGCACACACCAAATATACACAGAATTACAAGCGAGAATACAATTAATATTTACGAACCGTCATAAATCGCTGAAAATGACAATTGTTACTTATTAATATTCGGATAAAGATTTAAATAACTTAATTTTAATAATTATTAATCTTATAGGTATTTAAAAAAACTGTTATTAATATTATTTAGTTTTTTTTAAAGATTTTATCGATTTTTTACTCCTTAAAAGAAATTATCAAGATATCTTTACATATTCTCTTTCAGATAACTCTTAGACAATTTTTACAAAATCAGAATTGTTACTTTACTTTAAAAATAAACGTATGTTAGGATAAAACACACAAGAAGTTTTAAGAAAATTTATAAGGTTCTTAAATTAAAAGTACTTATTAGTCAATTTTTACATTTGCCATTGTTATTAATGATTAAAACTACCCCGTGGAAACTATCTTATAAAATACTATAAAAATGTACAAATTTTATAAAATCCGATAAATTATTTATCAAGTTTTATGCGGTTTTTGCACCATTTTATGGAGTTTTATAAGACCCTTTCCATAGGCTAAAGAAGAAACAGTAGGTCGATGTAAATCGCGGACACTTTCTTTTGCATTTCTCCTTATAATTTCCGAACGGATTCCAATTCGAAAAATTTGAAGTACAAATTCGTTCGGTGATTTCGTTCGGCGTTATATGCAAATTTACTAAAATGTACTATACCGAATCGTCAACTACGCAGATGTTAGAAAGTTAAAAAAAATTGTTATGTAGAGAATTTTATGGTAAATGTACCTTTTCCTAACTTTTAGTAAGTGCAAGTACGGTTGCTTATGTTTGCTCATTTTTCGATACGAAAATTTTAATTAATCGAAATAATTTCTTTAAGGAAAAATCTTTTTCACGCTAATCATCTATAAAGTTCACTTTATTGATCTCTGCAGTGGGAGTAAAATGCTATTTTGTTGTCTAGACTTTTTTTACTCCCTCAAAACACATGTTACTCTCTGGAGACATATTTTATTCTTTCACATACACAATTTAGCGTCAGCTATATACCTATTATTTGAAGATAATTTTAACTTTTGTAAATATATTTCAGTTAGCATAAATACATTTTAAGTTTCCTAGAGCTATTTTCCGAGTCGTAATCACATTTTATTTGGTTTTTGTCAAATAAAACAGATTTATATTTTTCGGAGCTACCTTTTGGGCTTTCAATATTTTTTATTATTTGTAATGGCAATAAAAGTCTTAGAACAATCTAATAAATAAATGTTGAAATAATCTGTTTGACTTATGAAGAACCTAGAGTCTATGTATACCAAGTGATTTATAGATATAGAAGAAGTTTAAAAGTTTTACCTGTAGCATCAGGATCACTCTCGGAAAATCCACGTTTGAAAATTTTCGGCACCCCCCATTCGGTGGCTACCAGGGTGTCGTGGTGAGGCTGATACCAGAAGTCATAGCCGAATTTGGCGTGCTTCTCGCCTTTGACCCAGGTACCCTTGACCTCGAGGCTACCGGCGTCGACGAGGAGGAAGTCGCCACGCGCGTTGCCCTCCGGCGTGCCCATCGTCGAAATAATAATTTCGCCGGTTGGCGAGCAATGCGCCGTATGTGGTGTCGCCAAGCCATACTTGTGCATCTCCGCTGGTTCAATTATCTAAAGTACACTTACGGACATTCTTACAAATTCATCTTATAGTTATCACCAATAAATAGACAATTAAACATTTCTCCGTCACAAGGTTTTCTGTTTGAGAAAGCAAAAATGACTGTTTAGCATTTTGCAGGAGTACCATAAGTAGCTTCCTGCACTTTATAAGGGAGAAAAGAAGTTGAAAAATGTCAGTAATTACCTTTTTGATTTTAGGTTCACGCTCGTTCGTCACGTCGACGAAGTAGATTCTGTCGGACATGAGGCAAGGTAATACGAGGGTGTCGCGTTTTCCAGGCTGTCCGTTACAGCTGCTGCAGATATTCCAACCACTGTGGTGAAGCTCGTCGCCCACCTCCCGCATTCTCAGCTTGTGGATTATCTGCAAGGAATCTCGATGTGCTTAATTGTATGTATAAAAAATCTTCATTTCCAACGTTGTGTAACGTGGAAATTGCAACGTTACGACACTTAGGTAATTGTAAGCGCCGGAGACGCAGCGCACAGCATAGCCCGCGTTAGGTTAGGCTAGAGACGAGAGAGAAGAGCGGCGCGACACCGCGGCTAGGCAGCCGAAAGCGCGCCCCCCCGCGGATAGATAAGTGGGGGAAACTAAGCGCTTCTTTATAATGAGCCCACGTTACGGAAACGCTCTCTCCGCCCAAGATCAGCCCTAGCGACAACAACGATAACGAGGCCGAAGACCTTGACCGAACCGGCGACCACGAAGCTAACGCACGAGACGAGACCCGCGGCCGCCTAGACACACCAGGGCAGACATCTCGCCCCGCTGAAGAGCCAGGAGTTACATCCGCCGCAAGTCCGCGGCAAGGCACAGAGCCGGGAGCAGGCGCCCGTCACCCGCCAGCAACGAGACATCCACGCCGTCCTTCTGCGAGACTCCGAGGAGACGACATCAAGACAGCGTTCAACGCGCGATCTTACGCGATAAGTATCGTTATCTCTCTCTCTCGTCCGCGAGTAGGATCGGCGAGCGCGCCTATAAGAACAGGTGCGAGTAAGGTCTTAGGACCGCGGTAGCGAGCCGCATGTATATAGCTTATCGATGTAGAATTCTTTATACTATATTCTTGACTTCCTGAAGACGTCTTGAACGTAGGCATTTAACCGGTCAGAATTTAATTATGGGTATGGGGGTTAGTTTAATTCAGTGTCCAAAGCAATGATGTTTGAGTCAACTAACTGAATTAAGATAGGGTAAACTTTAAAATTTAAATTCGAAAGCAAATGTGATAAAATTGCGATAAAATTGCGATAAAATTGCGATAAAATATAATCTATGCCCGTTGTCGTTTGATTAACAAAGTTCAGTGTGCAAAATGTGTACCAACATTTTTTAAGTCAAGTCAATCTTCTTTTATAAAAAATTTCCTCGATGAAAAGTGAGTATTATGTAAAGAACAGGGAATTCATTGCTAGGCTTTTGCGAATTGCGTGTTTACAACTACGTTATAACGCAGTATTAATAATTAATCACATTATTTTCATTCTTCATCACTAATTGGTAAGACAAAGTAATTATGTCGTTCAAGAGATTTTAAAATATCTGCTCTCTAAATTTAAAGCAGTAAATATACACCGAGAAATAAATTGCATTAAAAATTAGAATAACTGCATTAAAAATTAGTACAATTTTTACTATTCGACGGACTAACTTGCTTTATACAGGTATTCTGATATTTTAATGTGCATTATTAGTATATATTTAGACAATATTTAAGTATACGCTTTAATAAAAAGTGCGATCGTATAAATAAATATTAATATTCAGTATAGTAAAAATTTAAAAGCAAAAAGTGCTATATGTATTTTTAAATTTTAAAGAATTTTTTTTCTAAATTTTAAGATAAAGAATATAAATATACTGCTAAAAAGTTTAGTAAATTCTATCATCTCTATATAAAGGTATATCAGCTTATCAAATTTCGTATAAGCTATAGTAAAAAATGAGAAATTATTGAGTAAATATGTAGATGTCGCCTACAATATTTACTATGATTGTAGTAACTAAGATGTTGAACATCGCCCTGTGCGAGTGTAGTGTCAGATGACTAAAAAAAAAAAAACAAGCAAGCCGCGTCTGATGATCGGTTCATATCGGCATGAGTACCGGATCACGCCGTGTGGTGCATAAAGTTAATGCAAAATAAAAAAGTTCATAGTATTGAAAAATTGAAATTCCATATTAGTTTACAGATGCCGCACTGCAAAATTCGCAATTCGCGTAACTCGCAAGTGACCAGTAACGGCTTCGGTTAATATATAAGACCGACTTAAAACATTGCAGATATCTGTAACATCAAGAATTACATGACATTAAGAATTGTCACATGAAATTAATCCAAATTCGTAAGCTCATAACATAAAAACATCAAAGAATAATTCAAAAAATTATTTTCCTATAGTGATTTATAAAAATTTAGTATACAATACTAAAATTTTAGTGCAACTTAAAGCAAAATTTAATAAAATGCCTATCAATATTTACTTGTCTTAAAAATTACTATATTTCTAGTAATTTTTAATATAAGTTAAGTTTGTCCGTCAATTAGGAACTAATATACTAATTTTTCATATAATTTTTGTAATTTTTAATGCAATTCGTTTCTCAGTGTATTATTCTTTTTGACACGGGCTGCGTTTTTTACTGAATAACTAATGAATTAATGTTTTATCAGTGATTATAATTTAACTTACAAGTGCAGTTAGTGAATTACTTTGTACTGTGTGTAATTTACACTACCTTTGTGTAAATTTTTTACCTGCACAATCAGTGAATGTTTCAACTTTTCATGAGTTTTTATTTCTTTGTTAAAAAAATGAATAGTCATTGTTAAAGCAATAAATTTGCTAGTCCTTAATAATAATAATTCACTGCATACATCTGTAAAAATTCACTGTTTCAATAATGAATATTGACTGCTTTTAGCAGTGATAATTCAATGTTAATTACAGCGACAACTTATTGTTGTCCATGCATTAATTTTTAATTATATTTCACTGCTTTAGGCTTACAGGGTGTCAACATTTTTGGTTATTTAAATGATATATCGATATATACATCTTATTAGTTTTATATAACAGGTGAAAAAACACTTAATTTTCTTATAATAAAGACAATAAGTAAAATATTGAAAAAACATTTTTAAAGCTCTTATTTTGTATAATAATACCTTGATGAGAAAAGCTTGAATAAATTTTTTTTTGCTTGACTCTAGCTTTTCTCATCAAAGTATATATTGTTATACGAACTCAGAACGTTATAAAATGATAGCTCGTTACCTAAGATCTTTTGATATCTCTATATTTCATTATACCCTTTCTTATAAAAATTTAATTGTTTTTTTATTTACTATATTGTGGTGCGAAATTTACATTTTAATTGACTTTCATACTCCTTTAACGTGAAAAAAAATCTCTTTAGTTACAAGAAAAACTGAATAGTTATAATTCTTCTCAGTATTAATTTTTCATTTATTATATACAGATGAATTGTTTCCTTAAATTTGTACAATCATTATTTCTGGCCTGGTACTATCTGGTATTAACCATCTACAAGACATTCTTTTAACATATTCACATTCGGAAATTATCACAGTAAAAACTTCCAATATCCGATGTTAAAGGATATGAAGAACAATTAATATGACAAAATAAAAGGTATTAAACTCACCTGACAGTAAGTGGGACTCACGGGATCGACATCCACCGTCGCTAAAAGGTCGGGCTTTTGCGGATCAGTGTGTATGCAGTTGACATAGAGGATTTTCTCGCGTGGGCCGTGGAACATTGCATCCCGCGGACTCGGATAGCCAGGACCGCAACTTCCACTCTCTATCAACAAAGGAGTTTCTTATTTCACCGTTGCTCACTACCGATCTTGGTTCAACTTTTTTGACAATGTAAAATCTGTCAAACAATTTAATTTTTTTTCAGTGTCTCTACTCTATATTAATTGTCACGGCTAGGTCTAAAGACTCGCGTCGCGAAGTTGCAAGGATAGGAGCGACACATGAGACAGGCGGGGGAAAACTTAGGGACGCTTCTTGCAATATATTAGAGAGAGGTCAGATTAATTCGGACGATCGACCGCGTCGGTCTAAACTAAATACAGCTGGTGGTCTAGTGATCTAAAATGCTTAGGCTACTAGAACAACGATGCCCAAGTGCATGGAGAGAATTCTAGGGTAGCTGCCGTCTAAGCAGGTCCGCTGCCGTACAAAAACGTCTACGGCAGCTGCACTACGGTTTAGGAGCACTGCCGTACTAAATTCGCGTACCCACGGTACGACAATAGTGCGATGTGCAGACTTCAGTATAGCAGTTCTATAAATTTTAGTACACTTTAGTACATTTTAGTACGGCAACGGCCCGAAATTGGATAAGCATACGTCCTACGGTTGTAGGATAGGTGCTGCACTAGCGCTGTAACGGTAGCCGCCCTACACTGAGAAAAAAATCTAGTTAAAACATAAGAATATTCTGTTGATTCAACAGACTCAGCGCCATGAACGATGAACAGTGGCATATACTGTTGTTTTGAAGGCGCGACCGCTGTTTTGAAAGCGCGACTATCGATTCAACATTCATTCTAATGAAACATAAGATTTTTGTTAAAATGAAAGTATAATTCTTGAAATCACAAGAATTTGAGTAAGTTAATTTGAAAGTTATTTTATTGTTGAATGAATTGTTTAATACATCAAATGACAGACAATAACTTTTGAATTAACAGAATTTCTGAGTGAGAGAGATGAGCTCGTCGATCACTTGGCCAAATCGCGCTTCCCTCCCTTTTTCCAATCACGTGGGCCTCTCGTGCCTTCGCTGTCGCGTAGTGTGCTGTTTTACTTGGAGTATGCGCCTAAGTCTACGGTAGGTCTTTATAACCACGTTTCGACGCACGCCGATGAGGCTACCCAGCCGGTATTCCTAATACCGGCTTCTCGGCTTTGTTTTCTTCGGAGCCGCAAAGTGATAATTCGTCTATAATCCGCTAGAAGGCGACTGTTTTTTTTTCTGTACCCGCAAGGGACCAGCATTCATGATGGTTAGTATATAAGAAGAAAATAATTCAAACGTACATATGTAACTATGCGTGCGACTACATATAACTGCGATGCGTAATTTAGATTTGTTGTAAGCGTCCTTGCGAGAAAGTGTGTGTGTGATACCGACATATAATATTAATGTGAAAAAACATCGAATGTGTTCCCGCTTAAATGTGCAGTTGTTTAAGAAACCTTCATAAATTACATTCAGTTTCCAGCAAATAAGTTGCAGTTAGAATACAGCGACAGAAATAAAAGGCGTTAAGGTTCTGAGAATAAAAAAACGTTTTAATTTCTTTTTTTATCAAGATTCGGAAATTCGGTTGAATTATATGTATAGAATGGTTAATTTAATATATTCTAAACTACAATTACAAGTACTTTGAATCAACGGTATGGGGCGTTGAATCAACAGCATAAGGTTTTAATTTAACAGAACGAAGCTGTTCAATTCAAAATCAAAATTTGTCAAATTGGCAGAGTATACTGTTGCTCGCATTTATAGGCACGAGTCTTTTGATCCAACTAAATTTTTTTCTCAGTGTAAAATTCTCTACGTGTAGAATCATATTCAAATCCCCGTCGATGCGGTGATCACATTAAAACACGGTGGATTTCGTTTATTAAGTACCGAGGACACATGGCCTGCGACACACGACTCTCACCTCTCTATAAGAAATAGTAAAAAAAAAGCTGCGAATATCTCAACTCAAAGAGAAAAACAGGCGTTTCTCGTTTTTTATATTCATTACACATCGATTAGAAATTACTATCTGACTTAATAAAATTTATTAAAATAACATTTATTAAGTGACATCAATTTTTCTTTAAAATCAAGTATAGGTCTCGATTGCAAAGTTACTTAGTAATTTTTATTAGAAATATTACAGTTTTTATTATATTATTTCTCTCCGTGAAGAGATGTGAACAAAGCAAGAGTGACAAGAAGGGTTCGTGTGTGCATGTAAGTTGGGAAATATATGGAAATCTACACATAAAAACACGTGAAACGGTTCAATTGTTTTCTCGATCTATGGGTCAAAAAAATCGTTGTTTGTAAAATTGAAAAGGATTATTTGTTTGAGGATAGTTTGCGATCACTATACAGTAGGCAATAATGTAATTTATAATTCATATAATGAAACTGTACATACCCCATATAAATCTGTTAATAATTTTGAAGTTGGTGATTGGGTTGTAATATATGACAAATGATAACCTAGCGAAATATAAAAAATTGAGAAAAATAGTAATTCCCTAGTGGTTAAGTTTTTCAGCAGAAATGGCAAAAGTTCTTTTTGGCCTAACAGACAAGATATTCAAACCGCGTATCCTACACAAATTTTATGAAAAATCACTGCCCCCCAAAAAGATTGTAAGAGAAAATATACATTGAGTATTAATCAAAAACATTGTAATGAAATAATTACCTTGATCGAAAATAGCAAAACATACACTGTTTAACAATTATTTTATTATTTGTTATTATTATTATACTTTGAAATGTCAGTGTCATGATATATGTGTAAGTACTTACAGTTGAGTAATAAATTAATTTTCGGATAACGAAAAAATTAACTTTCGAACTAATTTTTGAACTTTATATTTAAAAACTTCATTTGCAAATAAAAAAGCAGCTATCTCGAAATTGTGTTTTCGGAATTTTTTCATGTATTGTATGACCTATAGAACGCCAATAAAAAGTTGACCAGAGCTTTGTCCAGACTTTTATTTTTTTCCAAGTGAACCGTCTCAGGTGTTTTTATTTGTAGATTTCCTCATTTATAAAATGAATGCAGTAAAACTAAATTTGATAAATTTTTCAATACTGCAAATTACAGAAAGATAAATGATTTGTGTGTCTGAATGAACATAACTCATTTCTTTGTTGATAGACACTAAATAAATAAATCATAGCAAAAAACATTATTTAACATGTACGACCAGAAAAAATATGTGTAAATAAATTGAAAAACTATGAGATACCGCCTAAATCAACGTATATATAGAGGCGCGCGTTACGGCCTTGAGGGATCTTCGTTCGTAACTTTAGACTCGCGTCGAGGCGCTACCGCACCTCTTGATTAGTCATATTGCAATTAGCGGGTTTTTGCCACTACCAGCGGCTTTTGTCTCGCATGCTTTTGATTGGGGAACTGCAGATTTTGTTAATATGAACTGTTTTGGAGGTTTTGTTTAGATGTTGAAAACCATTAACCAAGTACAAACAAGTGGTTGATAGTTTCATAATTTGCAAAATGACTAAACCATAATAATTTTCTTCATCTGATAAGCCTGATGATGAAGAGCAAGTGTTAAAAAAATTCGACGACGAAGCAAATACAATAATACAAGCAAAGACCTTGCCAAAAAAATCCGAGGATCGATATTTACTTTTCTTAGAGAAAGGAATGAAAATTGAAAAAAAAATCGCTCTCAAATTCAAAAGAAAATACTTTAAATCTTTCCTTTAATAAAGAAAAATTGAAGCCACCAAACTCTTGTTGTCAATGTTAAGAAAAAACCTTAAATACTAAAGAAAACTTATAGATATCAGTGGATTTTCAAAATACGTTTCATGTCATTAACGCAAATTTATGTCATACTATATAATAAAATTAACTATAAAGCTGTTTTATATAAAACATGAAAATAGACACTTTTAATGGAATATGCGGCTTAGATTGTTGATAATTTATGTGATTCTGGACTGAAGAGTTGTAAGATTTGTAGTTATTTTATTAAGTAGTTGACCAAGTTCTAAAACTAAATAAATTTAAGAAATTCCATAAAAATGAAGAGTCTTAAGCAGTTTTTAGAATTTTTCAACTAGTTAATCAAATAATTTTTCTCCACTTTAACCTCAAATATGCATGTTTGCATGCGTTTTGCGTCTCTCGTGAAGAAAAATACGGTTTTAGACTGGTGCGGAAATGGGTATTTTGTGTCGGGAGACGTTTTTTGGCCGAGTGAAGCGAGTCTCTCGATGCAAAATACCAACTGCCGCACCCGTATAAAAATGTACTATTAAATCCTGCAACTCTCCAGTTGAGAATGGTATAAATTATCAATTTAAGTCCTGTCCCATTAAAATTGATACACCGATGGGACCTGTAGGTTACGCCAAAAGCTTTTTTTTAAAACAGATATAGCGGAATATAAAATGATCTTAAAGATTTCCTCCTATGCTCATTTTATAAATAATTGATAATGTTTAAATAATATTATCAATATAATTCATTTAAAATTATGCTTTTTAATGTTTAGATAATTACAAGAAAAAAATCTGTACGTCTACAATCCCCTTAAGATTATAGTTTAGAATATAAGTGTACATGTGGGTGAATAATAAAATGATTCTCAGATGCCGTAAAAATAAAGAATAATTTTTCAGTCTAGCGGGAGGAAACCATAACCTTTCCTCCCGGCGTCCGATCGAAAAGGTTACGATTTCCGCCTCGCTAGGCTGAAAAATAGTTTTCAGTTTTACCTTCCTTGTCACACAATATACTATTAAAAACGAAAAAACCGTTAACAATACATTGGCAGTTAGAAAGAATCGACCATTGCAGAAAGTGAAAGACCCAACCGTTCTCTAGATACAGTAAATTTCGAAAAATTTTCAAAAAAATGAAAGTCTTAATTTTCACAAAAATTAATTAGCCTTCCAAACTACGAAAGAACTTACTAAAACTATAACAAAATACTGAGAAAATAAAAAAGGTCGAGAAAATTCATTCAATTATACTATATGTTATCATTTTTATTTATTTTGTTCTCAATAACTGTTTCATAAATTATTTGAAAATTTTATTTTGAATCAACTAAATTTTAGAAAAAAAAACTAGATTAGTTAAATTTTATTTCAGCATCTTGTTTTTGTATTTAACTTTGCGGTTTGAAAAAAATGATTTTCTGTTCGGTAAGTCTAGTGCTAATGTCAACGCACCCGCGCTCAGATAGGAATTGCACTGGCATGAGGTAATTATTGCGTAATCTTGTTTGCTTTGGCATAACACAAATAATTTGGCGCAATTTATTCGATATTTTACTCAATCTTACATTCTCTTCAGCATCATGTCAATGTATGCTGCCTATTGGGAAAGTAGTTTACCTTTACGAAGTTTCATTAAAACGCGCTTATTTAGATAAACTTGTTTACAGTTGTTGTTGATACATTGCAAGGGGAAATTGCCTTGCTTAATGTGCACAATATTCAGATTTGCAATATATAATTAAAAAGACGAAAGCAGACTTTTAGTTGGTGTGGAATTCAAAGTATTAAAATATAAACAGAGTATACTTTTGTATAAATTTAATAGAAACACTAGAATTATAACATTCTTTTAGTTATACAATAAAATACTAATATAAAGTACATTTTTAAAAAAAAAATTCGTGAAGCTTACGGGCACGGCACACGTAAAAGTGGAACAGTTGACAATTTTTCAATGAGTAGAACTCGATACAAATATATTTAAATTAATAGTATACGCAGCATTTGTTCAATACGTTCTTTTTACGGAAAATCACAATTTTTACTGATCTGTGCCATAATTTTATACATAAGTATACACTCAGAGAAAAATTGTTAGTAACATTTACTTAAAGGCATTGCAGTAAAAAACATTGATTTTTACTCAAACATTCAAGCAAAATTTACTTAACGCTTGAAACTATAATTGTTTTGTTTAATCAACTAAGTAAATTTTAGGACTCCGTTTACACAACTTTTTAAGTAAAATTTATTTACTACTTCAGTAAATTTTACTTATCCTTTTTCTTTGTGTATAAATTTCACTAACTTGAACTTAAATTTTATTGAACAGATAGTGGGTATTACGTACTTTAATATTTGTTCATGCGCGTGACATCTTGTTTAT
Organism: Sycophila sp. Sp_5; assembly: GCA_018906775.1. Taxonomy (NCBI): domain Eukaryota; kingdom Metazoa; phylum Arthropoda; class Insecta; order Hymenoptera; family Eurytomidae; genus Sycophila; species Sycophila sp. Sp_5. The sequence goes on along the minus strand of JACCID010000134.1, from coordinate 328,292 downwards.
TGCTGCGCAGAGATCGGTAATTTTTATGAAACCGTTCGTCAAAATTACATCCGGTGTCGTACTAATGAATGAAATGCCAAAAGGTACAACGGTATGACGTTTACTTTTCTACTAAATAATTCTTTCCGTGTGTCATGCTCCTCGTATTCAAAGATTGGTATACTGACGTTGTAAAGTATTTGCAAGTCAACTACAATAAATGATTGTACATTGTTACATAATTTGCAGTTCGAAAAATTAATTATAATTCATTTCATTATACATTGATAAAAATAAAGAAAAACGTGTCACAGTCTTGTTGTGAATTGTCAGTTTCATTTATACAGTATTTATTTTGTGTATTTTTGCTAGTAAAATGTTCATCAAAATCAAGTGGACTTCTGTTATATATCTCCACAAAGAAAGTTATTACGAGTGAAATTTTTCAAAATTTTCGCAACTGCTGTAAAAAATTGCTATATTAAATAATAGTAAAAAAACACGTAAATCTGTTTTTCTCAAATTAAAAAAACGCTCTAAAAAATGAATAAGTGAAGATAACAAAAATGAAAAAAACATGATAAAATGTTGCAAAGATTTCTCTATGAGGAATCTAAATTTCCTGTATGCTTTGTATTGATTTTTATTTTATTAAACATTGTATAAAAATATATTAAAATTGGATAGAGCTTTTTGCTACTCCATACATTTTGATAAATTATTTCATGCGAATTATTTAAAATTGCAGTTCCAAAATCTTGGTAAAGAAAGCTTTACGAACATTTTATTAATTTCATTATCTTAGAAAAGCCCTGCGCTTATTGTTTAATTTGGTATTATACTTTGTAAATGGATACAATAGCCGTAAATTAATAAAATAAAGTAAGTCGGAAGTTCTGACACCGAGCGCACTGGATTTGCATTGGAAGTTATCGTGCAATTCTCCGGAATAACGAAATCCCTGGCAGCTTGGCAAAAAAGGACTGGATTCGGACTTACTTGCGTTGCACTCGGGCATGATGGTTCAGGAGGTTTGGCGCGACTCGGGCGCGCGACGGTCTAACAACAACTGGCGTGCCGTAGCGCTATTGAAGCTCGGCTTACACGTCTGGTCGTCTGCTGATGTGCTTACGTGCCGCCTCCGGGCGCTGCATGCCATTGACCTTGAGAGCCGCGCGTTGCATATCTAAAGTTGGTACGGTTCAGAGAGAGACGGAATTCAGATATTTAGTTGAATTTTCTTCTTTATCTTTTTTTTATTCCTTTCTATGCGATTTTTTCATTTTCCATTAAATTTCATTAGGAACGTATTATTAGGGACAATTATTTTTATTTCGCGAGCTTCACTTTTTAACCTTATTTAAGGGGGCAATGAACACTAATTAGACTAAAAAATTCTTATTGGAACCTCAGTTATGCTTGTTATAGTACAAACTGACTTTTTTTATATTTTATAGTTTTTCTTTTATTCTTTATCACGTGAGTGAAGCAGAATTTAGATAAAAGTAATAAAAAATAACAGAGTTTTAATACATTACATTTTTTTTTAAATCGGACACTCATTTAATTTTACTAAAATTCAAAATCATACTTGAACTACTTGAATAGCCTGTTCCGCTGACAGCATAAGGGATTTAAAAAGTTGCAAAATAAAAAAAATCAATATAATGAGTATTAAACCATATTTATTAATGTAAGTATTTTCAATATATATCTTAAAAAGATAAATGTCAAGTAGAGTTTGATATTTTTAATCAATAAATAAATGTTTTATTATTTTAAGATTTAACCTTGGCTTGTCCCCTTAATAATATAGTATTTTAGTAACATTCTGCCAGTTTTCCTGCATTGCAGTGATATAATTAGTTGTTCTTAGTATATTTTTTTCGAAAATTAGCTTAGAATTAACGTGTATGTAACATCTACTTAAGAAAATTATATTTTTAATATCACTATGCATATAACATCTGCAAATCGGTAATATAATTTTTGCTTAAGAAGTAATATTCTAAGTTATAATATCAATTTAATAACTCTAGAATTTGAGCGCTTTTTGTAATCGTAAAGTCTAGATCAATAATGTTTCCTTTCCCAGGAGAGATTTTTTTGTCACCAGAAATAAGTATATTTAAGTAATTTTCTTATGCTTAAGAAAAATTGTTATAGAACATAGCAAACATTTTAACTAGTAATATTCGTACAGTAATTATGCAAAATGTATTAAAAATAATTTAAATTTTGTTAGCACCTGAATATATTTTTCTTACTACCCTGGCCGAAAATTTGCCGTTCCTCCCTGTGCATATAAACCGAAACGCGAAGATTCGTCCGCTTTTGCGCGCCATCTATTCGTGCGGGAGGAAGCTTCCAACTCGAATTTAAATGCCAGTATTGTCAGTACATTCTGTAAAAGTAGTAACCTCAAAAACGTGGACACGTGCTCGCTTTTAGATTTTCAATCTTGTACAAAAAAAATTAATACTGTAATGTTATTGTTAAAAAATTAATAATCTGGGAGTAATGAATTAATGTTAGTTAATTTTTGAAAAAGGGTGTTTGTTTTAGCTCAGGGCTTTTAAACATCCGCTAACCAACAACCCTCGCTTCGCTCGGGTTGTAAATGTTAGCGGATGTTAAATCCCCTCGCTCATTATTAATTACTTAACTTATCAGACAGAGACGTTATACACACATTATAGGAGGGAGGAAAATTTTATCTGTATACCACAGTAGTTTTGTACAGAGATGGCGCTGCATGTTAAGCATGGTCATCGATCTCGAAGCAGACTGATACCGCTCGTGTGCACATTTTGTGTTAAATATTGTTAATTAATCACAAATTTTCGGCCGGATAGTAAGAAAAATAGTATACTTCACACGGGACGAACGTCGATAATCATGCCCGGCGAATTAGGCCCCGAGGCTTCGCCTCGGGGCCCAATCACTGCGCCGAGCCGAATGATCGTCGTTCGTCCCTTGTAAAGTAATGTACTATTACTAAGTTACAAAATGTACTCTATTCATTAATATCTATTAATAGAAAGATTAATATTAACAATATTAATTCAGAAATAATAATTAATTTTTTTAAATTAATTATTAATTATTAATATTAATAGTAAGTAAAGTAGTTAGAATTGCGCAAATTATTGTAAACTGTTCTTTTACCTAGTAACGAGGTTACTAGGCATTAAGACTGTATGCTCTATTTGCAAAATATCTGAATTTTAGAAAAAAAATTATTCTCTTTTTTTTCTTTCCTTTCTTCAGTTATTAAATACTTAGTTTATATAGAGCCAGGCCAGCGCGCAGGAAGTTCTTTCCTTTGCTGGGTTACTTTTGTAACTGTTTATGAAGGAATGTTCACTACTTAATGTTAATATCTTTTTTATAAATATTTAAAAGAATTATTTCTCTTTAAACAGTATGTTTTTTATTTTTTTACTTTATGTGTAACAAACCTATTTGTTTTAAGCTATATTATGTTATAAATAATCTTAACATACATTCATCACTTAATTATTTTTAAGATTTTTTTTCTTGGAGATAATTCTATTTTAAAATTATTTTCAATAAAGTAATAATAGCAATCAAAAATAAAAATCATGATAAATATATTTTTATAGATAGTCCAGGAGGAACTGGTAAAAGTTATTTACTTAATTTATTAATCGATTATCTTAATAAAGATAATATCAATGTTTTAATTGTAGCATGGACGGGAATAGCGGCTAATTTATTAAAAAGTGATAAAACCGTTCACACAATATTTAAATTGCCATTGAATACAATCAATACAAGTACATGTAATATCAAGTCTGATACTCCATATGGTGATAGTATAAAATCTAAACAAAAAATATTGTATAAAAAGAAATATTATAGATTAAATAAATATTTTGTAGATTAAATAACATGAAGGACATATTTTTTTTTAAAATAAAACGTGGAGTAGGCCTATAGTGGGACACCACTAAAAAAACGCACCGTGTTATCATAAGTGGTGTGGAAACGATACTCTCACACTCAGAACGTCGTCTGCAGGGAAGCCCGCCCCGCACTTGGTCTATGTAGACAAAATCGGGGGCTGTTGCTGTGGACGATTTCCGGGTGTCCAGGAACTCCCTCGGGACGGCAGGACGTCGTCTACAGAGAAGCCCGCCCCGCACTTGGTCTATGAGGAAAACATCGAACGAATAAAATAATAATCCTACACTGAGAGACCCACCTAGGTAAAAGTTAAGAAATGGGTTGTAAAAATTAACAAATTACTGGGCAAACTGATCACAGACTGCCAAAAGAAAACTAATTATCATTTTAGTTAATAATATTTACTATTTTCGTAGTAATTAATACAAACTAAACTTCGATAAAAATACCAACCAGGTTGGTAATAATTGAAAATTGTAAACTTAAATATATTTTCTTTCAATAATTATGAAATTAATTGTATTGTGTAACAGCTGTACTTGTAGTTTTTACCAACTAGCTTGTAATTTATCACAAAGGTATGCGCAGACGTATATGCGCAGACGCATATATGCGCAGACGCATTTGCGCAGCCGCGGAACAGAGCGGCAGTGCGGCACTCATGATCTCTCGCGACCGCGTGTACCGACTGTTTTGTGGTTGTAAATTAATTTATAAATATCCACTAGATGGTGTCACGACTATCGTACATACTCGCAAGTGGATAGGTTTGGCCTCGGTTTGTATATAAGATGGTTGAAAAAACTCAATGCATATGTTTAGTAAGCTGCAATATGCGTTCGGTTAGGTTGCGTTAGACTGCGATAAAATTGTAAATAGTATAAATAAATGCGATGCGATGATCTTGATATAGCGATGGTGTAAAGTTTGAAAAAAATCATGTCTTAAAGGAATGATTCTTCAAGCGAAAAAAAGACTAATCGAGTGATTTCTAAAAAAAATGTTTAAATTATTTATTTTTAAAAATATTTATTCTTTCATAAAATTTACAAATTTGATTAGATAAATTTTCTAATTTTAATATAGCAAAAATTACAAGTACATTCACGAAACAATTAAAAGTTGAGTGAATAAAATTTTACCAACTTAGTTGGTAAAAATTACAAAGTAGGTTAGTAAAATTTGCTAATGAGGATTTTTACCAACCTAGCTTGTAAAAACTACAATGTGGGCAGTCTGTGACAAGTTTACCTACGTAGGTTGGTAATTTTTACCAACCACTTTTTAAATTTTACCCAGGTGAGTCTCTCAGTGTAAAGAATATGTATTAGGAAAAGAAGACTTGAATAAGTGTACTAAAAAAAACTCTGGAAAATATAAACTTTAATTTAATAGAAGATCGTTGTTAAAAATGGAGAGGTAGATTTTTTACTATAATATTCAAAACCCCATTTTCACTGATAGAAATTTTGTTTTTCATATTTCTGAATAACTTCGTATAGCTATATTCATGTTAGTAAACGGTGTAGGAGTTATTGTGTAGGTAGGCTGTAGCGATGAATTAGAATTCGAAAAGGATGTAATTCCAGGATTTATATTAACAGTGCAAACATTATTTACTGAAGTAGAAAACGATAATAATGAGCATTTAGTAAATAAAATTAAAAAATAACGCAATTATCGTGTTGCTGAAAATTTTAAATTGAAATAATAGTTTTAAAATAAAATAATGGTTATAAAAAATTATCTTCTGGAATTTGACTGAAAAAATAAATCTATTCAATAATATCGCTAAATCAATTGGGTAAATGAAGTTTCATATCGTATACAGGTAAAAAAATGAGAAAAATGCAACAATTATTTTCTAGAATTCGCCTGTATCGCAAAATGGGGGGTGGACGAGCGGAGCGAGTAGGCCCCCCCCTAGTATATATATATATACACAAGTTATAAACAAAATATAACCCAACAGAGGAAAAGCTTTCCTGTACGCGGGCCTGGCTCGATATAATACTAAACTTATTCTACACGGAGAAAAATGTTATACTAAAAATTACTATATTTTTTAGCAATGGAAGAACATACTTGTAATATGAGAAAAGTTAGCATATTTTATTTTAAAATTTACAATGTGCATAGTAAAAATTAAACAAATATTTATTAATTTTTACTAAAATCATATTAAATTTTAGAATAAAACATAATAATTTTTCTCATATTACAAGTATGTCATCCAATTGCTAAAAAATATAGTAATTTTTAGTATAACACTTTTCTCCGTGTAGTAAAGAAGAAAGAGAGAAAGGTGAAAAATGAAAATGCTAGTTATGGGGGCCTTGCAAGTGAGTGCATAGTCTTCATGCCTACTAATATCATTACTAGGTAAAGAAAATTCACTGCAACATGCAAGACCCCCAGTCCTATAGTTAATGCTGTGTAATTATGTATTCATCTCCAATATCTAGTGAGCATTGAGGTGGCTTTTGTGAACATCTCTGTTGACGCATTTTTGCTTCTTTTGTAGATTTCTCTTTCAAAGTTATTTAATCTCTTCGGGCAAGTGAGCCCAACAGCGCAAGTGACTCTGCAGTGCGGGAATATTTGTTTATGTTCATTACTAGAGTAGCATTTACAAGAGGAAGTGAAAATAATTCCATCTAAATCAATAATATCTATGTTCTCGTTTTTTCCCAAAATCGGCTGCATAGAATTTGTAAAGGTTTGTGTTCCTCTATTTCCTCTGTCAAAATATAGGTATGTTTTATTATTTCCTAAGTAATTGATATTCCCATACGACATTCTAATAGCTTTTGATTCTGTTATTTTAGTACTCGGAGCATTTGGACTTCGTATAAGTTGATTTTTGCTTGCGTTGTACTCTGCTTTCTTATCCATTTTTGTAAAAACTTCTCTAATTAAATGGTGTGATAATCTACAATCATTTAGTTTGATGAGGTCATCCTCAGTACCTAATTTTGCAGTTACAAAATGTATGTGTTTAATTCCATTAATTTGTGGATATTCACATCGGTCACATTTAGTTTTATTTTTAATGACTTTTTGCGTAGTTATTTTTAGTGGTTTATATTCTGTATTCTGCTAGTTTAGTTATTGTGATGATTAAATTCGCATTGATGATAGACATTTTTTCCCAATTATATTTTGACATTCGCCTATGTGTTCTTTTGTGGTGTTGATTGTATTTACCCTGTGCACATATATGTGCTCTAACGTCTTGTATTAATTTTACTTTTTTCATCTGCTCTTCGTGGACTTCCAATGTAAGATCAGATTTATTTGTTTTCTTATCTTGTAAAAGATAGTTTGCTATTATAGGGTTTAGTACTTGTGCTTTTGACAGTTGCAGTAATAATGAGTAATTTATTTTTTGACAATTTATTTTGTTCACAATCAGTTTTTTTATAAACTAAAATTTCGATGTTAGTTTCTTCAGTCAATGCGAGTGTCTTATGTAAGGTGATCATGCATAAAATAGCATTATGATCACTGTTATAATTTATAATTTTTCATTTTTTATCTTTTATTGATACTGAGTTACTCAAGAGGGCGACGGCTAGATATGCATTTAATTTAGGGTATGTTGTACTGCAAGGAGCTATGAGTTTAACGTCATAAGGTAGTTCCTTTTCCAGAATCCAGATATATACAACAGTACCTCTAGGGTTGGTGCTTTGATCCTTAAAAGTAGGGTCCCCGTGGACACTATCTTATAAAATACTATAAAAATTTGCATATTTTATAAAATCCTATAAATTATTTATCAGATTTTATGCGGCATTTGCACCATTTTATGGAGTTTTATAAGACCCTTTCAATAGAGGTGCTATGATGTTGTATTTCGCTACACGCAATTTCAATAAATACGATTATGGAAATCGTGAAACAATAATTACGCCTGGGCGAGACCCAATCCTCCTTTTCCGCGGCGTAGCTGGCTCACAGCAAGTTCCCTTCAGGCACAAACACTCGCAAACCATTAAAAACTCACTGCTTTCGTGAGGACACGTACCGTGAATTTAATTAACGTTTTGTTTAACAAAATAGTAAAAATTTTCGTCGCATGATTTTGCTTAGTGGAACTTAAAAAAGCTATAGCTCTTGACGCCCAATAACTACTCACACTCTCACACTCACTCCGTCTGCTGTATGTTAGCCGACCCTCTCTCAAATCATTTCTTTCTTTCAGTGCCTAGCGCTAACATCGCCTGTAGAAACACATTTATTTTTATTATATTGTTACTAAATAAATACATGCCTGTAGTTACTGTAGACACTTCGCTAACGAGTCCCGAATATACGGCACGGGATGTCGGTCGAAATTAAAGGGCGTATTTAGCGTTATTTTATAATCACCACAAATCCGAATTTCGCTGTTCTTTTTAACTACAGGCACCATTGGCGTGTGCCTCTCCGAACTTTCTATAGGAATCAATTAACCAGCCTTAGATTTTAAAAGAGCCTCGGTTTTTTAAAAATTGACTTTGATTTTCTTTGAGATCAATTAATACTACATTTTTTTATTAAAAGTTCTTAATTTGTTTGTGAAAACGTCCAGAAATTCTGGAATAGAGCCATTTTTAATATTCATTTTAATTATTTTTAGCGCAGCCAACCATTCTCTTCCGATAATAGGTGAACTATTACAAGGCATTACAAATAAATCTAACTTTTTTTAATGTCTTTCCCTTTCACTTCAATTCTAAGTACATCTAGCGGAAACATCTTATCTCCATTATAACTAAATTATAATTTGCCCGAATTTACTATTAAACATTCCTGTCGAAATCGCTGATATCGGAGATCCCGTATCGACTTCAAAATTGGGTGGCGTATTACCGATTTGTAATTTATTTTTGTTTAAATTATCCGCAGGATGAAATAGTCTGTTGACATTGTCGTTTGCACTAAATTCTACGTTGTAATCTTTCTATTCGTTGTTTGTTCATTTTAGCTATATTTAACAAAAACGCATTTTTTTGCTACATGTTGAAAAACAATAAAATCTTGTCTTCAGCTCGCGATATTAAAAAAGTCACTGAACATTTCCTAACAAAAATCTAGTATGTTATTCTTAAACTCTTTCCGCATTTGTTAGATCGATTTAGAAGTTTTTGAAATAATTTATGACGGTTTTATGATTTTTTAAAAGAAAAGTTCATAATTTCATAGGACTAAATTCGGATTAAAAAAGTATTGAGGGAATTTTCTAGTTGAAAAAACATGTCGCGACAAAGTTGTTCGTTATTTACCAAAGAAGTTTTTTCTAACGTTTTCAATCACAATATTAATTAAATATGTATGTCTAAAGAACGAAATTTCGGGCGCCTTTCAGAGCCGCAATAATTAAAATGTACAAGCGATTATTACGACGCCTCCTACGAAGAAAATCTCTTTTCAGTTTTGCGGCGAAGAAAATCCCTTCCAAAATTTGCGCCGAATATAATCCCCTCGCTGAATTTTCCGACGAAAAAGATCTCCTACAATCTTATAAAACAATTTTCTACCAATACTATCCCATACTTTTTAATCGAGGGTGCATTTATTAAAACAAATTAATTTATTTTACGTTTTATGTTATCCTTTTTTTTATACAATTTAATGTTAAACGTAATTATTAAAATATCTAAAATGCAATTACAGTAAAACGTATTCTAGTTTTCTACAACCGTTGGTTTATTCATGGTTTATTTTTGGCTTATTCGTTAACTAAAACCATTAGCTAATTATTAGTGTACCAGCGATTTTACTTCGTTTATTTTATTTAAATAAAGCGCAAAAACGCCAGAGACGACAGTATTTGCTGCAAAATCGTTCAAGAAGATTTTCTTCGCCGCAAAAGTACAAGACAGGCTAGTTTTCGCCGCAAAAGTACTAGAAAGGATAGTTTTCGCCGCAAAAGTTCTAAAAAGGATAGTTTTCGTCGGAAAATCAGCTAAGGAGATTTTCTTCGTCGCAAAAATGCTAGAGGGGCTAGTCTTTGCCGTAAAATCGTTCAAGAAGATGTTCTTCGCCTCAAAAATGCAAGAAAGGATGTTTTTCGCCGCAAAAGTTCTAAAAAGAATAGTTTTCGTCGGGAAATCAGCTGAAGAGATTTTCTTCGTCGCCAAAATGCAGACAGGGGATTTTCTTCGTACGGGGCGTCGATAAGAAGATAAATTAAAACCCAAATTGAAGACACAAATACTAAAAAATACGTTTTTGTAATATAGCAATTTTTAATCGTCTGAATTTTGACTGTACAACATTAATACAATAGACAGTTTGTACATACGTTATTAAGAAATATAATAGTTTGTGTTGAAAATTGTTATAATTTTTGTATATAAATAATTTTTCTCCATGTAAGATTGTGAACAAAGAAATTGATATACTTACCAATGAAGCTGTTATTTTTTATTGAATAACGTCATCAATGAAGATTTTTAAGTGAACAAAGGAATAACTAAATAATAATGAAAGCTGATGATCGTAATGTAAGATAACGTAAAAAATCGTAAAAAAATGTGGCTATTTAAGATACACATAAAAAACTTTTATTGCTGTAATGCATCTGGAACTAGAATAGAGGATTTTAATAAGTATATGTAACGCATCTTTGTAACTTTATTGTACATGTATTATTTATTTGCTTTACATAAATAACGATTCAAACAAAAGTTAACATGTCTATTATCGCTGAAAAAGACACGAGTTTTTTACTTTAGGTAACTACAGTTAGCGTAATATGAGGATCATTACGAAATTCAGATCTAAGTCGAATATTACGTGAATCTATACTTTCATGGAAAATACTTATATTGTGCCCTCGAAAAATTTACGTCCATTTCGTTTTTATTATAGTAATAATTGTTTCAGGTATATAGGATATAGGTCTTGATTTTCAAATACTTAAGAATTGGATCACCCCTTCTTCTTCTTTACTCCCATAGAAATTTCAGAACCTATACAGGTGGAAATAAAAGTTTTCCTTTTTCTTTGCATGATTGTCTGGTGAATCTTGGTATAAGGTAAACCGAGGGAAGTCACCACATCTAAGGAAAAAATTACAATAAATAGTACATAAATATGGAATGCGTAAATTTTCCTAGACTGTTTTAATACATAAAAATTACTTTTTTATTTGACAATGAATGACACAGAAAATTGTAGATCAAACCCCAACATTTGAATAACGCTCTGGCAAGAAAGTAAATATTAAAATAAAAATTGGGTAATACTGTGGGAATGTAATGAAAGACTCGTAATTTCAGACTGAACTGCTAAAGAAAAGAGATATAGCTTTATGGCATCTTGCTCCGGTTTACCTTAATCATTTTTTCCGCTTCGAATTCAACACGCAACCTCGTTCACTCATAATTTCATAGTGGAAAAATAAATGTTCCATTACGCGTTATTTCCACTTACATGCTTTATAGCTCGTTTGGTTCGCATTCGTTTTTTTTCCTTACAATTAAATTCCGATTACGTTTGTCTCACAAACGATTAATTGTTCCCGTGCATTACGCTACGCTGGCCGATATTCATCTGTTCGCGTGTTTCACTCGTCTGCTCTACGTATAATAGCTCTGTGTTCTCGTCAATTGAGAATAGAACCATGCACAGAGAAAAATTCTCAATTTTAATGTAAAAATTGCAATAGTTACTTGCATAGTTAGCTATCGCTTTTGGTTAATTTTACAACAACTATAATAGTAGACCTTTCTTTTCTCCGTGTAAAATGTATCTTTATAATATATGCAGTCGTTACCTCTTCTCTTTTACAGAGATATTATTTGACTATTATTTATTTACAAATTTTAGACAGCTTCAGTATTATTTTAAATAGTCCTGTATTTTAGAAATGTATAAAATTGTTTAAAATAAGTTCAAAATCATTCTAAATAAATTAAGTATCAAAATTAAAGTTCCTTAGAAAATGATATTTCCATACAAGAATAGTACACGTAGCCACTCTACTATTTTTTCTTTCAGTTTTATTTTAACGACACTACGCCGATAAAAAAAGTAGTAGTTGATAGACTAGAAAAAAGTGAAAACTGCTTTGCAAAATCAGTAAAATTAACATTTCTTGCAGTAAGAGTAACAATTTATTTAAAAAGCAGAACCTCCTTTTTCTTAAAATGCAGAATCTGCTTTGAAAAAAAGTAGAATCTCCATTTAGAAAAAGCAGATTCTTCTTCTTGTGACCGATATTACTCTTTCTGAATAAAAAAAAAACTATTTTAATTAAAATCAAATTTTTAAATAATCTGAATTATTACAGCAGGAACATTTTTTTCGTAAAGTAGAATCTCCTTTGTTAAAAGAAAGTAGAAACTCCTGTTCGGAAAAATAGATATTCCTTATTTTCTCAAGCAATTTTAACTTTTTCAATTGTAAATTAGATGTTGCTCTGCGGAAAAGTAGATTTGGCAGTTCTGCAAAGCAGATTCTATTGAAAATTTGGAAAGTTAAATTAACTTCCAGTTGAAATCTACTGGGTAAAAAGTAGAGTTACAGTTTTTTTCGGTGTAATCGTCTTAATTTTCCATTATTTAGAAAAAAATATATTTTTTGTCACTAAACATTTATACTACGCACACGTAATTACGACTAATTACAAAGAATTATTCTAAACATTTAACGTTTTACCGATGAACAATTAATTATCAGTACATTGAATATTTGGTCAGTCTAAGGTATTCTATTCGGGTTTATTCATTTATTTTATAGGCAATTCAAATTCATTGTGAACTTGTATCAAATACTCCTAGGTCATTGTATTTTTTTCTCAATAGAAAAGAAATATCGTTATCATGAAAGACTTTTAGAAAAACAATGAAATTATTTGTCGAAATAGTTATCAACAATCGTAGTTACTTAAACTCGTGTACTAATAGTTAAGTTTTTGGCGACAGAGTAATAGGCAATTCCTAATTTCAATTTAGGAACGATAGTTTCATATATTAATATACAAATGACTTATAACATTATTTTCATGGGTTTATTGCTTTGTAAGTCTTTTTATTTTGATAAAGGAAATCCTTAAAAAAATGGATGTACGCATATGAAAAATCGCAAAGAAGTTACGAAGTCGCAATAGAATTAATCGGTAAAAATCAGACTTGCAGTTAAGAAAAACGTAATCACTGTAATTACTCGTGAAATAACGTAATGCAAGTTAGATTCGCACCTCACAACAATTAGCAGTCATCTACTTATGTACGCTTCTTTTCCTCATAAATACAAATATTCAAATCACATATGCAAATAAGCCTTAACTGGTCAATCACGTGCTGCTAATAAAGCTAATTAGCACTACAATTCCGAGTGAATCAAACTCATTTTCGCTGTACAACCTTGTGGATCTCAATAATTCAACAAGTAACCTCTGGTCTGTGCGACAAACATTTAAAAATACCGGAAAATACTGAAATTGTTAAGGATGTCTCCTAAAAAATATGGTAATTCATATTTTCAATAAATTTCCTCCCTTCTAAATAAGAATAAGTAAATATATTTCCTTTAATTGATTGGTTCAAGTTGACAAATAAAAGTTTTACTAAAGTTTATATTAAAATTGTTCTTTAGCGATTTTCTAGTGTGATTTCGATTTTTGTACACTAATAGAAAAGATCCTTTAATCCAAAGCCAGTGTCTTTAATATAAAGCCGTGCGCATTTAATATAGTCCAAAAGCGTAAGTATTAGGTGTAAAGAAACGGTGCATTAACTATTAAGCCATCCACAGGATTTTGTCAGTAAAGATGACCGCGCATTAACTATTAAGAAATATTTCTTCAATGCTAATGCATACTTCTTTATTTCAAATACCATGACAAAATTATTTTTTAAAGCCGCGAAGACTTTGTGTTAAAGAATCTTTTCTATCAGTGTAGAGAGTAACTATTAGGAGACTATCAGATTTCTGAATAGCGGGTTTTCTTGAAATTTTGAGCACGATTTTCTTATCTAAAAAATTTGAAGAAGCGTAGAGTATTATGGTCTATTGTTCAGAATGTTAGACACAGCAGGTCTCTATAAAGTTATATTTTGCTAAAACTTTAAATCTCATTATTTAACAGCTACTCCGCACCGACCAAACAAATAAAAATAGAGGAAAAGAGCAGCATTGGAGTTTCTTTTTTAGTTATAGTTTCAGCAAAACATAACTATAATATTTAGTAATGCGAAAGTAATTTTTTCGATTTAGAGCGGGAAAAACTAATTCTAGTTTTCGATACAAATGCATAAAAGTTAATTCCCGCGAGTGGGGGAGTTTGTCATAATGTGATAATAGTACTAAAGTGATGATAAATATGAGTATGTTTCGAAACTCTAGTCCTTGCATTACGACAAACTATAACAATCTTTATACAATTTTATAAGAATATTTAAACGAATATTTTTCTCCGTGGGTGTAAACAAATTTGAGCGTTGGACCCTCCATATTATAGGTTTCTTCGTTTTTTAATATAAGAAACTCCAAATTTGCGGAGGTCCGATAGTCTGCCAGTATGGTTGCAATAGGACGCAGGATCATTGGTGAGGCAAATCGGGCAGTGGCGCGATCAAGCGACGCCTGGCGCGTTCTCTGAGCGCGGCGCAGGCGAGGATCCGCTGACTCCTGGCGGTGGCCAACTGACTCAGGCGCAGCTTGGCGGCGGCGGCGCGTTTGGCTATCTCGTCAAGGCCGGCCTCCACGCGGTCCAGGCCCTCGCTCACGTTCGCCAGCAGACCGGCCAGGAAGTCGCGGCGGGTGCGCGTCGCCTCCTCGTGCTCGGCCAGGCGGCGCCGCGCCAGCGCGCACAGAACCACCAGGGCCGCCGCCAGGCTCAGCGCCAGCAGCCCTCGCTGCAGCGCCGTCGCGGGCATCGCGCATCGCAAGCGTCGCGCCTCTGCTACCGCACGCCCAGACGATGCATAGATTTTCTTCTTTTTTCTCCCTTCACTCGTTGCTCATCGATATTTCGCCGCCTTGTGCGCGCTCAGACTTGCAGCTTAATCTCTCTTGGATGTTAAAGTCGATAGAGCGATTGTTTCACTCTTAAGTGAACTTATCCTGTAATATGCACTACTCTACCTTAGAGTGAATTTCAGTCACTCTATTCATGTAAAGTGAAATTTAACTCGATGAGAGCTTTCACTATAAACTAAGAGTAAAATTTGACTCCAAACGTTTTGGCGTGTACAAGAATCGATGAATTTATTACTCGATGTCCACATTTATTATGACGTTGTTAGGTCTGTATTTTAGAATTTTGCACGCATTCGCAAGTTGGCCAGATTTTCTAAACTTTATTGCATATTGGAAAAAGGTGTTTTTTTTTTTATAGCAGTATATGTAAAATTGCGATTATCGTCGAGGTATAGTAAAATAAGTAAATTTCCGAGATAAGTACTAAAGGAATAGCTCGAATGCGCGTTGAGAAGTGGAGCTTTGCCTTACCACTCTGCCGCGGGAAACTGCGCCGCCTCCTCGTTGCGAGTTGCGCACCGCATTATCTTCTTTTCATGCCTCGGCAAATGCAGCGGAGCCTCGCGCATCGGTGCTCCACTGTTGCTCGGATGCTGATCATGAGGGATGGATAAGCCCAACAGCAGAGAAAAACAGAGATGTGTTAGTTCATCCACTTGTTCGTCAGTAGATATATATAAATTTTATTGATTTATAAATCGATGAATTAGCTTTATATATATGGAAATCCATGAAACCTTTAATTTTTATGTTTTATTTTTAACTTGAATATTTAACTGTAAAAAATTCTATGCACTTCAGAAGAATACTGAAATTTAATTTTATAGCGACTGCAATATTGCCTAGTTTAAATGATTTTTAGATTTTTATCGTCTCGAAAGATATCGCCATGTTTCTACATCGAACTTTGAACAGTATAAATGTACTACACCTTTAGGATTGTATTAACTTTCAAAAAAAATTACCCGTGCTTTTGTGAACAATCAATTAAGTATTTTGATTTTTTAGTGCTACATTCTTCTAATATAAATCTTTTATGATGAATGTATCACTAAATGTTTTACAACAGCCATTAATCAAAATTACAAAATTCTATTCTTTAAAATTAAACATTTTTTAGTTTAAAAATTGTGAAGCATTTAATACATGAATGTGATTGGTCGATAAATTTAGGAACAACGCATTTTCTTTTGACGCCAAAATTCAAGAAGTTATTCTTTTAATTAGTATAAGGACATGTAGATGGATGAATAATTCAACACAATGAATCTAAAAACAATGCGGCTCTATTGATAAGGGCAAAATTAGAAAATAGGAAGGTAAAACAAAAATGATCCCATGTTGCGTATACTATTTTTCGGTCTAGCGGGGCCGAAACCATAACCTTTCTTCCCAGTGCCCGATCGAAAAAGTTGTGATTTTGGTCTCACTAGGCTGAAAAATAGTATACGCAACATGAGAAGTAAATAAATAGAATGTCTCAGATATATTGGGACCATTTTTATATATTATTTTAAATTTGAATTGTCGTTCATATGATCGTATAATTATTCGAACTGGAAACTTTATCACAAGCTACAATTTAAAATTTTGCGATAGAAAAATCGTAATGCTTGATTAATCATAAAATGCTTGATTAACTGTTTTCTCTCAGTACTCTCTTGACAAAGCAACTCATATTCTCCGACTGAACATGGAACTGGAATATTCGAAGCCACATCTTTATCGAAAATAACCGCGTCAAACTCAAATCAACAATCAATTATTATGCGCATCTTCATCAGGGAATTCGAATCTCTACAAAGCGTATCACACTTTCTCAAAATTAATCCTTCAACAAAGTTGCAAAGACTGCATTTTTTGCAATATATTCACTTCTATTATATTGTTCACTGCACGAAAATAGCAATAAACAAAATTAATAAAGTGCCCACTAAAACGGTTAGAGTTAAATTTCTCTCTTCGTTTATAACGAAACTACTCATTTGACTCGAATACAGTCAAATTTTCTCACACTTTATTCGTACTCTATTGGAGTTAAATTTGACTGTACATGAATAGAGTGATTTAATTTCACTCTATGTCCCTCACTTTCATTATACGTAAGAGTCAAAAATCACTATATTTCTTTCCACCGAGGGACTTAATTTCACTATAAAATTAAAGTGAAATTTGGTAATATACTTAACTTCCATTTTTTTCGCTTCAGCTGATGTAACGTATAGCTTCTCTACTTGTTTTGAGTATGCTTTGTTCGGTGGTGCAATATACATTGTTAAAAAATTTTATTTTTTATCATGCGTTTGTAAAATAATATCGGATATGTTTTGAAATGTCGAGCAGCAACGAAGAAGATGAAAGAGGAAATTGAGGAATTAGGCTTAGCGGAAAGGGGAAGTAATTTGAAAAAGCTCTAACCGAGCTTTTCATAGGCGATCCGACTTTGAATATATAATAGAAAATTCATGGGATTAACCAGATCCAGAATTAAAAAAGGGGTAATTTAATGGGGTAGATATGTGTGTAAATATTATATATATTTTACACACGCTAAAGTTTTTAAAGTGTGCCTTTTATTCTATATGAGAGCGCTTGCCAAATTCTTATTTTAACTCTATAAGAGTGCTTTTTAGAGTGTGAGAGATATTTTATAGTAAAAAATTTTCACGCGAAAATTTAGACTGGATATAGTACTCTGATAGTGAAAGTGAAACCCCGGCACCTCGAAATTCTAAAGCTCCAGTAAACTAAAAACGTGATTTAGACATCTGTAGGTAAACGAGTCACTTATTCTCAGAGTGAAAAATTTACTTTACGATTTGATTTAAATATAAATATCATCTAACCATTAGAGTGAAATATTACTCTACAAATATATTCGAGTACACTATAAAATTCTACTGAGCCATCTTATGAATGTTAGCTTATCTTTTGAGCAATTAATTTATTAAAAATTTATCTATACTTTAGAGAGATGATATCTCTGATTAGAGAATATGTCATTCTAACTACAAAAATCATCACTCTATTAGTTGAATGTCAGATAAATAGAGTGACCGCTTTCACCTGGAGATAATAAGACTTCCGCAATTACTAATAAAAAAAGTGATAGCGAAAATTGGTATTTTTTAAGTTTTATTTTACAAACGTATAAAAAGAAAATTTCGTGGCGAATAATACGGTACAAAGGAGTTCATAAAAATGCCAACTACGCCTCGAGTTGTGTAGGAAACAAACAGAGCCGAAAAGGATAATTCAGGCGCAATTAACGATCCACGCAAATATCCTTTTCTGTAGTGACGCACGTAGTATGTATACGTCTCTCTTCGCGAATATTAATTCGTTAAATTTACTGCCCATATCTTTACCAATATATTCTGCAAGGCATCCTGCTTGAAATCCTGCTACCCTGCAGGTAATTCGCGTTTTCACCTAGAGGAACGATTTCCTGGGATAGCCCTCAAAGTATATCCTGTAAGAAAAGGTGCTGCAGGAATAATGTAGAATAGTCGGATTGCAGATGGGATGTTTTGCAGGGTACTCTGCAGGATATTTTGGTAAGAGTTGCCACGACGAAGGTGTTGGACATTTTTCTAACATACCTGCTTGTATGGCACGCGTGGACGAAGCTCAGCTGCTACGCTCAACTTGTTGCCGTTTGGGCACGACTGGCAGTCGCGCGCCCTCCACGTGCCAGTCGAGTGATGCTGCGCGGCAGCGCTGGAACTAGGCACTGAAACTACGTGCGGCCGATGCTGCTGCGCACGAGCCTGGGGACCGCACTCCTCGGAAGGTCCATTCTGCTCTTCCTTTTGGAGAATCGCGCGTCAGTAGCGCGCTTCATGAGGCGGTACAGCTTGAGCCGGTCGTTCTCGTTTCTTCCTTCCAACGAGAGAATGATTTAGAGCTTCTTTTTTTTATAGAAGCACGTGGCAGTGATGGTCGGCGATGGAGGGATAGACGGATAAGCGATAAAAAAAGGACTCGCGATAGGATACTGCGTAAGTCCGAGAAAATCCTGGGGGATGTAGGTGTGCGCTCTCTGCGCATGCGTTGGCGGCGATCAATAGGCCTGTTTCGGTCGGCGCCTAATATGCCTCAAGATGAGTGCTCCTACCTGATTTTTTTCATCTAATATCTCTAAAAGAGCTCCCATTAAAAAAATTGGACGTTCTCTCATGCTTCTTAAAATTGAAATAAGACTGTCATCAGAAAGCTTAATGAAATTTATTCTTTCTCAATTGATTTACTTTTTTATCCTAGCGCGGTGTTTTTTTCCACTGAACACGGGTCCTTATTAGTATCTTGTGGTGAGCGGATAAGTTCTATGTGCTGATTTTCGAATTCGAGAATGTTTAATTTGGGCTTTATGTAAAGGAATAAATAGTATTGATCTTTAAATCATTTCAGAAATATATAATTTAATGTATTCTAGATATTCTAGATTATTGTCCATTTAAAGATTACTATCTCTATTCGACCATTTGTGTCGAACTTTCGATTACTGGAATCGTTATGAGACACTATCCCTTTTTTGCCTATACCTACACTGTTAGAAAAAGCATCCCTATTGAAAGGGTCATATAAAACTCCATAAAATTGTGCAAAAACCGCATAAAACCTGATAAACAATTTGTCGTATTTTATAAAATGTGTATATTTTTATAGTATTTTATAAGATAGATTCCACGGGGATTGCTTTGGGGATGCCGAACATAATTTCCGCGCTCTACTGTACCGACAATTCTCTATATTCTCTGCTATAGCATCTAATGTAAATTTGATTTTTCAAATAATTTTGAAACGGCTTGCTTAATGGCAGTTCTGTTTGCATCAAAATATTATTTATAATTCGTAGAATGTGCGTAGACTTCTTTTTTGGCTGATTTCATTTCCTATTGCTGAAAATACTGACTTATTTTTCAATTGGAATTGAAATCAGACAAAAAAGAAGTTTACGCACATTCTACGAATTATAAATAATATTTTGATGCAAACAGAACTGCCATTAAGCAAGCCGTTTCAAAATTATCTGAAAAATCAAATTTGCCTTAAGGGGATGCCTATTTTAATTTTCGCGCCTGCTATACCGACGATTTTCTATATTCTCTGCTAACATCTAAGGCGATTATTATGGACTATACTTCTGCAACTCTTAAGATTTATAGCATTTCGAAAAGTCAAACGCGTTTTTCTCGAAACCATGTTTTCAAAATCGGCAAGCAGTAAGTTTAAAACCGATTGACTTGAAATGCCAACAGTAGCTTCATTGTTTAATTATCTAATGAAGTATACACGATTTTAGCTAAAAATTACCAAAAAAAGGTTATAATCAATTAAAGTCAATTTTTTTCGTCAAAAACACGATTTTTTATTCAAACAATCGCCATTTCGCGTAAAAAAATTCGATAAATATAATCATGTGTACTTCATTAGCAAAACGCTTGTAGGTAATGAAAAAAAAGTTTTATTTGTTTTATGTGGAGTTGGAAGAGACTTCTCTTGCTCGCCGCGAAAGACCTTGTTGAAAAAGTGGTTCATGGTAATCACTGCAAAGCCGCCATTTTGTAAAAAAAATATAAATAATTTTTTTTTATGTTCTTCAAGAATTATTTCATCCATTGTTATATTACTTGTATACCTCTGATTTCAAATGTCCTTTAAAAAAATAATTAACAATGCCTTTTTTTTAGAGCATAAGTGAGATATAATCGCTTAACCTTTAGAGGACGGGGAATTTTGGAATTCTCAATTTCTCAGTATTTTCTATAAAAAACACATAATATGTGTCTCAAATATTGAGAAATACTCATATGTAAAGTATCTATCCATGGTCGAGCCGCTATAGTGGCTTTCCCGTCCCCTACAGGTTAAGGAGTCCATAAAATTAACTAAATATTCCAATTGCCCACCATAATAAAGCAGACAAAAATCATTTAATTTGCTTAGAATAAAGACTAAATGAATTATCGAAAAACCAAGAGATACTTGCTCTTGATTAATAATGTAAAAAATTATACAACAGATGGCTCTAAAGTCGAGCTGCGCGCACGGCGTTTTAAAAAATTAATTAATAGCTAGGAGTGCCTCTCGAGAAAGTAATATGTTAATAGTTTCGGACTCGGCAGAGTTTTCTGGAGGTTGCTCACAGTACCTGAGGCAGTACAATAACACAAATCCTGTAAATTAAATCGATTTTTGTCACTGGTGCGCTAAAGGGCGTGTGACAACCGGGGTCTTCTTTCTTGCTCTCCTGCCGGAGAGAGATCCAACGGAAAAACGTGAAGGTCTGGGTGATTGCATCTTCGTTGGGTCACAGGATGACACAGCATTAAGCCTCTCTCCTAGCCCTCTACGGACCTAGAGTCTCGACCTCTCAGTGAGAGGGAGACCCAGTGACAGAGTCACCGATGCGCTAGCTCATTGAGTACCTGTAAGGAAGGGATTGGGGCACCAACATGAATTTAGGCCAAAAGCTTTCAAGGTAAACTGCTGAGCAGGCTTTATTCTTGACCCTCTGTGTATTGCACTGGAGGGGAGAGGCCAGCTAGCCGCTGCCAGGCCAGTCCTCGCGCCTCCATATATCCTCCATATATGTGGAGGCTCACGCACACACACAAACGCCAAGCAGGCGCAAGCAGCGCCTCATACCAAGACGCGAGTTCACCTAGCGCGGCTACGTTGCGACCTGCGCGCCACTGCGAGGCGCCAGAATCGTACCGCCTCGTCGCGGAGCGGATAAGAGGGCGCCTGACGAAGAGTTTAGCAGATTCCGTTTCCGACTTTGAAACTGGCCTGACGAGGACGAGAGCTTCTCTCTCACCTCGGCCCTGTACATTTTAGTTAGGCAATAAACGAGATTCGCATTTTACCTTCTGACTTCTTTATTCCCGTGGAGTTGGAGAGCTCCCGGGATCTGAACACCGACACAACCATCCCAACGCCCAATCTCCAAAGTGGTGACCCCATCAAAACGCTTCGTCGCGCGACTCGAGGATTCCCGCGCACCGCCATTTAGAGACGCCAACGCAGAAAGCAACAGGTGCTGAATCCCGAGGAGCCTAATCAAGAATCTCAGCGTTCATCAAAGACCAACGAGCGACCTCGACGACTTCGCCTCGCGCAGAATACAACGAAACGGAACAACAGCCCCGACCACAGCCGTAGAAAAAAATCTCGACTCAACCGACCCCAGCGATCAACGGACAAGATCGGAGAATCCCGCCACAGCGAGCATCGCCGGCCCCTTTACAGCCGCCGTGCAACCTTGACGGGGAACGCAGAGGTCAACATAAGCAACGCAGCAGGTATACACCATCGGTATCGCTTTCGCCGAGCGAGGGTGAGTCGCTTTTCCCTTCACCCTTCCTCTCGCGAACCGCGAAGCTACCGCACCGCTGTTAGCTCGCAGCTCATGACCCGCGTTCGGGGAAGTAAATCGAGTAAAACGGAGCAAGTCTCTATAAGCCTCCGTCATAACCGCTATCAACGGCTAGTGCGCGCGTCGGAAGGCACATTTTAAGTAAAAAGACATTGAAACTCGCACAAGAGTAGTGCCAGTCAAACCACCATATTTTAAAGTGAAATCTCGTGCGCGGGCATCCATCGTTATCGGAGAGCGTCCCGTTACGCAGAAAGTGACCGCCGCATTTCCGCCGCGCGGCAGTCGCCAGTCTTTTTCAGAAAGACGCCCCCCGGCTCCCCAAGCCGATAGCGCGGCAACATCGCATTGCGGACGATAACCTCCAAGATCGCAGCTTCAAACACGGACCGCCAGAGGGGAGTAGCGGACGCAGCGCCTGAGACGCCAACCTCTCGCGCCGAGAACCGATACAGCGCACGACACTCAAGCAGCCACGCTCGCCGATCGCTGTTCGACATGATGCGAAGTCCAACAAATCAGCAATCAGGGGACGAGCAAATCCCGAGCAACCGTGGTCCGATTCCGCCACCGCTGCCGCCTACCGCGGAATGATCGAAGGAGTCCACCGCATCACAACATGTACTACCCTGAAGTAGAGGCAAGCACACGCTGTGTCTTACCTTCCTATTGGACGATCAGCCCCGAAATTTGGTTTGCGCAAGCAGAAGCAGCCTTCAATGCACATCGAGTACGCAGCGATAGCAGCCGCTACTTCCAGATCATCGCAGCCCTGCCTTCAGAGGTGGCACAGGAGGTCGCCGATATCATCCTTAACCCGCCAGCCGCGGACCGCTACACGCAACTGAAAGCGGCTATCCTGCAACGACTCGCAGCATCGGCAGACCAGCGTTTACACCAGCTCCTCTCAGAGACCCAATTAGGTAATCGTACACCGTCACAATTATTACGTTACATGAAACGGCTTGCAGGGACAGCTATTTCGGACTCCGCTCTTCGCATAAAGTGGCTGGACCTCTTGCCATCCAACATCAGTCGGCTCTGCAGAGTGATGCGTACCCCCAGCTTGGACGAGCTTGCAGCGCTAGCAGACGAGCTGGTCGCTCCGGAAGCAACAATACAAGCAGTGGACCACAGGCCAGCAACTTCCTCAGCTGTATCGAGCGGCTATGCTTCATCAGCCTCATCACCAACGCGCAACCAAGAGCTTGCATCGCTCCGGCTCAGCATGACGCAGATGCTAGCCTTAATGCAGCAGCAGACGACCCTCCTGAAGTCCATCGCGGCGGCGCAAAACAAAAACAACAACAACAACAAACAGAATAGAGGTAGATCAACATCGCGAGGACCAACAAACAGCGGCGGACAGCGCCAAGCGCGTTCACCCTCACCAGAGGCAGGCAACCTCACATGGTGTTGGTATCACCGTCGGTTCGCAGTCGACGCAACACAGTGCAGACCTCCTTGCGCATATCCGAGCCAGGAAAACTAACAACGCCGCCGCTTCCGCAGACCAACGCGGTGGCGTCTGGACTGGAGCAACGTCTGCACCTTACGGATAAGAACACCAAGCTGCGCTTTTTAATCGACACTGGATCAGCGGTGTCCTTGATACCTCGAAGTTACTGCAAACACGGACTAACACGAGCCCCGCTTACGCTTAGCGCGGCCAACAAATCCAGCATTGCCACGTACGGCACTCGCAGATTGAGCCTCGACCTAGGACTGCAACGGCCTTACATCTGGCGCCTCATTGTAGCGGACGTGGCCAACCCGATCCTGGGAGCCGACTTTCTCGCCCAACATGGTCTCATAGTGGACCTTCAGCAGAAAAGGCTCATCGATGCAGACACTACACGGCACGCAGTCGGAGCCGTTTTACCAGCGCAGGTGCACTCAGTGGACATCAAAATCCCGCCAGGCGTAGCAGAAGGAGTTTACGCCGACCTGCTAAAGGAATACAGCGATTTAGCAAGCCCGGGCAGCACAAGCATTGCCTTGCCCGACATACACCATCATATCGAAACAACGGGACCGCCAGTGGCTACAAAGCCGCGTCGCCTGCTGGGACCCTCGCCTTCTAGCAGCCCGAGCGCTCCAGGAAATGGGAATAGTGCGACCCTCGAAAAGCGCATGGGCCAGCCCTTTATGCCTGGTGCCAAAGCCTAACGGCACATATCGAATAACTGGAGATTATCGGCAATTGAACTCTCAAACCAAGCCAGATCCATACGCTCTTCCGCTTGTAGAGGATCTCCTGCTGTCGACGGTTCCAGAGAGCACGCCACCAAAAGGGAAGGTATTTTCAGTTATTGACTTAAAGAACGCTTTTTATCAACAGCCCATTGCAGCGTCAGACGCACATAAGACAGCAATAACAACGCCCTTCGGCTTATTTGAATTTACACGCTCATCCATGGGACTACGGAATGCAGCACAATCAATGCAGCGTGCGATGAACCATCTGTTAAAGGACATGCCCTTTGCACGAGCCTATATAGACGATATCATCGTGGATTCGGAGGACGAAGAGCAGCACGTGCAACATCTTCGGCAACTCTTTGACAGGCTCAGAGCAGCGCACGTACGAATTAACTTAGACAAATGCGTCCTTGGAAAGCCGACAGTATTGTATTTAGGCTACGAGATCTCCGCAGCAGGAATCAAGCCGCCAGCGGATCGTATAGAGGCGGTTAACCGATTTCCCAAGCCCAACAATACTACTCAACTGCGACGTTACCTGGGCCTCATAAATTATTACAGGCGATGTATTCCAGAGGCAGCCCGTCTGTTAGCTCCACTCAACGAACTTCTGAAAAATCTGCCCCAGCGAAAGAAACCGCTGCTTCTGCCGTGGACGCCGGACGCGGAGGAAGCATTCAAAGCTAGTAAGCAGGCTTTAGCAGCAGCAGCGACAACGACGTTTCTAGCGCATGACGCGCCCTTGCGCCTCTTAACCGACGCATCAGATTTTGCTATAGGAGCGGCCCTAGAACAGCTAGAGCCCGACGGCACTTGGAGACCACTAGGATATTATTCAAGAAAACTTTCCGACGCAGAGCGCCGATATAGTACATACGATCGAGAGTTATTGGCAGCGTTTACGGCAGCAAAGCATTTTCGCAGCATCCTAGAGGGACGACAGTGTACGCTGTTAACGGATCATAAGCCACTAACGTATGCAAGCAGCCAGCCATTGGAGAAAGCGTCGCCACGCCAAGCACGACAACTAGATTACCTGCTACAACTAAACATAAATTTTGTCTATACGAAAGGCGAACACAATTTGGCAGCCGACGCATTCTCGCGGGTAGAAAACGGTAAATATGCCAGCGATCCTCACGCTTACCAGATTGGCTCAAGAACAAGAAAACGACCCAGAACTGCCACACCTCCTTCGGAGCTCAACTACACTGCAACCGCTGGCGATTGAAGGGACGTCCTTATATTGCGCAGTAGACGGAAATGTAATTCGCCCATACATCCCGCGCCAGCTCAGGGAAGCGGCCTTCGACATTATCCACGGCCTATCACACCCATCAATTCGAGCCACAACGAGGTTAGCAGCGCAAAAATATTTTTGGCCGGGCATGCGAAAGGACGTAGCACGCAGAGCACGCAGCTGCATCCCTTGCCAACGCTCAAAAATCCACCGGCACAACAGAGCAGCCTTAGGAAAATTCGAGGAGCCGGACGCGCGTTTCGCACATATCCACCTGGACATAGTAAAAATGCCGCCCCACGAGGGTCTGAATTATTGTTTAACCATAGTCGATAGATTTTCCAGGTGGCCAGCAGCAATCCCTTTACCGGATCAACAGGCAGACACAATAGCAAAAGCATTTTACAACCACTTAGTGTCAGCGTGCGGCACTCCACTAACTATAACTACGGACCAAGGTCCCCAATTTGAGGCGAGACTTTTCTCCGCGCTGTCCGAGCTGATAGGCGCTAACAGGATACGTACAACACCCTACCACCCGCAAGCTAACGGCATGGTGGAGAAGATGCATCGAACGTTAAAGCCGCGCTTATGTGCAGCGCTCCAACACCTTGGCCCGCAGCGTTGCCTACAGTACTGCTAGGACTGAGGACTTCGATGAAAGAGGATCTACAAGCTTCGCCAGCCGAGATGCTGTACGGAACATCGCTCAGAATTCCGGGAGACTTTTTCGTTCCCACCACCAACCCACTAGCCAACGCTTCGACGTTTGTCTCACAGTTACGGAAGGTCATGGGTAACCTACGAGCAGTTCCAGGGACAAGACATGCATGACCGCGTCCATTTGTACAGTTAGACCTCCGCTCATGTCCATTTGTTTTCAGACGCGTCGACACTGTGAGGAGAACACTCCAACCACCATACACAGGCCCTCATAAGGTGCTTGAAAGAATTAACGAGCAGACGTTCAGGATCAGCATTGACGGCGTTCCAAAAACAATTTCGACTGCCGCATTGAAGCCAGCCTTCGTAGAGACCTCCGACTTACCCCTACAGCAGCCCGAGACGCCTAGGAGGGACCACGCGGAAACACCTGCAACCACGAGCGCACCGGCGTCACCGGTCCTACCGTCGTCGCCGTGCCCGACTCCGTTACAGATTCGGCAACATGCGGGCGCGCGAGACACAGCAGATTCGCCCTCAGAAGCAAGAGCAGCTGACGCTACTACGCCGGTTCTACCGTCGCCGCCGTTCCCGACTCCGCCACAAACTCGGCAGCAAGAGGACGATTCAGAGACAGCGAGCGTACCAACAGCCCAGGCGCGACCCTATACATCGGCCTCGGGCTCATCAACACGGAGTATACCATTAGCCCCGGCACGAGCATCTACACCGGCCGCGGGCCCACCAGCACCGTCCACGGCACGACCATCTACATCGGCCGCGGATCCTACCACATCACCTCAGGAACGACCATCTACATCGACCTGGGGACATCCGTCTGAGACGCCTTCCGCAACGCCTACGGACTCATCGGCAGAAGCTCCAGCAGACCGGACTCCCATCCCAGCATCGCAATCCAGCAACACACGCAGGAAGCATGTATCGTTCCTCATGCGTCCCACACTCGTCACTGGAGGGGGAGTAGCTGTGGAGGCTCACGCACACACACAAACGCCGAGCAGGCGCAAGCAGCGCCTCATACCAAGACGCGAGTTCACCTAGCGCGGCTACGTTGCGACCTGCGCGCCACTGCGAGGCGCCAGAATCGTACCGCCTCGTCGCGGAGCGGATAAGAGGGCGCCTGACGGAGAGTTTAGCAGATTCCGTTTCCGACTTTGAAACTGGCCTGACGAGGACGAGAGCTTCTCTCTCACATCGGCCCTGTACATTTTAGTTAGGCAATAAACGAGATTCGCATTTTACCTTCTGACTTCTTCATTCCCGTGGAGTTGGAGAGCTCCCGGGATCTGAACACCGACACAACCATCCCAACGCCCAATCTCCAAATATATCCACTCCTCACGCCACCTAGCGGCGGCGCGCAAAGTAGACGCGGCGGCAATACTAGATTGCGCGTACAGACGGTGGCGTGCTGCAGGGGCAGGTATGTTAGAGCAACATTATTTCTTCTGGATTTTTTTTCTCAGCGTTTTTATTTTCAGGTCAACTTTTTTCAACTTTTCAACTGTTTTCAATTTTTCTCATTTTTTGGTATCATTTATACGAATATGACGATCAACATGGTAAACGATCTCCCTTTTTCCTGAGGGTGTTCCTGCACTAAGAGAAGAATTTGGTTGAGTCAAATAAATTTGGTTGGTACAACCAAATATTTATTCATATATGAGCAAATGAATGTTTGCTTGTACCAACCAAATCATATTTGAACTACCTAACTATGACTGCTTAGCGCCGACGGCCAACCTAACGGCCGCGGCGCGTGCATGCGCGGGCTGCTGCTTACCGACGGATAGCAACAGGCGCTGTCAACTAACCTTTAAACATTTCAAATAATGATTTGGTTGTAACAACCAAATATTTTTTGCATGCAAATAAATAAATTTAGTTAGCTTAACCAAATACTTCTCTTAGTATGGGCACTTAGAGATAATCGTCTAATACAAATTTCAACAAAAATTTTGTTGAATCAACAAAATCTTTAGCCAACGCAACAAAATACGAAACAGATTTATTGATACAACAAACCGATTTAGTTACTATAACTAAATACATTTAGTTGCAGTAATTAAAAATTTTGAACAAAATATTTTTCTAAAGCAACTAAATATAATGTTATTGTAACTAAAGATTTTATTGAAATTGTTAAATTTAAATAATAAATAAACCATTTAATTAATCCAATAAAATATTTTGTAGATTCAAGTAAATATTTAGTATTGGACCAATAAGTAAATAGTTTAGTTTACTTCAATTAAACCTTCTGTTGGTTCAATTAAATATTTATTCGCAGGTAGATAACTAAAGCATTTGATTAAAGAGCTACTATATGTTTGACTGGTTCAACTAAATACTTAGTTCAGTTAACCAAATATTTTGTAAAAGAATTATCAGCCGATATCAAAACAAATTTGATTGATACAACTATATATTTAGTTGCAAGTAACAAATCTTTTAATTAAAATTACAAAATATTTAGTTAATGTCGGTTTATTTTTCATTCTACATTATACTTATTTTTAGAAATAGGTTATTACAAGGCCTGAGTCATCTACAACTAGGTTTTTATTATATATCCCTCCCTGAAAAGTCATTTTGAGGACTAACCTTCCCGCTAATAAATTTTTTTTTTCAGAGTCCCCCCCCCCCCCCCCCCCCGCCACCAGTAGGCTCTCTTAATTTAATCTAAGTCCACCTTCTGTAGCTGAACATGGCGTCCTTTCATCATACTCCCCTTTCTAACGCACTTCTCAAGATGGTAATCTTTTACTCTCCGCCCGACGCTATTTCTCAGTCTGCCTCAGCAGATGGCGCCATCGGTCCATCTTTATTGGACAGTTGCTCCTCCCCAGTGCCGTTTAATCTCCCTCCACTTTCTCTTTCATCGGGCGATTAAAAAGCCTTTCTCCCAGTCTAAGCGCAAACGCAGTCGTAAAACCGACATTTTACCCAATTTATCTAAGTCTTCTGATACTGGCTTCGGATCCGAATCTGAGCATGACGCTGTTACGGATTTTTGTAATCCTTATATCCGTGGAGGTTCGTTGGTGTTATTCCGAATGTACCGAAATACGCGAGATTGTTGAGGATGGGATTAAGATTATTCAATAAATACGTTAGGGATGTGTGGATATTACGCTCGTTTATTGACTCTTATCGCCTTGAGAGAGAAAGATGGTTTTCATGGTCGTCGGGCAGTGTGTGGAATCGCCGCGATAGTCAGAGCGACGCGTTGACTATCGTGATCGTCGCGAATGTCACAGCTCCTTAAATACCCTTAATTATCCAGAGTAGGGGAAGTGAACCACTTCCGCGATGAGAGGTTACGCCACGTTCTTGCGAGAACTACAAATTCCTCTGCGTAAACGATCCGGTTTCCAAAAGTATATCGCACCTGATCGCGCCTCGACAGGATTCGTATCAGACTCCAAAGGGTGTTTCCCAACAATTTGCTTAATGCAAAAGGAGCATTGGCCAGCAGTGCTCGTAACAAGGACATCATCGTTCGTCGTTTCGTTTCTACCTCGATCTTAGAATTTATTTAAATTCCCTCGATGATTTTGGGCCTTTTGCTAAGAAAATAGATGGCAAACGAATCCACTTCTCTACTCACCAACTCAAGCAAGAAAGAGACCTCGCCCATTTGGGAGATCTAAATATCAAGGTAGAATCAAAGAGAAAATCGAAAGAAGTTCTTCAATCTCGTCGTTGTCAACAATTTTAACTCTCGGCCAATTATTGTCTCGCCCCATGGGTTTGCTCCTTCTGTCCAAAATCCCATGCCGCTCCTGCATGTCCTGTCAAGGACAAACCCCATAAGTCTCTCACCTGCTTCAATTGTAAAGGTCCTCATCGTTCGGCCTACTGTGGATACCCAAAGGCTCCGTCGAAAAAAGTTCTTTCTGACAGTTTGATGCAATTCCTGTACCCGTGCTCCTCACTAAGCTCCCACCTCTGGCCCTTCTACCCCCCGCCCGCAGCGAGTTTCTCCGCCCCTCCTCCTCGGGTTCAAGCTCGCAAAGCATTCTACGCGAAGCCCAATCCAAATAATGACCTCATGTCGTTCTTTCGCGGCATCTTCTCCCTTGCCCAATAGTTCGGCTTGCTTCCCACTGGCTCCAACCCCTTCCCCGGTCAATACTAAATTAACAATCATAATTTGGAACGCAAATGCTTGCATTACTGAAACTCATCTTCACTCCTCTCGAAAGCTCTTCATTCCCGGTTACTTGGTATATCGTTGCGATCGCCTAAATTCCAAACATGGTGTCATCACCACCTTTGTTAAAAACTCCATTAGGCACAGCGCTATCAGTGACCACACCCCCTCTCTTAAAACCTGCAGCGACGAAGTAATTATCAACGGTTTCCCGGTTCTGATCATCACGTACTACTCTCCTTTTGATGTTAAAAATCTTGCGGAAATTGTTCCTATGGGACTATCCCTGGAGTTGCGGGTACCAGGAACGTTAAAGGTAATTCCCTTTATAGATTACAGGTCGTTCATAATATCTCGATCGAAGCTCCACCTAAGAACACCCATTACATAGGTGACCCCCACAAATCCCCAGACATTCTCGCTATTTTCATTACAAAAATGTCACCCTTGAAAAAGACCCGTCAGTGTTCCATGCCCCCAACTCCGACCATATTCCAGTTCCTCTAGAGATTTCCGGTTCCAGCATCAACAATGCTCCTTTGTCATCTAAGATAGACTGGCTAGCTCTCAAATACCAACTTGAGAGCTCTTTCTTCAAATTCCAAAAAAATAAACTCTCACGGATAGTAATAGTGCTGTCCTTTCTCTCACCAACAAAATTAAGGAAAAAACGGAACTTGCCACTGTATCCACGCCCTCCCACTTTTCAAAAGGCATTTACCTCTCAATCTTCTCGCGCTCGTAAAGGACAAAAATAGAATGTGTAGAGCTTATTAACACTCTCGTTCCCCCTCACTCCGCAGTAAATTCAATTCCCTTAAACGGGAAATTAGAGAAGCTCTTAAAATCCATTCCGCGGACCATTTTGATAAATACATCGATGAGGCAGAGCTAAATCCAAAACGGTGTTGGAAGATGGTCAAATCCCTCCGCAATGGGCAACCCGTCTCCCCCCTCTCCCCAAGGATGGAAAAAGGTTCTCAGATGATTTAGACAAGGCTGACATTTTCACCGAATCTCTCAGAGACCAATGCTCCCCATTTCTTGCTTGCGAAGAATTTCTAGATTTTCACGAGGAAGTCAATGAGACTTTCCTTAATTTTGATTCCACTTCTTCTAACTTTACTTCTACTTCACGAAAACTCCTATTTCAAGAAAACACTTTAAGAAAAAGAAAGCCCCAGGCCCGGATGGCATCCCCAACGGAGTCTTAAAAAACCTTCCTCGCATTCATATTGAGCCATTTGCAACATAGTAAATGCAATGTTGCGGCTTCATTATTTCCCTATCGCCTGGAAAGAGGCAACAGTTATCTGTCTTCTTAAAGCCTGCAAGCCCCTAGACCACGCCTCCTGTTATCGACCCATTAGTCTTCTCTGCACTCTCAGCTAAATTGCCGTAAATGTTGTCTTAATTCAAGACATTAAATTCATCGACAAAAAGAAAGTCCTCCCCGATTTTTAGCTTGAATTTTTAACTGATTTTTAATTTTAATTTTTTACTTCCTGTTTGGAAAAATTTATCATTATTCTAAATTTTTAATAGAATACTCACTTTTTTATAAAATATTATAATTTTTTTAAGAATTATAAAAACTTATATTACATTTTATTTACATTTTATATATTTTATACATCTTATATTCAAATAGTTTCATTTTTAGTTGCGTATAGTAAAAGGCTTGTGTCGTAAGTTTATTGTAATCACGGGGAGTTAAAAGGTAAATTAAATTAAATAATATACAATATTTAAAAATGTTATTGTTAATAATGTAGAGTTATACCACAAAGCGTCTCAGCTGGTAATGCTGTTCTTAGCCCTAGCATGGCTGCTGGTAGCAGGTGTATCCAAGGAACTTCCTTTCTGCACATTGAGTTTTTGGGATCGCTGATTACGAATCTAAGGTTAGATTTGCGAAATTCAAAATGGTTTCAGAATTTGGTCGACTTTTAAAAATTTTAAAAAGCTCTCAAAATGGCTTGCAACTCTCAACGATTTGTTGGCTCTCCACTCAACCAGACGACTGCGCAACCTCCCTGCTTGGATTAATATGACTTCCTCGCAAAGACTGTTATTCATTTACCTCAAGAATTTTCATCACACTCAGGATTTCTAACCAAGCGGTGTCAGAAATAGCTCAGATATTCGATCCGCTTGGATTTGACTTACCTGTTGTCATCACTGCCAAGATTCTTCTACAAGAACTTTGGTTGCTCAAACTTGGCTGCCACTCCCAGTTCAAGTGTGCGCAAGATGGCTCAACATCCGAAAAGATCTTATCATGCTGGTCCAAGGTGGTTCGGCACTTGGAGCTTTTCCACCATAGAACTTCACGGCTTCTTAGATGCATCTCAGGACGCTATGGCAGCTGTCGCTTACATAGTTGTTTGCTCACCCACCACAGGCTCAATGACATCATTCATCTGCTCAAAAACAAAAGTTGCGCCGCTCAAGAGATTAACCATCCCTCGGTTAGAGCTCACAGCAGCTCTGCTAACTCTTGCTATCCAAACTCATAAAAACAGCTCATGAGTCTCTTCAAGTGAAGATTGACGCTACTCATCTGTGGACGGACTCTCATAATAACTCTTATGTGGATCAACTCACCAGCAAGCCATTGGAAGGACTTTGTTCGGAACAGAGTTGCCAAGATCCAAGATATGTGCACCCTTAACACCACCTAGCGACACGTTCCAGGCATTGAAAATCTAGCTGATAGCGGCTCACGAGGCATTTCCACGGCTCAACTAAAAAATCAGCCAGTCTGATGGTCAGGACCTCAGCGGGAGAGCGTCAGTAAAGGCTCATATTCTTCGCTGCGTCTCGTGTGCTCGGCAACGAGGCATCAGCGCTCAGCAGCTCATGGGACAACTCCCCATCTCACGCCTCTCTCCAGCGCGAGCCTTTCTCCATACAGGAGTCGACTACGCTGGACCAGTGATGATTAAAACCTGAAAAGGACGAGGATGTAAGTCCGACAAGGGTTGGATCTGCATCTTCGTCTGCCTCAATACATCAGCTGCTCACCTGGAAGTCGTCACTGACTACTCAGCCGATTGCTTCATTGCTGGATTTCGCCGGTTCGTGTCACGCCGAGGAATTGTACAAGTGATGTATTCGAATTGTGGAATCACATTTCAAGGCGCCACAACTCATCTCAAACAGCTCTTCAACAAGGCTGCTTCGTAACACAAGTTTATCTCATCCTCATTTGCTACTCAAGGAACATCCTGGAAACATCCTAACACCTACGTACCGTGGGACGTAGGTGTGGCCCAGAAGCGGCCCCCGTTACAATACAGGGTGGGCCATTTTAATCAGACCACCCAGAAATTTTCGACGATTCACGTTGTACAAAAAATTGTTTAGACAAAAGTTGTTTGGGACAATGGGGGCCATCTTTTTATGAAATAAGTTTTGACCTTGACCTATTTTAATTTTTCTAATTTTTAAATTTTTAGAATATTGTTTTTAAGACAATTGCATAAAATTAAAAATTAGAAAAATAAAAAATACCACCTACTTTTTCATGCAATTCTAAATCAATAATATTTTTAGTAATTTTTCGGTTAGATGCATCCTTTTCGAGAAAAAAATTGAAGAGTTTAAAAATGTTTAAATATTAGCGATTTTTTTCTCAGAAACTATGCGTTTAGTTAAAAAAATGCTAAAAACACTTTTGACTCTAAATTTTATGTTCTTTCAAAATCCGGTATCAGAAATAGGATTTCCTATTTAAAAAACAAAAGTTGACCTTCAAATGACCTTGAAAATAAAGTTCAAGGTCAAAACTTATTTCATAAAAAGATGGCCCCCATTGTCGTAAACAACTTTTGTCTAAACAATTTTTTGTACAACGTGAATCGGCGAAAATTTCTGGGTGGTTTGATTAAAATGGCCCACCCTGTAAATAAAATAAATATTTCATTTCTTTAAATATTTTTTTATTAAATTTTATAAAAATCTTGTTATAAACTTTTAAAATGTATTTTCATAAC
This sequence comes from Sycophila sp. Sp_5, assembly GCA_018906775.1. Lineage (NCBI taxonomy): Eukaryota > Metazoa > Arthropoda > Insecta > Hymenoptera > Eurytomidae > Sycophila > Sycophila sp. Sp_5. Next base: position 293,745 of record JACCID010000134.1, on the reverse strand, counting down.
TCTTTATACTAATTTTATAAAAATTTGATATGTCCAATTTTTATAAAAAGTTTATAAAAAGGTTCTTATAACATTTTTATAAAATCTGTAGAAAAGTTTTTTTATGTGGGATATTATTTGAACAAAGTGTGTTGAATTACACAAAGGTTTCAAATATGACATACACGAGATTTTTGTAATGGAAATGGGATGATTTATTGTTGAAGTATAGCAACGATGCACATATGCAAGTACGCACAAATGCAGTTTCTACCTGCGCGGAAAGGAAAGCATTTTTATTGCCTTTTTCCCTTTTCGCCCATGAAGTCCAGAAGAATGCATCTAGCCATCAGTCCTCAAGTAGTCGGCATGCAGAACAGTCGCATAGACGTATTTTCCCACAATAAAATATAGCAGTTTACATTTAGTTAAATTCAGTAATTTATAAAGACAATATAAAATTACTTCGTTACGTGTTACTTTTATATGTTTTGTTAGCTCCTGATTTTTAGTATTATTAATAAAGTTTTATTCAATGATACGTAAATTTATTTATAACCTATAACAACATTTATTAAGGAAGTATGGCAGCGAATAGAATTCGCAATGAAAAAATTATGAAACCGTTAAATATATAGAATAACAACCGTGTCGTATGTCTCACGGTCTTGAGAGGGAGCCACGGATCTCTCGGAGCCACGCACGCTACACAGCGCGTAAATCTAAAAGCGCGCCCGTACGCTGCCGACTCACGGTCTTGAAAGGGAGCCACGCATCTCTCGCGTTTTCGCGCTTCTTGACCGACTTCCGCTACTCACTTCGAGTTAATCGCTCATCCGAGTAACCATTGCCCGGTGTGTCCAATCATTTAACAGAAACTTAGTTTATCATTAAGCATATACACGGTGTTCAAAAATGAACTGGCACGACCAGTATATCCGTGTTCAGAATAACATTCTAAGCACTTTTTCACTTTTGGCATTTTTCAGAATTTGGGATAATTATGGAGTTATTGTTAGTTAAAATCTACAATAATTATCCAATCAGCGCTCGATTTGACGATGATCCCCGCATGACTCTCCCCGCGCGGCCATGCTGCTCGAGTAAACCCCGCCTACCAGCGTCAGCTAGAGCGCTGATTGGCTAATTATCGAAGTTTTTGATTGATCATAACTCGATAATTAGCCACAATTACGAAAAATGCCAAAAGGGAAAAAGTGCTTAGAATTTTATTCTGAACACGGGTATACTGGTCGTGCCAGTTCATTTTTGAACACCCTGTATAACAGAATGACTTAGCTAAAATATCAAAATTTGGAGTTACCTTAAAACGAGATAATAAACATTGTATTTTTCCCTTTTAACACCGTCTCTTCTTGAGATTTTTTACTTGTATCTTAGGAGATGACCATAAATCTTATTAACTGTTAATTGATTAATAAATACAAAATATTAAAAAACTTTTTGCTCCCGGGAAATGTTTATACCCTTTACAACGTCGCATTACATATACAGGTCGTCCCATTTCAACTTAAACAGCTGAATAACTCAATTGGGAAGGTCGAAATAATAAAAATGGTCTAGAAAAAAAGTTGTAGTATTTCAAGGGGGAAGTCCAATGGTGACCTAAAATTTGGCCTTGATGACCTTGGAGGTGTTTTGAAGGTCAACTTAATATTTTCAATCGGGAACCCCTATTTTTGACCCCGGAAATGAAAAGATCGGAGAATTTTACAATTGAATATGACCTTGAGTACAAGAAAAGTATACTGAAGGTCACATTAAGGTCGAAATTTCAAATTGTAAGATAACTTGAAAAGTTCGATGTTTAATTTTTAATCAAATCTTTAAACGTGTTTTTCTCGAAATCATGTTTTTCGAACTGTTGGTTACAATTATTCAAAAACTGACGCATCGCATTTTTTTGTTTTAAAGTATTGTTTTGGCGAAAGAGTCTTCCTGCACGATGAAGCCTCGGGATAGGAATGAGTAGGGAGAAATAAGAAAGACGCATTCATTTTGGGTCAATAGCGGAAAAAATAATATGCTTTATTAGCCCGGGAAAAGCCTTTCAGCATAAAATCCCACAGTAAAATGTACAGAGTAAGGAAGTCTGTTGACACTAGTAGCCGATGCACCAGAGAAAAGAGCAAAGTAAGTTGGCGGCACCCGTAGACAGTGCGCCAAAGTAGATCGCACGATCCCACGAGGCGATCGTGACCGGCGACCCGGATTTTGGCGTGCTCGAAGCCAGGTTAGCTGACTGAGCCGTAAGTGAATCCGCCGATGATGGCGAGGAGCGGCGCTGACAAAAAGTGAGTCGAAAGACGAGAGAAAAGGAGGTGAAGCGCGCACTCGTTACGACTCTAGTCGAACCCAACACGTACATACGGTACGCGTCAAAGTGAGCTACTGACTTAGCCCGCTAGATGAACTAGACAATCAGCCCTTCCCACCAATTAGTCCTTAAAAAATAATTTTTTCTTCTCTATATTGTATTAAACGAGCAGCAAAATATTAGAGTTAATTCTATGTGTAAATTTATCCAAAAATGAAAGATGATTTTTTCAATTCGTCACAGAGGAATGTCCCCTTAATATGCAATTTGTAAGAAAGACTAAACAATTTTGAAGGCACTGTGCGTTATGTGCTAAGTAACTAAAATTAATAATTATATTGAGCCCAACACAATTAAATTCTCTTAAAATTGTATTTATTTATTTATGTTATTTTAATAAAGAAATAATAAGAGCTTGTTGATGCATTGCATACCAATTGCATACCAATTTTATTTTGTGACGGGTTCTTTTATTATATCCTTCAGAGGTACTCCCATATACTTCTTTTCTGGTAAAAATCTGAAACATGAAATTGTAATGTTGGAGGAAATATTGCAATATATTTTCACACGTAAATTGCATTGTACGCACTTTATTGAAAAATTTTAAATGTTTAATTTAGAAACTCTAAATTCTATGACTTTAAATAGAAATTGCAGTTATTATGAAAGTGATAGAAATTCTACAATGATTCGAGCAATCAAGTTTTCGATGACAAAACTTTACGTATTTTTCAAGCTTATACTTCAGTATGGTTTTATTAAAGATAACATCAAATGAGTTTATTCATTTTTATGTGGTAGAGTTCACCCAAAGCTGTCCAATATCAGTAATCACTAAATTAAACGACTTTTTAATGTTGAGTGAAGCAAAATAACATTTGAAAGCCACATTTAATAAGTTCAAGCTTTTTTTTCATCTAAGAAATTTGTCCTAATTACATGATTTTGGAAAGGTAAATGACCTCTAACCTGCGAATGCACTGAGCGAAATGCTGCGGATCCAGCTTGTTGAGATCACCTTCACCCAGCATCCAACTGACGATTGAGGCGAGTGTCAGAGTAACGAACGTCCCGACGAAGATCAAGTAAAAGAAAGATATTCGGAAAATCAGCAGCGGTTGCTCGTCGGACTTCTGTGGAGGCCTCTCTGTCGGTGCGCTGAAGTTTCGGGCAAGCGTCTCATTCAGTGGGTAGGGACAGCTGTCGATCGTGGTAGGCAGACTTGAGTACTGGATGCGTTTGTTCAGCACATGCCATACGACGCCACCAGACAGCCACGTCATGAAAGCAAGTGCAAGGCAAGATCCGATCAGAATGCCTCGTTTCCCAATCCACGGGATGAATATGCCCGCAATAAACAGCCCGAGGAGCGGGCCGTCAACTATAGTACTCAGACTGTTAGCCATTTCGAAGATTGTGCCTAGGTGCTCGATTATGAAGATCAGACCAACGGTCACCAAGCCGATTATCAACGATATCAGCTGCAATTTTAAGGATGTGGGGGATGTTTATATTTGTCATTTTCTTTAGTTATTGGAGAACGTTTTGAGATGAGGAATATTTGGATTAGCGATATACTGATTAAGAGTCTACCAAAACTTGCTTTACGAAAAGAATAGTAAGAAAAATCCAAAGTTATAAATCCCAATGAGTTACCAATTTAGAAATAAGCAATAAATATTCAATGTAAAACTCAATACTAACGAAACTTATTTATACACGAGGCGTGTTCAAAAAGTAACGAGAATTTTTAAAGTTCGCGGGTTTGGAGAGCGCCAGTATAATTTTTTTTTATTATGTTGGTACACGTGCCCCTGAAGTACGATAAGTAAGCAATATTCATTGCTTACTTTTTAAGTGGCGCCGCTAACGTTAGACGTGTTTTTCGAACTCTAACTCTCGAAATTACTATACTTTTGAGTAATGGAGACTCAAACTTAGCCTTCTATGCAGTTCATTAAAAATTGCCTTATAGCATATCAAAAATTGAATATCTATTTTTTAGTCTACGGTATAACGCTTTTTAGTGTGCGGTATAATAAAAATACGCAGCTAAGATAGTAAATACTATAAAAACAAATGAACTTGCCGTAAAGGGACAACCGGGACCGCTAATTACCGCGTCAAATGACCGTCTTAATTAGTAACTACTTCTTACTCCGATAGGTGGAGGAAGACTCGTGTAATTCACTCACAAGTGATCAGCTCACTCTACGATTACTATATAAGAAAATTTTACATCTTCACAACCACACATTTGCGATTGCGATAATGCGTTATTAGGCTGCGATACATGTAAATAGCGTGCGATATATGTAATGTAAACTTAAAATCATACTTTAGAATTATACACGTAAGAATTAATAGTATATTACGTAACAAGGGAGGTAAAATAGAAATGGTCCCAGATCACACGGAAATTGGCACCCGAGCCGAAGGCGAGGGTGACAAACGTGTGATCTGAGGCATTCTTTTTTACTTCCCATGTTGCGTATACTATTTTTCGGCCTAGCGAGGCGGAAATTGTAACCTTTTCGATCGGGCGCCGGGAGGAAAGGTTATGGTTTCCTCCCGCTAGGCCGAAAATTTAATTTCAACCAAAAGAATAGTTTCTGCGACACCCTGCAGTAAAGGAACATGAATTCAATAATTACAAACCGGTATCAAAAATACAATTTTGAAAATTAAAAAAATAATATTAATAAATTTTGATATACAGTAGGAGTAAAAATTAGAATGCAGTATAACAAAATTTGCTAGTCAATATTATTAAAATTTGGTACGTCAGTATAACAAAATTTAATATAAAGTATAATAAAATGTAGTTTTACAATACGTCAAAATTTAGTGATATTAATTTTTACTACACAGTATAGTAAAATTTAATAAAATGCGAGTTTGTGTCCACGTTACTCAAAAGTATACTAATTTTTGTCAAAAATTGTTGTAATATTTACATAAAAATTTCTTTTCGTGTAGTCTTTATCTCGTCCAAAAAAAACTTTCACAACTTCCTTGTTTCTGACGGCTTTTATTATTTTAACCCATTAACGCCCAACTTGACCATTTTTCGACAACATTTTCAGCGGTGTGTAGCACTATCTTCAAATGGTTCAAGACATTCTTGAGATACCATTTTTAACGTAAAATTTAATGCACTTTCAGAATCCAGTACTAATATTGTTGAAAAATTTAACAATAAAAAGTTATAAACAATTTTTTGCAAAAAACGGGAATTTTTGAAAAAAAAAAATTTGATTGGCTCAAATTTTCAAATGGAAAGAGGGTTCGCTCGTATGTCTAACACGTATATATTTGGTCAATAGCATGTATACTATATTGTAAAACAGTTGCAGTATTGAAATTAAAAATGGCGGCCATACTATTCCACCGTAATATACTACTCCACCGAACTTATCAAATAGGTTCGTGATTTTTTTTCTCGATCACGATCGACTTTACAAAAAACAGTTATAGAGCAAAAAGTATTTAGAATTAGTCAGAGAACGCGTGTGAATTTTTTCAGAATTTTCAAAGCGACTTTTGGTTTTTTGGATATGGCCATGTTTTGAAAAATTCAAAAAATCGCTCCAAAAATCCTAAAAAAATTCACACGTATTCTTTGATTAATTATAAGCACTTTTTGTCCTATAACCTTTTATCGTAAAGTCGATCCTGATCGAAGAAAAAAATCACATCAAACTTATCAAGAAAGGTTCGTGATTTTTTTTCTCGATCAGGATCACCTTCGGCTCGGGTGCCAATTTACGTGTGATCTGGGACCATTTCTATTTTACCTCCCTTGTTACGTAATATACTATTCCACCGAACTTATCAAATAGGTTCGTGATTTTTTTTCTCGATCAGGATCGACTTTACAAAAAACAGTTATAGAACAAAAAGTATTTAGAATTAATCAGAGAACGCGTGTGAATTTTTTCAGAATTTTGAAAGCGACTTTTGGTTTTTTGGATATGGCCATTTTTTGAAAAATTCAAAAATCGCTCCGAAAATCCTAAAAAAATTCACACGTATTCTTTGATTAATTCTAAATACTTTTTGTTCTGTAACTGTTTTTTGTAAAGTCGATCCTGATCGAGAAAAAAAATCACGAACCTATTTGATAAGTTTGGTGGAAAAGGGATTGTTCGGATGGCCGCCATTTTTAATTTCAGTACTGCAACTGTTTTACAATATAGCCCTCTTTCCATTCAAAAATTTGAGCCAATCAAATTTATTTTTTAAAAAATTCTCGTTTTTTGCAAAAAATTGTTTATAACTTTTTATTGTTAAATTTTTCAACAATACTAGTACTGGATTCTGAAAGTACATTAAATTTTACGTTAAAAATGGTATCTCAAGAATTTCTTGAATCATTTGAAGATAGTGCTACACACCGCTGAAAATGTTGTCGAAAAATGGTCAAGTTGGGCGTTAAAGGGCGTTATATAATCTTCTCTACGTTGAAGTTCCACCTAATCCATCTTTCTATTCAATCTGTTGGCTCAGCTCTTGACAATTAGTATCTTTTTTTATTACAAATGTCTTTCTTCCTCTTCTCTCCTTTTTTCTACTCTCCATTTTTCTATTTCTTCTATTATTCTCTTTTCTTTCTCTCTAATTCTTCATTATCCTTATCCAATCTACTGCTAATTCTCCTTCTTCCATCACCATCTTTGCCTGGTCCTCACTTATACTTACGTCGGTCTTCAAGTTCTCCTTAATCCCGTTTTCCATTCTTTTCTTATTCTACACTCCCTATAGGCCAGTTATTACTATGTTATTTCTAATTTTTTTGTTTCTCTAAACTTTTGAGGATTAGTTGCTCTAACAGATACGGCCCATAACCTCTCCTGGAAAAAGTCCCTGCAGTTCTGGGAGGGATCTGGTGATTCTGGGATGAAGTCTAGCGAGGTAATAATTAATAGTATTATTAAGAGTACACTTCACTTTCTTCATTCCTTAATCAAGAGGGATGACATTGTCGACACTCACGTCTTGCGTCTCAGAGGACCAGACAAGGAACAGGGAGATTCCACGACCGCGGATCATTTGAGGTCCCGCTCGGGTTCAACGACCTCTTTTATCGTTAGGTTTTATAAGTCGTGTTTAGTCGGATATTTGATGCGATTCAAGCCAGCGCTTGCTCACAACGACTTTTCCACTAACAATGTCTCACTTGAACTCCTAGGTTTAGACATTGAATGTTTGAAGGACTGGACATAAAATCTTTATAAATAAAATGCTTCCGAAAGATAAATTTGGTCGGTGGCGAACAGACGTTGTAAAAATGGTACCTTTCTTAGAGTGGAGTTTTCCAATATGAACTCGCTGAGATAGCGCATTGAGAACCTTTATCTTTTTTTCATTTTTACCATACTTTCGGTATTGCCGAGTCGTGGCTGGGACCGGTAGTCGGCGGCAATCTCATTCAGGTCCGTAGATTTACGGTGTTTCAGAATCGGAATAAGGGCGTCGCTCTGTGTGTAAGAAATGATTACAATATAAGTAAAGATTTTAGCATCCTCTGAAACACAGGGGCCAGGAAAACATTTAAAATGTATTAGATACAACAGGGAAAATCCCCCCGTCATTCTAGTGGATATAATTTACCGACCTCCTGAAATTCAGATGCAAAGAGAATTCGATCTTTTCTCAGTCCTGCAAGACCTCACAACGGGTTTTTGTCATAAAGTTATCGTGGGGGAACTGAATGCTTCCCACACATGAATTGACTTGACCCTTGCAGATCACAATGACATAGTATTGGATTACGTGAATTAGTGGCTACCTCACAATAAAAATATCTTCTGCTTCATGTCACTATTGACATCTACCATTTTGAAACTTTGAAAGTATGCTTCTGTAGTGACGATAACAGGATAATTGCCATGAATTCATGAGAAACCATCTTGGAAGAAACTCTTCTAATATTGAATAACAACTTAAACAAACATATTTAACTCCTCCTTTGCATAGGGAGTTCTTCCCAAGGCTTGAAAAAGGGCACCATTTCTTGCGCTCAAGAAAAACGCGACACCATCTTTGTTTGATTTTTGCCCTACTGCGCTGCCTTGCTTTCTAGAATTCTCGAGAAGATCGCTCATACTCAAATCACGGAGTGCATTGAAAATAATACATTTCTGGATCCCTTTCAAGCTGGATTCAGAAAATACTCCAGTAGTCAGATGTTACTACTTAAACTGACTGATGATATTCGTATATCTGTAAGACAGCAACACTGCTGATCTTATTTGACTTTAGCAAAGCGTTCGACTATACTTCACACTATCTAAGCTTCTTGCTAAAATCATGCAAGTAGGATGTTCCAGGACAATCCTTGTGTAGATTGAAGCATACTTACAAAGTCGCTCTTAGATGGTCATATCTCGAAAAAATGAAGATTCGGATTATCTTAAAACCAATTTGGGCATCCCACAGGACTCTGCCTTGGGTACTCTACCATTCTGCCTTTACGTGAATGACTTACGTGACACACTTCATGGACTTAGCGACAGTCATATTTTTCTTCTAATAATTTATCTTAAGGTAACGAAAGACAAAATTCTGGAGTACTTTGCTCGATTATCTGGTGTGGCACAAATGATTGCCAACTGAGCTGTACTCTCTGACTTGACGCTCAATTCTGGCAAGACAAAGGCCATATTCTTTAGATGGCGAAAAAATCCTAATAATCACATTGTCTTAAATCTGCCAGGAATTTAGTTAAAGGACGGTATGCTTATACCTTTCAGTAGCGAAGTTATGAGTCTCGCTGTTATACTAGACAATAAACTTACGTGGAAACCCCACATTGATCTTATAACTAAAAAAATTAAAAAACGCTCTTATAGTCTTCGGTTTATTAAGGCTTGCACCAATGAGATGCTCCGCAGGATATTACTCAAGTCCTTAGTTCAGCCACACCTTGATAACTGCACAGTTGTGTACCTCGATGCTTGTCTAGAAGAGAGGCAGACGATAAGCAATTCCGGTGTGAGGTATATTTACGTTATTAGGAGGAATAAACACATTATTCCCTACCGGCAGTGTCTGGGTTAGATTCGTATGGACTCTCGCAAGCTATACTTCATGGCCCTCTTGCTTTATAAAATTATTTGGATGCGGAAGCTTAGTTATTTGGCTGATATGTTTGAGAGGCATACTCCCAGGCCGCCTGTTAGGGGGGAACAGCGGGAATTAGCATCCATAGGACCAGCACCTAGACGGGTGCCAGGACCTTTCTGATACAAGGTGTTGGACTCTGGACTTTCATAATCTGTTCGCAGCCTACCATGTTATTATACATTTAAGAGAGCGTGCACCAGTACCTTCTTCATCTGGTCCTCTAATGCTGGGCCACTGATCCTCCACCTATATTAATTGTGATCTCTAGTGAGGCTAGATTAATTAATATAAAATATACTATCTGTGTTTGTATGTATTTATTTAAATATTATTTTTTCAACTAATATCGAATATTGAGAGTAGTATCTGTGATTTCATATGATAGATCTGTGCCAATGTAACAATCGTATATTTAGGCAAATATTTATAGACTTCTTTGTTGACCATTGTTAAACAAATATTAATTATATTATATTTTTTAAAATCCATTTTACCGTAAAGGCAAACAAAAATTATCTATCTATCTATCCATCTGTTTTTCTCTACCCAATGATCTATTTCTTACTTCTGTCGTTTCTTTTGTAGCAAGCTGTTTACTTTTATATTATTTTTTGTATATTAAGATTCGTACACTACAGATTGGGAAGGAGTTTTAGTAGACTCTTAGTGAAGATATCGGATAATAAATTTTATTATTTTCTACAGCAAAATTTACTAAACAATGCGGTAATTCAATCACACACCCAGTAGTCTATATACTGAGAAAAAACTATTGGCAAAATTATAAGAATTTCCAGTAAAAATTATTATCCTGCACTGAGAAGATAGTTGCAGAGAAGCACCCAGAAGAATCTGACAAAACCTTAGGCGACGGGCAATTCTCAGAAAGATAGGTTGCAGCTCGCAAAATGTAAACGATTTTGTGATGAGCATAAACATACTAGAATTATCCAATAAATTAGTTTTTAATAGACACTGGCGTAGATCTGACTTATATTTCGGATAAAAGTATTTCTAAAAATTATAAGAATTAACTAAATAATCGGGATAAATTTATTTTTGGCCCCGACGGCAAGAAGCTGTCTATTACAGAATATTGCGAATTAGGTTGAATAAAAAAACAGTGCCAAATTAAAATTAAAAGTTTATGTCAGTTACGATTTAAAACACAATTTGTTGGAAAATCCGGAGATAGATGATTTTTAATTATTTAAATTAACGTTGCAACCGAAAAAACATTAACTCTAATTAAGTTAATGCGAGTAAAGAGTTTCTGTGAGTTTTCAACCCTATTGAAAAATCTTACGTAAGATCTTACGTAAGTTCTTACGTAAGTTCTTACGTAAGTTCTTACGTAAGTTCTTACGTAAGATCTTACGTTAGATCTTATGCCAAAGTCTGATCTGAAATTTTTTTATTTATAAAGGACTAAATACCGCGCAAAATGAGGATAAACTTGTTATTAAAGAATTTTTTTTCGATGGGACTTAGAATTTTTTCAGATGTGTAGCAAAATTTTTAAGTTCCGCATCTGAAAAAATTCTAAGTCCCATCGAAAAAAAATTCTTTAATAACAAGTTTATCCTCATTTTGCGCAGTATTTAGTCCTTTATAAATAAAAAAATTTCAGATCAGATTTTGGCATAAGATCTCACGTAAGATCTTACGTAAGAACTTACGTACGAACTTACGTAAGAACTTACGTAAGATCTTACGTAAGATTTTTCAATAGGGAAATATTTAGGTCAGTTCAGTAAGGAGATTAAAATAGATTTAAAAGACGGCGCTAAACCACTTGCTATACCACAACCTCAGACAGTAGCATTATCGCTTTCACCTAAATTAAAAAAAGAACTTCAAATGCTTTCTCTTAGAGGTGTTATTGTGCCGGTAGATTTCGCAACGGATTATTGGATTATTGTAGCCCAATCGTAGTCGTACCAAAAATAAATGGTGAAAAACGCATTGGGGGTGTCTGTATGTTTTTCAACAAAAATTAAAAGAAGACCGTTATACCCTTTACCGAAAGTAGACGTTGAGTTAAGCAAATTAAAACATTTTGAACAATGAAAGTATGGAGCTCAGGAATAAAAAAACCAATATTATGCAAAATATAATTAAAAAGAATTGTGAAGAATGTCACTATACATAAACAAAAGGACAAATCCATCAATACTATATGAACAAAGAGAGAAATAATAATCCTACATGATTATTTACCTATAGAAAACATTTTCATATGGACAGATGAAATAGCAATATCAAATACAAACAATATTTACAAGTCTAAGCAAAGTGGGTGGGTGGCCTCTGATGGCTGAAATCAGAACTGCTCAAAGTTATATCAAAACAACAACAAACGGCCAAATGCGCAAACACGCCTCACCTATACATATTCATCCGTTAATTTAAAAATTAATTAATCATTATGAACAAAAAGGAAAAGTTAATCTGGAAGAAAAGAAAATGTTGTGTTGAAGTTGTGTCTTTAAATATAATTATTTGTGAACAATATTTTCAAAATTCTGATTATATAAATATTAGTGTGTTCATATTTGTAATAAATAAGTTGAACTCGTGAACAAAATAACTGTTAATGTATTATTTATAAGTGGTAAAAAAGAGTATTAAAAAACAGCCCCTCTCTAAATCTTAGACATACAATTGCAATTGCATGGAATGATCACATGTCTATTGACCAGAATTTGTCTGAAGAAGAAACAGATTCTACTAAAAAATCAGTGATTTTTCTAACTTACAGCCTAATAGTAAGATTGAGAATCAATGCAGTCGTAGTTAAGTTTTTCTCCTTGTACTGGGGGAATGTAGTATACATGTGTGGGTGTATTTTTATGCCCAGCGGGACAGCGCTGTAAGGGCGGTGGGCCAAGCTTGCTCCAGATAGCGTCCGACCGTGCTCCGAAACGGATCAAAAACCTCTTGTTTAAATTACCTTCTCGATTATCTGTATGGGTTCAAAGAGAAAATAAAAGACTTAATTTTCTATTGAAACAACTTCAGTTTGTTTCATTGTATTAATTACTTCAATAAATGCACCTGTGATTTCATTAACAGAACAGTAACAAAAGATTCTATGTATTTAAAATTCCAACTTTCGATCACGTGACATTGGCATAACTTTGAGCAAGCGACGTTACTGCTCTTTCGCGGGACTTGGACCTACCAATACTGTGAAATAAATGCCCTGGACCTCCAGGAAATCAAATTAAACAAAATAATGAATACAGAATGTCCTACGGAGAAATAAATAAAAATAGAACACCTGGCAAGGTAGAAAAAAGAAGTCGATAATGTTATGTTAAACCGTGGAAAACTGTGACATCAGTGTAATTATATGAAGACAGTACTACGACAGGAAAACTTACTGAATTATAGAGAGCCAAAGCTTTGAATATTTTAAATGAAGAAGAGATTCAGACAATACGCGGAGAGAAAAAATGTCCTTATAGATTTCAACTTAATTTCAACCTGGATTTCCACCTGAATTGCCATACAGATTTCAGTCCATTCCAGATCAGTTCAATCTATATGGAAATTCAGGTGGAATTCAAGTTGGATATTTTCAACTGGGAATTGATCGCAACTCTCCGATTTTTTTTTTAAACTTAAATTTTATTGATACCGTAACTCTTTCGCAATTAGTATTGCTACCTGTATTACCTACCCACACTGATAGAAAAGATCCTTTGATCCAAAGCCAGTGTCTGTAATATAAAGCCGTGCGCATTTAATATAGTCCAAAGGCGTAGGTATTAGATGTAAAGAAACGGTGCATTAACTATTAAGCCATCCACAGGATTTTTGTCAGTAAAGATGATCGCGCATTAACTATTAAGAAATATTTATTTTATTTCAAATACCATGACAAAATTATTTTTTAAAGCCGCGAAGACTTTGGCTTAAAGAATCTTTTCTATCAGTGCATTAACGCATACAGTTGCTTAACCTTTAGAGGGCCGGAAAACCACTATAGTGACTCGACCTATGATGAGCACTTTGTCAATGACCAATCCATGATATAAGATACCTTTTTTACCACTTTTCTATGGAGGATATGCCATCCCAAATCTCGGCCCTCTAAAGGTTAAAGATGAACGATACCCGCTTATATGTATATAAATCAGAGTCAAACCTAGCCACTCGTGAACAAAAAAATTTCGTCAACTCTTATTAGGAGACGCACGGTACCAGTTTGGTTTCTTGGTGAAAGATGGTACTCTTTACAGAGAATTCTGATAATTTTTTTAAGAATTTTTTCTCAGTGTACACTTTGTATATTACAATACGACAGTAAAGATGTTTCTTTTTACAGTCCGTGACGAAATTACTGCATTTTTTAGTAATGTTTGTAGTAAGGGGGACATACATCTAAAAATTTATTTTTATGAAATCAATTAATATTTATGCAAATTACGTAATGTGGGTTCCATGTGAAGAGTTGTACGAAATAAAATTTTTAACCATATAATTGTATTAGTGCAAAATACGTTTTCTGAATGATCAATTTTTCAATTTTCTTTCAACCAAAAAATAAAATAAAAATCAATTTTTTTTTTAATTTTTAGGTGTATGATTCCCATAAATATAATATTAACTGAATTACTCGTCTTAAGATATGATTGTGAAAAATCAGTATTGGTATACCTTCATAATGTTCGCAGACTTGGCTTCTTTTCCAAGGCTCTCGGTGATCCAAGGGTCCACGAAATCCTCATAGATTATACCGGAGAGGGTGTTCAGGCTGGCGCTCATCGTGGATAGAGCGGAGCTGACGAGGCCTGCCAGAAAGACGCCCGGTAAACCATGAATGTGGCCAGCAACGTTCATCACGTAATAGGGTAAAGTTTGATCGCTTCGACGCACTAACTAAAAACAATTTTTTATAAGAAACTGTTTTTTTTACTTGTATAGTATCTTAAATAAGGTGAACGATCGTAATTATAGCCCTCGAAGGATCGCAGCCCCTTTTACCTTAGCCTTCAGAGGATCGCAGCCGTGATATTTAGCGTAAACTATAAGGCCCGTCACTACGCAACAAAATTGTAAAATTATCCAGCCTGTTATTGTAATGAGTACAGCTCTAAAATTATAGTAAAAATTTCATTTTCCAAAAACTTTAAATTTATTTCTTTTGTATTATTATGATATAATAATTATACTTTTTTATGTCGGCTTTGTTTCCAATAGAGAGATATCTTTGAACGAATTTTTGTCCAACACAGAAGCGGCTAAGGTTTGAAAAAAAATTTCCGACGGTTATACTCCAAAAAGTAGCTCTCACAAATGGACTTGGATTCATGCTTCGTATAAGAATGATTATTTGATCAGTTAATAAAATGCTTTAAAATCATTACAACATATTTATTCTTCAAAATCAGTCTTGCAATACTTACTCGAAAATATCAAGTCTTCCGCCCTCTTTAGAAATTCTCCATACTTCTCCAAACCCTCCAACAGATTTTACTCCAATGGCAAGAACCGCAAATAATCCTCCGATAGTGAAAAAAAATTGAATGGTGTCGGTCCACACAACTGCTTTTACACCGCCCTAACATATACCGATCGTTGTTATATTCATTATTGTTTATCTGATTAATGCTATTTGTTTAACTTACCAAAGTTGTATAAGTGATGCAAACAAAACTGAATATTGGTGTTATAGTGTGAACGCTATAGCCAGTGACTTGTGAAAACGCCAGGGCCGGCACGTATATTACAACCGGAATATACAGCATTAGCGACACGATATACAAAAAAGATGCCAGCTGCCTTACTCTTCTAGAGAATCTTAATTCCAAATACTCATAGCTACTGGAGAGTTTTAGGTCATAAAATATTGGCATCAAAGTGTAAGCCATGATCAGTCCGGTAGCGATTGCAGGTGCAGCTGTTAATACATACATAGCGCCATGGAAATAAGCTTCCGTGGGAATTCCTAAAAATGTTATGCCTGACAACAAACTAAAAATTGTATGGCAATAGTTATTTACGCATCAATACAGCAATTGCCTATTACTTTCGAGATACATATAAGCATTTTACCCTAATCATTTAAAAAAAACTCAAAGACTTTTTACATAAGTTAAGAGGAGTGGAATGAAAAATTTAACTGATTTTTTATACTGTTAGACGGAGAGAAATGTATATATAAAAATCACAACCATTTTCATAAAAAATTACTGCACTGTTTTGTAAGGTAGGGACAATCACTTAGTTTATAAAATTGTACTATATTATACTTTATAGTAAAATTGCAGATAATTAAAAATTAGTATACTGAATTGAAAGTTTAAAGTTGTAATGCGACACTACCGGTCAGACAGAAAACTAAAAAACATGGCGTCAATATACCTACATTTTGTATAACTTATTATATGGTACTCCTTATTTATTTATAATATCCTGGTGGAAAATAAACTATATGACCTATTCATCAATGGTTGGTAAACGACTTTGGGCAACAGATATTGCGGTTCATTAGCGCTCGCCATCGACTGCTCGATTTTAAAATTCAAGGTTACAATATAACAAAACAAACTGTACATGTGTTTATCAAAAAAGTGTATTGTATGTGTAATGGATCAATTCACTTTATCTTATTACCGTACATAATCAAAGGCATCCCAAAGAGAATGATAACTGGAATGTTGTTTTCCGAGAGAAAGAATGCTCCTATTTCAAGAACCATAGAACATGACCGATCCTTCAATCTAGAAGTACGGATTGAATTTTTTATTTTCTGATTTATAAGTAATGAGAAGAAGTATTTCAGTTATTTATAAAGAAGTTAAATCTATTTAAATTTTATAGTAATTTAATAATTTAAGGTGTCCCTATTGAAAAATCTTACGTAAGATCTTACGTAAGTTCTTACGTGAGATCTTATGCCAAAATCTGATCTGAAATTTTTTTATTTATAAAGGATTAAACACCGTGCAAAATGTGGATAAACTCGTTATTAAAGAATTTTTTTCCAACTTAAAAATTTTGCTACACATCCAAAAATTTCTTTAATAACGAGTTTATCCACATTTTGCACGGTGTTTAATCCTTCGTAAATAAAAAAATTTCAGATCAGATTTTGGCATAAGATCTCACGTAAGAACTTACGTAAGATTTTTCAATAGGGGTATATTATTCCTTAATAATTAACAAAGCAAAATTTAGTAATATTCTTTTGCAAATTTGCAAATTACTATTTTTCTTGGCATTATTGCTGTTTATAAAAATTACGATTTTAATTGTTATCTTTATTTTTGATACTGGACAAGAATCCTTTTTCCTACAAAAAAATACCAATTTTTAAATAATAATATTAATATATTAAAAGTTGATATAGCAATTTTAACTTAAAGACTTCTCTCCTTGTGAAATTTTTATTTTCTAATGTAATTTTTAAGTAAGGCGTAAAGTGATGACATTAGACAATACAATTTACTGTTACTCCTTCCGCAGAGATCAATGAAATGAACTTTATTGTGCTGCGTTAAGCTAATATTTGTGTAATAAAGTTATGTTTGAAGAAACTTTTTTCTCAACACTCATTAATCATGTCCTACATGAATGTATGTTTGTTCTGATAATTGAGACAGTGCGGAGTATGACGCATGAATAATCAAACAGTTCAAAAAATAAAAATATTCGACCCCTTCATTGATATATCCACTGTATTTTACTAGTTTAAGAAAAGCAGATTTATTTTATTTTGGAAATACACGGAGACAAATTTCCAATAAAACTTACGGTTAAAATAACAATAATATCAAAAATTTTTTTTATTCGTCCGTATTTTTTATTAAAGTCAAAGTAAATAAGTACCATTCTTCTTTACAAAGTCACCCTACAAAGAGAAAAATTTTACCTTTACGAACAGATAATTTTCATTAAAATAATTTGAATTTTCATCGTTTAATATTATCAATGTTTATCATTAAACGTGCATCGAAAAAAAGTAACTTTTATATTTTACCCATTAGATTTATCTGTGAAATTGGAAGTTAATTTAACTTTCCAAATTTTCAGTAGAATCTGCTTTGCAGAACTGCCAAATCTACTTTTCTGTACAGCAAGGTCTTACTTTACGGTGGGAAAAATTAAAATTGTTTGGAAAAATATGCAGTATCCACTTTTCTGAAAAGGAATTTCTACTTGCTT
The DNA here is from genome assembly GCA_018906775.1 of Sycophila sp. Sp_5. NCBI lineage: Eukaryota > Metazoa > Arthropoda > Insecta > Hymenoptera > Eurytomidae > Sycophila > Sycophila sp. Sp_5. Next base: position 276,122 of record JACCID010000134.1, on the reverse strand, counting down.
TTTAAAAAAGGAGATTCTGCTTTTTCTGAAAATAAATCATGGCCTGAGATTTTTTAAATTAAACAAACATAGATCGAAAAATTAATTGCATTATAAGGGAAAATACCCGAAATCTGGACACTTTTTAGAATGAAACCGAAAGATGGACAACAAAAAATAACTATAATAAAATATTAAAACGTTAAAACAATTGCTTCGTTAGCAATATTTGTGCTATTAGTTATATGGTCGGTCACATCGATATTTTATGAAATGACTGAATTAAATTTAAATGAGTTTGAAACTTTTTGAGGTTATGGTGTAGTAGAATGTATGTGTCCAGCTTTAGAATACCTATCAGATCGTTATACCTGAAAGCAGGACATAAATTTTCAAGTGCAAATAAAGATTGTCCCTCTTTAGGGGTCCGTTACTATTCACCTTTCGGTTCCAGCTCGACATAGAGTGTTCAACTTTAGGAATCGCGTACTTACTTTTTAATAGTATATTACGTAACAAGGGAGGTAAAATAGAAATGGTCCCAAATCATACGGAAATTGGCACCCGAGCTGAAGGCGAGAGTGACAAACGTGTGATCTGAGGCATTCTTTTTTACTTCTCATGTTGCGTATACTATTTTTCGGCCTAGCGAGGCGGAAATCGTAACCTTTCCTCCCAGCGCTCGATCGAAAAAGTTATTCATACATTTCAATAAAAAGAAGGTTCTACAAGTTCTTTAAGGTAATTTTAAACTTTCAAATAAAGTTAAAATTAGTTTCCAAACGAATTATTATTCTTACTATAAAAAATGTTAATTTTATTAATTGTACAAAGCAGTTTTTACTTTTTCCTAGTCTAATATATCTTACAGTTACGAAACAGTAAGAACTACTTTTTTTCGGTGTGACTATACTATGACTGTTTTTTTAGAACCGACAGTTTATTTTAAGCATAAATTTCTGTGACAATTTTGAGATTAGAACGATACAAGTTTCACTGCTGCACTACTTTAAAATTTATCGCACTTTCTCTACAATACTTGTAGCGTTATCTGTAATAATTATAACATAACCTATAAATACCACTGCCATTTAACACTTAATTTTTACTTGATATTTCTCTCCGTACTTTAAATGTAAAAATTAATTTATTTACCCTGCTGGAAAATTAACCATCATTTATGTTGTTGTAATTAACGTCTGCCCAGATTTTTCGACTACCAACTATTTTGATAGACTGGCATGTTATGTTAAAATTATGTTTAGCAGCGAATTAAACGCAGACGAGCCAGATGCGCAGCTGTTTGCACGCTCTTTCTCTCTCCCTCTTATGTCTGCTTACAGCTCCTAAACGGTTATGTGACTATACTAAATCGTAGGTTACATTTCGATATTTTGGAGTAGCGTTGAAACATACTGTTTAATTTGTTATTTTAGATATATAAAAATAAAATGGTTCGTTCTCTAGAAGGAAACGTTACAAGTTAAAAAATATAAAGTATATAAACGCGCGGTTCCTATACCGTTATTACCTTTAATTGAATAATAGAATTTAGAACAAGTTTTAACCAGCTAGCGTCACACCACAGCCTCCAAATATGTTCGAAATATGTTAAATAATCTGCCCGCTGAACAGAAGATTTAACATTTTCTGCCTAAAAGCTCCTTAATTTTCCGGCAGGGTATTTGAAAAAAAATATTGAAAAGTGTGATAGAAAACAAACCTTGCAAGAATGCTCGTTGCCACGGGAATATAAGACATGGTTTTACCACCGAATAAATATTCATTGGCACTGTCTTGTTTACTGAAAAATCCAAAGTAAACTCCAATAAGCAGACTGACGCCGAGAAGTCCACCAAACAGAGTATAATCGGTCCATCCGAAAGTTAATTGGTGGATTTCCTCCATTTTCAATATTTCTCTTAGTAGATTTTGCAGTTAAAAGATCTTTTTTAGATGAGTGCGATTCAAGTGGGAATCAATTTATTACTGACAATTTTTACATTGTTCCAATAAACTGCAAGTGATCAAGTTGCCGCGGTAGTTAATTTTCATGAATAGTATCGTTGCGAGATAATGGCATTTATTCTTTGATATTACAGTTTTAATTTGAAATTATTGAGATAACTGCAGATATCAGCACTTGGGTAAATTTAAATGATTTTAAAGAAAATAGTAGTAATAATAAACGTATATTTAACTATATTGTTCATTAATTTAAAATTTAAACGAAGAATAAATCTAATTTCTAAAAAGTAGCAAATTATAGATTTATTGTCTCTCTTTGCTGCTTTAAAATGACTGACTGTGCTTGTAAGCGATACGCTTAAATGAATACTTACCAAGTAAACATTTTCATAATTAATTATAAAAAATTCTGATAAATTTTATCAGTACTCTTTTGAAGTAAAAGTGATATAATAATTTGATTTATAGAAATACTCTAGTTTAACTTTAATTATATTTTAATATTTATTAAATGCGCAAATTAATCACTATGACACCGATATCCATCGTATCGATATGCATACAGTCGTAAATCAGTGTCTTGTTGAAAGATACGTCATTAAAGTTACTAACTTCGTATACGATTGTTTTAAGTAAAAATGAAGAAGTGCAGGACAGGTGCTCTGATAAAGTTGGAATATTGCAATTTCAAATAATTTAAGCACCATTAATTTTCTTAAAACTCAATAAATCAAATGCGCCGCAAATTATTAATGGTAAAATAAATCTTTATCATTCTTTGAGTTTTCCACTGGAATTGCATCGATGCCTTATCAGAAAATTATCGAGTTACCGATGAATATTGAATTTGACGTAACTTAGCGTGCATGTTTATGAACTAATTTTGCACTTTCTTTTTTTAATACATAGGCAATAGCGTTTTCTCATTATTGTACAGCACATCCAGTATAAAATCCTTGAAGTAGATGTACTAGTTGCTCAGTGTTCGTATTCGCCACAAGCTAGCTATATGCATCTGCTGTAGTTTATAAACGACTATAATGATTGCGATTGTTAACACCAATAGTCTTTCGTGTTCTTTCGTTGAGATTTCACCCGGGTTCACGTCGTAGAAGCATCTTGTTATCAGTTACTACAAGGGATACCAGATTCCAGAGGTCACATTCAACTCCAGCGATTGGCTATGATTAACGGACATCAGTATTGCGGACAGGTCAACAGTAACAGGATCACCTGCTGTTTTCAACGAACTGGATCTCGCAGTTATAAGCATCTACCGAATGAATTTCCGTACGCAGCAGAAGTGAAAATAGGATAATAGTGCCCGAAAGTTAATCGTTCTTGAGCACGAGATTCTAAATACTTTCGTTTTCTGATTTTAGTGTAAGATTTAAGTATAAACGAATTTACTAGTTGTAGTCAAGAACGTTTCTTATAACTCATAAAATTATAACAATCAATTTTGAACATATTTGGTCTATGAAAGATAAACTCTTACTTTCGATATTTGAGCTTTTACCAATTTTGGCAAAGTATGATTTGTGTACTTAAGAATTATACACAAATTAATTATGCACACTTTAGCATTAAAGAAGTTTATATATAGATATATTGGCCAATGCTACATTGTGCACAATTAATTTGTGTATAATTCTTATGTGCATAAACCATACCTTGCCCAAATTTTTACTCATAAATCCAATTCCACAACTATACATTCATTTTCATTTATAATTGAACGGACTACAATATTTCTTTAAATTTTACACCAGACATGTTTATTATAACATTTTACCAGTTGAACTGAAACCTATAAAAAATAAAATTGATGTTGGGTGTTCGTTCAAGTTAATTGCCTTGATTTTTGCTTAAGCGTTTTTTATATAATTCAGTTTATTATATACATTTTTTTGTTTTCGTAACTCCTGTTTATGCAATAAGTAGTTTTAATTCATTGCCATCTTCTAGAGAAAATACCTTATTAAGATTTATTCAATGTATGTAACTTTGTCGTTTAAAGCATTCTTAAATTAATTTATTTTCCACTGATTTAACTTTATGTATTTTTCTTTTTTTATAATGCTCTGTTATTTTTTATTACCACGTTTTCTTTATTCTGTTTATAATATTATTTTCTTTTTGCTAAAATATTTTCTCTATTTTTGGTGTAATACTCTTTTTTGTTTAAGTAAAATACTTTCCTAAACTTAACTAAAAGCTAAAATATTTATGCAATTAGTTTTTAATTAACAGTAACTCGATAATTATCCGAAATTTCGTACAATGCCAAAAGGCCAAAAGTATTGAAAATTTGACCCCCTATACGACTGGACTATTTTCCGAAAACATTTTTTGAATACCGTGTCTTTTAATAGAATAAAAAATTATATATATTACTCTTCAAATATTTAACATATTAATATTACCAAAAATTTTAAAAGTAAATAGACTTAAACATTATTTCTTAAACTTTACTTATGCACATTAGTATACAAATTATCACTAAAGATTTCTAATCAAAAGATTGCAACACTGAAAAAAATTTAGCAATAAGTGACTTCGAAGCTTTCTTGGCTTTTAAAACTTCGTTTGCATTGAAGTCTATCACTTCAATAATCGATGTTTAAAAGTACAAAAATAATATTATCGAACGTCCACTACGATGCGAAATGCATAACTCTCAAAATTGAGGTATCGCATTTCCAATTTCGTTATAAGTTAATTCAAATAGGTAGTGAACTCTTAGAGACCCAGAGTTGACGTATGACACTGATGGTCAATGATGGGCGCCTCAGACGCCCATTTTTGAAGGTGTTGCTGCGGTACGAACCCTATTGAAAAATCTTACGTAAGATCTTACGTAAGTTCTTAGTTCAGTCCGAATAACTGATGTTCGAAAAATGGGCGTAAAATGCGCCCATCTTTGGAGCTTTACCACGTCGACTCTGGTGTTCTCGAAGTTCTATACTCCTTTGAACATTTTTATAACGAAATTGGAAGTACAATAAAACAACTTTGGAATTATTTTAATTCTAAATTTTATTGAGATGTTATACTACCGTTATAGACTTAATATGTATCATTATTGGTATTAGGAGAGTTCAACTTTTATTTGAAGTGCAATAGTTCAAAAATTTGGTCATTGGGTATTACCAAATTTCTTTCAGTGAACCATTCTTTAGAAATACTTTTAATTTATTAAATTTAATATTTATTATTATAAAAACTTTAATTTAATAGATTTTATTAATTTTTAATAAATGTTTTTATCAACCGAATAATGAAGCAGATGATCACTACTTTCATTCAAAATGAGCATGGTCACTGGGATGAGTATCAGGATACTCAGGAAGTAGTGCTACGGTGATGTCTCGGCCATTCTTCTTCTAAGGCAGACATCCAAAACCTTTGGATTCTGAGTATAGCAGGAAAATAGTTACTTTGCTACAGCAAAGCGAAGAGGAGAGGAGACGTGAAAAAGTTGACCCTCCGTCTGAAAAAGCTCTGTGAGATTCAGGAGATGACTCAGAATGAAATTGGCAAGTACAATATTACAACGCAGACCGCCGCGAAGTCGACTTTAAGGTCGGTGACCTCATTTGGAAAAACAATAAAGCCCTTTCCTTTATCTGGAATCTTTAGCTTTACAAGTATTTTAGACGATGTCCAGGTGTCCAGGAACACCCTCAAGACGGTGGAACGTCATTTACAGGGAAGCCCGGCCCGCATACAATTGTGATAAATATATTTAATAACTTTTTTCTATTATCTTGAGACATTGTTTCGTGTTTTGTACGTTAAAAGAAAGACTGATGCCTTTGGGGATAGTTGCCCGCCTTTTATATTGTTCCAGTATCTTTAATAGTATCTCGGATGTTATAATTTTATGTTTTAAACATGATATTTTTAAATTTGTAATGAGGCTGCAAAATGATCAGTCTATGCTGAGTTGTCACACGATGTATCTGTGTAAACTAATGTTAATAAATATCAAATATTATTACATTGAAATAACTACAAAATGAATAAAAAAATAAAATTTATATTAATTCAAGAACTATTTTCTCCCTTCCCGAGAGAACAAGGGAGATTCTCCTCCGCAGTTTTGATAGGGTTTATAGAGAGATGAATAGATGAGGTGGAAGAAAAAAAGGGAAGTTTTAAAAAGTTTTAGAAAGAAGTAAATCGTACGAAATAAAGAGGAGTTAGTGGTGACGTGAAGACAGGAGGGAACGGCAGTCCCGGAGAGGAGGATTGGGAGAGCCTGTTGGCACTGTTTGTGTCGTAGTCGCGAGCGTGGAGATTTTATAGTGTAGTGGCGGTTGGGGAAAAGAAAACCTGGTTGACGATTTCACGAGCTAGTCGGCCGTGGCGTATAAGTATTTAAGTTTTTATAAGAGCTAGTCCGAAACAGCCGAGTACGCAGGTCGATCCTGAGCTTGTCATAAGAAAGGTGTGCAACGGCAGTATATTATTTAATAAATTGCTCAGATCATAGCATGTGAAATATTAATTATTGTTTGGATTGGCATTTTTAATTTTAAAATTTCGATTTCTTTATTTGCAAGTTTGAGACTTCGAAGATCTTCTTAGTGTTTATATAAACAATTCGTAGGATAGATTAACATACGTCTGATTTCATTATTAGAAAAACATATAGTTTTTATTTAATATTATAGATAAGATTTGTTTATATTATATAGGATGAGTTCGTCAGAAAGTTGCGGTGATTTTGTTGAATTCGATGAAGAACAGCAAGATGTTCTTGTGAGGAATTTTGAACAGGAAGCTTTGTTAATTAAAAAAAAATTATTTATGAAGAACTTATGAAAATTTTAAGAAGTGGCAAAATAAAATTAAAACTGAATTATAAACTGAAGATGTTTTACTCGTATACTTTAACGAGCTATTAAAAAAGGTGAAACCGTCAACTAGATGGGCTCGCTGGTCAATGCTTAAAACGATATTACAGTTGAGGCATAATGTTAATATTAGTAATTATCATAATTTAATATCATTTTTGAAATTATTTACAAAAGGATATGTACCAAATTTCCTACTTGAAAACATATTGAAAAATTTTTGCAAGAAGCTGATGATCATATTTATTTATGCACGAAGGTAGTTTATTCATTTTACATTAGGTGACTATTTATAACAATAATTATTTTGTGAATATTACAGTTTACTCTGATATTCGGAATTTGCGGTGCTTTTAGGTGCGAATTTCGAGATAGATAAACAGTTAAGCAGTTAAGCAATATAATTTACTGAGACCTACAGATTTAAAATCAAACAGATTTTTTCTTACGTATAATAAAAGAAAATGCGTAAGACAGTCCATGGGTAAAAATAAGATTTCTGAAGTGCCCAAAAATATTTCTTCGTATCTTAACCTAGAGAACCCAGAATTGTACACTGGGCATACTTTTCGACGTACACGGAAAAAAGTGTTCCTCGTCAGACTCGATGCTGTTCCTCTGGCGGTGAAAAGTGCAATTAGCACCGCATGGTGGTGTGCCTTACTCGTATTAAACCCGTGCGCGTACATCTATGTACACTCGATGTTGCGAGCAGAGGAACAGCACCGAGTCGGAAGAGGAACACTTTTTTCCGTGTACAGCAGCAACCTTGCTATCAAATTCGGGTACGTCTTTGATAAAATGAAAAAATCTTGGTGGATAGAAGTCTGACAGTGTTGCTCAAGGATAAAAAATTTAGTTGGAACAATGACCGCGAGGACAATAAATAGCAACAACTATCTTTTTTTTTGTTATTTTAACATACTAGAGGCAGTTAATTCAACAGACTGCAATATTGTTGAAACAACAGATATAAGAAGTTCATTCAATGAACTAAAGGTAGTTAACTGAACAGACTAAAACGTTGTTGAAACCACAGAAATACGATGTTAATTTAATGACCTAGAGGCTAATGATGAAAATAAATAAAAAAAGAATCTCGATTTCATATTTTTGGTTATTTGTAATATCGTTATCGCAGAATGGCCTGGAAACTTTCAAAGAATCTGAAATACACTGAAGTTTTGTGGAAATAGAGGATTACATTTTTATTTTATCAGATACCTTATAATTAAATCTTTCGTAAGCCATACACCTAAAGCTAATATCGCACGCATGTTTTATTAAATAATACCTAACATTAAACGCATCGCTTGCATACAATATTAGAACCCTTATGACTTATCCTTATATACTAACCGGGACGTTTCTCAGCCGCTTGCGAGAAAAGCCGAACCCTAGCGGTCAATTTTGAAACGATATTTAAAAATGAAATATAAGTTTATCATTTATCGGTAACACGAAATTCGAGAACGTTCGGAATGTAAACAAAAGTCGTGCACCGACTCCTCTCCTTATATCATGTAGTATACAGGGTGTTCAAGAATGAACTGGCACGACCAGTATAAACGTGTTCAGAATAACATTCTAAGCACTTTTTCCCTTTTGGCATATTTCGTAATTGTGGCTAATTATCGAGTTATGGTCAATCAAAAATTTCGATAATTAGCCAATCAGCGCTCTAGCTGATGCTGGTAAGCGGGGTTCACTCGAGCAGCATGGGCCGCGCGGGGAGAGTCATACGCGTTCATCGTCAAATCGAGCGCTGATTGGATAATTATCGTAGATTTTAATTAACAGTAACTCCATAACTATCCCAAATTCTGAAAAATGTCAAAAGGGAAAAAGGGCTTAGAATGTTATTCTGCACACGGAAATACTGGTCGTGCCAGTTCATTCTTGAACACCCTGTATTTTAGCTTATATAGACATTTCAACAATTTTACGGATACGTTCCCTGTTGAAAATATCCAGCTGGAAATCCATGCATGGACTAGATTCCAGCTGAATTTCTGGGGAATGCAGGTGCAATTTATACCTTGATTTCGAATCAATCTAGGTGGATTTAATGGATATCCATCTGGAATTCCCACCTGAAATTTCCATCTGGAATTTCCACCTGGAATTTCCATCTGGAAAATCCATCTAGATATCTAATAAATCCACCTAGATCGAGTCAAAATCAAGATATAAATTGCACCTGCATTCCCTAGAAATCCAACTGGATAAATTCTACCAAGGTTTCCCAGAAATCCATTTGGAATCCAGTCCATACATGGATTTCCAGCTGGATATTTTCAACAGGGTTACCATTTACTTCCCTAGTTTTATGTGATTATTATCAATATAAAATGAACTAATTCATTGTCACATCGATTGTTAATATTTCGTTGATTTGCAAAAATAAAAGAACAATATTTGTTGATTTAATACAACAATGCATTGTTACAATTAGGCGATAGTTTCTTTTAATAGAATTATTGTTCATTGAAAGAAACTTATTTATTAAGTGAATAGATTTTTTTTATTTACTTTAATATACAGGGTGTTCGAAATGTTCCGGACCTCCCACTTATAACATAAAGTAAGCATTTTGGAAAAAAATGTTAAATACAAAAGTTGTTAAGTTTTGAAGGTTGAACTAAATGATCAAGAGAGAGGTTACAAACAGGTACAGCGTTTATTCAATGAAACATTCAGAGTTGAAGAAAACAACCCTATTTCAAAAAGTACCGTAATTCGTACAATTAGACGTTTTGAAGAGACAGGTGGTATTAAAGATTGTCCTAAATCAGGTAGATCCAAATCATCGTCTAATGATGAAAAGAGCTTAGACGTATTACAATCATTTATTGAGGACCCCCATTGCAGCATCAGACGTTGTGCACAACAGCATGAAATGGGAGCTGCATCTGTGCACAAAATTTTGAAACTCAACAAATGGCATCCTTTCAAATTAAAGTTGGTACAGGAATTATCTGAAGATGATTTTGATAGAAGGGTAGAGTTTTGAGATGTAATGATGCAAATGATATCTGATGATCCTTTGCTCCTCAATAACATTGTTTTCTCTGATGAAGCCACGTTTGAGTTAAGCGGAACAGTGAACAGACATAACTGTCGATACTGGAGTAACATCAATCCACATTGGATGAGAGCGGACCACACGCAACATCCTGAAAAAGTAAATGTTTGGGCTGGCATATTTAATGGAAGAGTACTTGGCCCTTTCTTTATTGAAGGTAATTTAAATACTGCAATGTATGAAAACATGCTTCGAGACCAAATTATACCTGCTATACGGAATTTAACGGGTGGAAATCTGGATGAAATTTACTTCCAACAGGATGGTGCTCCTGCACACTACGGTATTCATGTTCGCCGATATTTAGATGCAACATTTCATGATAGATGGATTGGGCGGAGAGGTACAATTCCTGTCAACGACATTTTTAAAAAATTCAGTTTGGGCGAATAGTCCACTGTCTTGATTTAGTTAGCTGGGCCGCCGATAGTCCTGCCTTAGCTGACTGGGCCGCTAGTGTTCTTGTCTTAGTAGGCTGGGCCGCCGATGGTCTTGCCTTAGTTGGCTGGATCACCCATGATGTTACCTTAATTAGTTGTACCTCCCGTGCCTGAGCAATAAGGCTTATTTTGATTAGACATTTTTTTATTTATCATTTTCTCCCCCGAGGTATGTAGTTGTTGGGCCTAAGGCTTATTTTGATTAGACATTTTTTTATTTATCATTTTCCCCCCCGAGGTATGTAGTTGTTGGGCCTAAGGCTTATTTTGATTAGACATTTTTTTATTTATCATTTTCTCGCCCGAGTTATGTGGTTGTCTGGCCTAAGGCTTATTTTACGCCAGTGTCAATTACACCTTCTACAATCCTAATGCAGAATTTAGCGCTGGTGCAAAATGGAGAATTACAACTAGGAGGCTTAATTTGGAAAACTAAAGTTAACCTTCAAATGACCTTGAAAATCAAGGGCAATGTCAATTTAACGCCACCATAAAGTTTGTCTTGCAAAATCAAATTACTTTAGTATTGGTCAGATACGCTCAAAGTTCTTAATAATCGGGATTTCTTGGCTTTCTGCTACTAAATAATCATTTAACCACTAAATGACCTCTGTAGGTCATTTTGAGCCATAACGTGGGTACATATCCAGATGTAAAATTTTGTGCTCTTTCAGAATCTGAAATAAAAAATAGGGGTCCCTATTTAAAAAACTGAAGATGACCTTTAAATGACCTTGAAAATGATAACCAATAACAAATCCAAGGTCATCATTTAGTTCAACCTTCAAAACTTAACAACTTTTGTATTTAACATTTTTTTCCAAAATGCTTACTTTATGTTATAAGTGGGGGGTCCGGAACATTTCAAACACCCTGTATTATGTAATATTCACTTAATGAAAATATTCATTAAATTAACTTCTGTACTATTGTTTTAGTAAACAATATTTTTATTTTAATATAAATATTGCAGTCATTTTAATAAAAACGTGTTACAATAATTTGACGGAAATATTTATTAGTCTAATGATAGATGCGTTTAATTTAATAAAAAATAAATTAATCCACTAGATTTTCCGTTCAGTCAATGGAACAAGGGCAGTTGTTGCCAATTATTGTCCTCGCGGCGATTGATTCAACTAAATTTTTTTCTGCGTGCAAAGACAAAAATTTTAAAGGTATTATTAATGCAAGGGAGATTTTATTAATTTCTAAAACTAAAGTACCCAGTACAACCTCATAATCTAATCATAACATAGATCTAGTGGAATCAAGAGAACCTTTAAAAAAATATTCAAAATGAAGACTATTTCGAGATGTCAAGTTCAGTTTCGCCAATTTGACAGCGAATACGGTCACTTGATAGTCAACAAGATTTGTTAGAAATCCCAAATAAGAAAAAGAAGGTGATTCATAAATCTTCGACGAACAGTGAAAATGAATGAAATTTAATGAATCTTCGACGAATAATAAAAATGAATATAGTAGACTTTATACTATCACAACTTCTAATTGTGAAAATGTTACCATAAATAATTATTATTATTCATGTCCACGTATCCACGATAAAGATTGTAAAAATGGATGTAAAAATTGTAATAATAGCAAAATTATGACATTATTTATTTTTTATCATTTATTACATTATTTCGTTTTTGCGTGAATGTGCTCAGTAGGCTAGTGCGCATCTTGGTACATGCACGTAATCAGCTATTTCCCTTCTCGAAAATGGAAACGTAAACGCGATCTTTCCGCCAGGGTATAAGAAAAAAAAATAATTATACTGTCATAGTGGATAAAGAGTTATTATACCAAAAATCAATTTATCACCATCCATTGAAGAAATACCATTTCATATGACAAAAAAACTATTTCTTGTACGCCCTGCACATACTATTATAGTTAATAAACATTAGCAGTGGCAGCGCGAGAATGCGAAGCGCCTCAGCCAGCAGCATTTCCAGTAGCAGCGGCGCGAGGACGTGCTCCGCTTCGTCTCGCAGCAGCCCCAACAGTAGCAGCGCGAGGACACGTACCTCTTCCACACGCAGCAACCTCATCAACAACGGTACGAAAGCGTGCACCGGTTCGCCCAGTAACGACGGCGCGGGGACGCGCACCACCTCAACCAGCAGGAACACCAGCAGAGACGGCGGAAGGACGCGTATCGCTTCAGCCAATAGCAGCTCTACAATCGTCAGCGCAGAAATGCTCACTGCCTCACCCAATAGCAGTTCCCGTAGCGACAATGGACCCCGCAGGGGACGTCTAGGTGACTCAAAGTGTTCCCCTGCAACCATGTAGAATGTTTGTGTTGTTGGGACAACTATGGATGAAAAAGGGACAAAGTGTAAATGTGTTAAAGATTGTATTGTAAGTAAGTGGCGTATTGGCTTGAAGTGGCGTATGAATGAAAGTTTGTCCTTGAATGTAGAAAGAAGAGTTGTAATCAAAGAGATGATTGTATTGAAAGGATGATGAGGGATAAATAAGTGTTGCATAAAAGAGGTGGTTGTGTGGTGCACTGCGATCACTGGGATGCTTCAGGGTGTAATGTCCCCGCGTACCCGAATCGTTAAGCAGACGGGGTCCGTCCCCTGGGGAGTCGGCGACCCCACTTTGTCGAAGCGCCGGTTTGACCAATGCCTTAAGGTGGGAGTGAGAGTCGACCTCGGCGTTAAGCGACTTTATGGTTATTTAGAAGGGTCTACTCGAGGCGTGTTTAAAACTTTATTTGCTAGTGGAAGTCGCACAAACGAGATCATGAAACCTTTAGAAATGCGATTTAGCAATACGCGAATAATTTTATTAAAAATTGTAAACCAAATCAAATATTTGCCTCGCGTTCACAAATTAAGCTTCATTGATTTTGCAAGAAATTTAAAGATTGTCGATTACGTAATTAAAGATTTCAGAGATATCAGATATTTATACATCGCCGAGCTTGCGAATGCAGTTTTTCGCAAATTACCGAGCTCGATGGTTTATAACTACGCAAAATTCGCGGCATCTTCTTGCGAAGAAATGTCTGACCTTGAAAAATTAGCTGTATTTTTTATCAAGAAACTGAAATGGCTTTTTTTGCTAGGGTATTGGAAGTACGCTCAAGTGACACAAGTCGTAGTAAGGCAGATCACTCGTCTTATCGAACTCAATCAAACAGGAGCTCTGTGTTTGCAACAGATCTGATTGAAATTTCTACTCAAACAGAGAGTGGTAATCGCACTAAACATTGTGTTTATTGTTCACAAAAAAATCATTGGATAGAAAATTGTAGAGAATTTATCAAATTGCCTCTTTTTAACGCTGGATCGTAGTAATATCGTTAGAGTTATGTTTTAATTTTTTCTTACTTCCCTGGCCGAAAATTTGCCGTTCCTCCCTGCGCATGTAAACCGAAACGCGAAAATTCGTCCGCTTTTGCGTGCCATCTATTCGTGCGGGAGGAAGCTTCCAACTCGAATTTAAATGCCAGTATTGCCAGTACACTCTGTAAAAGTAGTAACCTCAAAAACGTGGCCACGTGCTCGCTTTTAGATTTTCAATCTTGTACAAAAAAAATTAATACTGTAATGTTATTGTTAAAAAATTAATAATCTGGGTGTAATGAATTAATGTTAGTTAATTTTTGGAAAAGGGTGTTTGTTTTAGCTCAGGGCTTTTAAACATCATTTTTTACAACCTTGTTTTGAAGGGTCAAGTTATGTATGTAGGCAACTGGTATACATCATCTACATTAACAGAATTTTTGCATGAGCGTGATACCGGAATATGTGGCACTGTAAAAGCCAATAGAAAGGGTATGTCAAATCTAGAAGACAAATTAACTCGTGGTGAAGTACAAGTCGCTCATAATAATACATGGATGGAACTGAAGTGGGAAGATAAACGTAGTGTTCGCATGCTCACTAGTGTGCACCAACTTGAATTCTGGGCGATTGGGAAAAAATATTCTCAAACAAAAGAACATATTATCAAGCCGAAATGTGTTCATGATAACAATCAAAATATGTGCGGTGTTGATTATATAGATAGACAATTATTCATAATGGCATCAGTGAAAAAAACTGTGAAGTTATATAGCAAGCTCTTTTTCCATCTTCTTAATCTTTGTTTATCCAATGCTCATGCTTTGTAAAAAATAAGAAAAGAAGGGCCTATATCATTTCCTGCTTTTAAATTAGCGATTGTTGGTTATTATTAAAACTTGATCCTAATAAAAAAAACGAATGCAACACCCATTCTCCCATTCCATTAGTTAGCCGACATTTTCTGAGGCGTGATATAAGTCGAAGGTGTCACATGTGCTCCATGAGTAAGCATACAAGTCGAACGGTCTACATATATCCCACTTGTGATGTTCCTCTATGCGCAGCATTACATGTTGAAGAGTACTACGCGCAAGTCAGATTACCATAAAGTCAAGCAGCTCGAAGTGAGAGGTAAGGGTACTTACGAAAATTAAGCACTCTCACGTGCGAGGCAAGGAGACTCAAAAAAATCAAGCACCTCAACGTCCCTGTTGAAAAGACATCATAAAATCCTATTAAAAAATTGATACTTTTATCGGAACGCCGATAAAACGTTTATCGTAATATATCGGGTTATATTTCTTTAATCAGATTATATAATGATTTCCTTATAAACGAGAATGGTAAATATTTTACTTAATATTTTATAAGTTTTTA
This sequence comes from Sycophila sp. Sp_5, assembly GCA_018906775.1. Lineage (NCBI taxonomy): Eukaryota > Metazoa > Arthropoda > Insecta > Hymenoptera > Eurytomidae > Sycophila > Sycophila sp. Sp_5. The sequence goes on along the minus strand of JACCID010000134.1, from coordinate 261,100 downwards.
CTTATAAAGTAGGTATAAATTTCTATGAGGTAATCATGTTTATGGAATTTTATAGAGATTTACCTATACAAGTATTTATAAGCATATTTCGGTTATTGCCAAGTATATTTTTCTATAGGAATTCATCATGTTAAAAAGATAGAACCGTTATGACACTGTAACAGGGCTTTCTAATTCCGTATTGTATAAGGCAATTTCTATAAACACTTTTCATAATTTTTATGAGAAAAATACTATACAAAGTAAGGTTAAATTTAGTGATGATTTCCTGATAAAAGTTATATAAGCTTTTAAAGTAATGTTACCATAAATAAATATTTTTTTCGTTTTAAACTAGGGGAACGTAAGTCGGTTGTTTATAAGGAATCCCCGGTGCAAATACACACATTAATCACTATAAAAAATACAAGTTATAGTATTTTAGAATGAGAATCCCATGGGTTCGAATAACCTCAATATAAATATTTATAAGAACTAATAAGACAAAGTTCATAATAAAACAATTGTAAAACAATAAGTTTATCGGGATCTATAATACAAAATGAAATTGGATTTTATGATGCGAAATAAAAGTTATAGTATTTTATAATAAGAATTCCATCGACTCCCAAAAAGATTTATATGAATTAATAAGATAAAATACATAATGCAAAAATTGCAATAATAAATTTATCGGGATTTATAATACAAATGAAGTTGAGTTTTATAAAACAAAATAAAAGTTATAGTATTTTATAATGAGAATCCCACAGATTCGAATAACTTCCTTGAAAGATTTATAAGAATTAATAAGATAAAATACATAATTGATAAAATGTATAGCAATAATTTTATCGGAATTTATAATACAAATGTAGTTGGATTTTTTAAGTCTAAATAAAATTTCCAGTATTTTATAATAATAAAGCCGTGGAATCGAATAACTTCCCTATTGAAAAATCTTACGTAAGATCGTACGTTCTTACTCGTAAGTTCTTACGTAAGATCTTACGAGTCCCATCGAAAAAAAATTCTTTAATAACAAGTTTATCCTTATTTTGCACGGTATTTAGTCCTTTATAAATAAAAAAATTTCAGATCAAATTTTGGCATAAGATCTTACGTAAGATCTTACGTTAGATTTTTCAATAGGTTTGCATAATGAAATCTTTGAATTTGCTTATGTTTATAGATATTTATATATCCTAGTAAAGTACTTTATATAATTTAATTGTAGTGATGTACTAAATTTTATTAAATGCTACAATTAAATCAATAGTTTAACGATAAAGTATCCTATAAAAGGCTATAAACAAAAGCAAATTAAATAATCTTTTTGTTATAGTCAATAGAATCCATGGGATTCTTATTATAATAAATACTATAACTTTTATTTCGACTCATAAAAATCCAACTTCATTTGCATTATAAATCCCGATAAATTTATTGTTGCAATTTTTGCATTATGAACTTTTTTTTATTAATTCTTATAAATCTTTATATTGAAGTATTCCAATCAAGGGATTTTTATTATAAAATACTATACTTTTATTTCGTCTCATAAAATCCAACTTTATTTGCATTATAAATTCCGATAAATTTATTGTTGCAATTTTTGCATTATGTATTTTATCTTATTAATTTTAAAAATCTTTTATGAAAGTTATTCGAATCCATGGGATTCTCATTATACAATACTATAAGTTTTAGTTAGTCTCAATTTAAATTCAGGATGTGTAGGTAAAAAGCCACCCTAGTTTACGAATAACGGTAACTGTCACGTTCTTACTTATCTGAATATACCTTTACGACATGTGCATGTAATATACCCAATTAAGTCATAATTAAATCGGCGAAACATGGATTCCGGCAGTGCTATAATAATCTCAGTGCATCCGCATATATTTAGTCAAAATCAGTACACAAAGGTATGTTTCTAATTATTAGAATTATTATTTCTATATTTCTAGATATATTTTTTTTACAAAGAGTAACAGATTTTTTTCTACAACATATTACATGTACTTAACCTAATTGTAGGTTAAGCACGTGCTTAATGATTAATTATTGAAGAAAAAAATTGAGTAAAATTAAAATAATGAGCTAAGCATTTAAAATAGTAAACGTATGTTTTCATTGGTAATTTCTGATTTTAACACGTTGACCTGATAAAGTTTATCATATTTTATCAGGTTTAGCAATTTATCGTGTTTCATCTGGTTAACCAGAAAAAAATTCATCTTTTCTTATCAATTTAACTCGATAAATTTAATCATGTTTTATAAGGTTTTATTGGAAAACCTCATACAGTTTTTAAATTAATTTTAGTTGTACAAATGTACACTCTGTCAGTGACGTTATTAATTGACTATCGGAGGGACTTTTTTGAATATTTAGGCCTTGTTTGTTTTATTTACTTATCATTGTTATTATTAATTTTAATTAATATATGTTGTCATTGTTGATTTTCGATTTTAACACATTGACCTGATAAAGTTTATCATATTTTATCAGGTTTACCTGATACAGTTTATCGTGTTTCATCTGGTTAACCAGAAAAAAATTCATCTTTTCTTATCAGTTTAATTCGATAAATTTAATCATGTTTTATAAGGTTTTATTGGAAAACCTCATTCAAATTAACAGAAAAAGGATGTCGGTGTATGGATTGGTCAAAAAATGTGGGATTTAAGGGGATGCCGAACATAATTTCCGCGCTCTACTGTACCGACAATTATCTATATTCGCTGCTATAGCATCTAATGTAAATTTGATTTTTCAAATAATTTTGAAACGGCTTGCTTAATGGCAGTTCTGTTTGTATCAAAATATTATTTATAATTTGTAGAATGTGCGTAGATTTCTTTTTTGGCTGATTTCATTTCCTATTGCTGAAAATACTGACTTATTTTTCAATTGGAATTGAAATCAACCAAAAAAGAAGTTTACGCACATTCTACGAATTATAAATAATATTTAGATGCAAACAGAACTGCCATTAAGCAAGCCGTTTCAAAATTATTTGAAAAATTAAATTCGCCTTAGAGGTTAGCAAAGAACATAGAGAATCGTCGGTATAGTAGAGCGCGAAAATTAAGTTAGGCATCCCCTTAAGTAGAAAACCTAGAGCACCACGTACAAATAAAAACATTAAGAAAAGTCTGTCAAAATCAAAGAGAGCTGTCTCAAAAAAAATAAGAGAGAAGACGACAATACTATCGAAGAAAATAATAAAGAAAGGAATGAAGATTTAGATGGTACGACTGCAGGAAGTAATTGCAGTAGTAGCAGCAATAGTGAAGATGAAAATAATTGAAACGATGACATCGAAAAGAACGATCCAAATTCTTAATTAACTTAAATTTCCGCATTTTTTATGAAGTTTAAGAATAGTTTTAGAGTATAGTAATTGTTACCAATCAATTTACACTGAATTCAAATTTATTCTTTCATTACTGATGCAATCTTCTCGCTGTGGAACTTATATATGTATTAATTTTCTTAAAAACTTTCTTTCATTTTCTTTTAATTTTATAAGTGTCAATTTGCAGTGCCTTATTTATTCTGCAAGGAGAGAAAAAATTGGTTACGGCTACAGAACGGTTCGGTGAACGGAAGACAGTAACGTTCAATTTGAATTATTCTTACTTAACCTGTTATGTATTGAGTACCTTTTTCTTTCCGTGCGATTTAACTAATAAGATAATAAAGAAATTATTAGTTAACACCAGTATTACCTATTTATTATTTTATTTAAATTTATATTGAATTATAAAATAATTCCTTAAAAATATTTACGTATAATTTAACTTAATAAAAATGTATCAATACAATCGTAATCTTTTGACATTAATTTATTTATTTTCATACCCTGTGAATTGCAATTGCTTATTGTACTTATTTAAGTAAAATAAACTACGTACCCCAGTAAATAATTTATTAAAGATTTCCATAGAATTTCTATTTATCCTATAGCATGCGATAATCAATGCGTAAAGTACAGGAGCAGTACGATAAAAACTGGTAAGAGTTACTTATTTTTATCTCGGTATGCCATATAAATTTCTATTGGTATAGCAAGCGAATCAATGAACACTCGATTGCATTCCCTATAAATTACAGTTGGCTGATATACTACTTTATGTATAATGCATTATATATCCCGATAAACTGACGAAAAAAGATTCCCATAGAATTTGTATTTATCCTATAAAATAGGATAATCAATTTGTAAAGTACAGGAGGAGTACGATAAAAACTGGTAAGAGTTACTTAATTTTATCACCATATGCCATATAAATTTCTATTGGTATAGCAAGCGAATCAATGAACACTCGATTGCATTCTCCATAAATTACAGTTGGCTGATATACTACTTTATATGCATTATATATCCCGATAAACTGTTGAAAAAAGATTTCTTTAGATTTTGTATTTATCCTATAAAATGCGATAATCAATGCGTAAAGTACAGGAGCAGTACGATAAAAACTAGTAAGAGTCACTTAATTTTATCTCGATATGGCATTTAAATTCCTATTGGTTTAGCAAACAAATAAATGAATACTCGTTTGCATTTCCTATAAATTACAGTTGGCTGATATACTACTTTATGTATAATGCATTATATATCCCGATAAATTGTTGAAAATGATTCCCTTATTTTTCGGATATAACCTATAAAGTACCCTATAAAATATGACTGTCAGATACTATTATCGTGATGCGACTTATACAAACCTATAAAAATAAAGAGAGATTAAAAAAATTTAACTTTAAATACGATAAAAGCCATTTAAACAGCTTTTATATTTTCCCTATAATAGCACATAAGAAGTTATGTACCAATCCTTGTAAAATTAGATAAGTGTTTTCGGATATGTTTTATTAAAATGATATACCTGATATAATACTATAAATTTACTTACTTTTTTCACATGTTTCGGTCTATCCTTATGAAACCTTATAAAATATTTCATTTTTTATATTGTCTTATGCTGCGTGTACTATAAATCGAATAGTAGTAACCTGATTATTTCTGATACAGTCAAAATTCGCTTATACAATTATAACAGGAATGCCTGGTGCAGATACACACATTGATCCATATAGATTTTATTTTTTATAATATTTTATAATGTCTTTTCAACAGAAGTGAAAGCCAAGGGGACTCACAAAAATCAAGCACCTCCACGTGAGAGCCAAGGGGACTCACAAAAATTAAGCACCACGAGAGGATCATTTTTTGGCCACCTCCACGTTGTTGGGCCTGGGTCACACTAAGAGTGATGGGTGGGAAATTTCATCTATAAAATTCAAGAAATGGCAAATTTCTTCTATAACATTCGAGAAACCTTATTTTAGAAAGGCATCTTCCCCCGTCATTTTGATAAGAGCAGCTAAAGGGGCTATTGTGTAAAGGTGCATCTTCAGAGATGTAGTTGAAGTTGACTGCGCTTTTAGACGAAAGATTATCATTCTAGGTCAAGCATGCGTTTGAGATTCTTTTCATTATTTTTTTGGTATTCAGTGCATTAACAATTGATCATGCCGATTTGGAGGCTGAAATTATGAAAAAAAAAAAAAAAAACAACTTGACCTGATTTTTTCTAAATTTTTTTCACTATTTTTTTGGTACTAATCACATGAAAAACCTTGATATCACCATTTTGAGCTTGCAGTACTTAAAAAGCAATTTTTTTTCTACCGGTTCGAAAGTACGTTTGTCGCAGCCGCATTTCGGGCTGGGAACAGTGACTTTTGTGGATCGCCTGCTCCGAAACTCGATATGGTCGCTTAATGACGCTAGCCCATAGCTTCCATTTATTGCTGTGGGAAACGGTATACTTGTTTATAAAAATGCTGCTAGGGGCATGTAACCTAGTTCGCACGGGAGGAAACCATAACCTTTCCTCCCGGCGTCCGATCGAAAAGGTTTACGATTTCCGCCTCGCTAGGCCGAAATAGTATATTACGTAACAAGGGAGGTAAAATAGAAATGGTCCCAGATCGCACGTAAATTGGCACCCGAGCCGAAGGCGAGGGTGACAAACATGTGACCTGTGGCATTCTGTTTTACTTCCCACGTTGCATATACTATTTTTCGGCCTAGCGAGGCGGAAATTGTAACCTTTTCAATCGGACGCCGGGAGGAAAGGTTATATACTATTTTTCGGCCTAGCGGGAGGAAACCATAACCTTTCCTCCCGCTAGGCCGAAAAATAATGTAGGCAACACGGGAAATAAAAAAGAATGCCTCAGAACACACGTTTGTCACCCTCGCCTTCGGCTCTGGTGCCAATTTACGTGTGATCTAGAACCATTTCTATTTTACGTCCCTTCTTACGTAATATACTATACTTGCGCTACTCCGTTTTTAACCCTTAACCTCTAGACTGCCGGAAAGCCAATATATTGGCGCTACCCCCCATCGACACTTTCTTTATGATCAATCACTCATACAAGATACCTTTTATACCAGTTTTCTGAGGGCGATATGCCCCTTGAAATCCCGGCAGTCTGAAGGTTAACATCTATTGTAATTACTATTATAGTTCTGATATACAATTACTATCATAGCTTCTACCATTTAAAAAAAATGAAAATGAACGAGCCTTCATCAGACAGATTAGCAGATAAAGATGAGGTGTTACAAAATTTTAATGAGGAAGCCAAAATTATTATGCAAGAAGATACGTTAATGTATTAATTGTATTACTTAGAAATTAATAAATTGAAATTAATTTATACCCTTACCCTTATATATGTAAATATTTATATGTCTTTATAGTTTTTTTTATTTCCGGTTTAATTTTGAAATCGGCGGAGCGACTTTTCCAGCCGTTTTGACGAACCGAGCGCTCTGACTGACTGTACGTTATGAAAAAGTTGCGATCCGTGATGCATTATTACGATGCAATGTGCTACAACATGTCTTTTTAATGCCCGCACCCCCGACCAGCAAAGCCTCGGCTTTGCCTCGGCCCTGCAAAAGTCGGGCGCAACATCCATGCCGCCAGTGAAAAAAGCAATATACGCCTATCCAAACTCTATCACTGCTGCCATGCGCTGCAGACCGTGGCACTGAGGGATAAAAATTAGTACGCCAGATGGTCAGGAGAGGATCCACTATAGCCGGCAGTGAATGTAAATTCAGACGAGCTAAGAGTAGCAGCCGTCTACGCTAGTTTGATAATTATTTAATAATTAATAATATTAATATTTTAATATTAATATTATGAATATTAATTAATAATTATTTAATATTTAATAAGCCCGTAGGAAGAAAAATAGTATACGAAACTTGGCTGCAAAGATGGATGTCCCGGCCGGGAAATCCAACTTTCCAGCCACGTGTCGTAACTTACTATTGACCTTGTAAAGGCGATTTTCAAGTTTAAGATTTCGTTCAAGATTTTTTTTACTATATTTTTGGATTCAGCGCTTCAACATTTGGTCTTGAATGGAAAAAGAATGTTAGCATTGTCCTTACCGTTAAGGACGGGCTGGTCGATATATCGACCAATTGCCGGACCGGGTTAGTAAAATAAGTAATCCGTTGATGTTATATACAAATTTTGGGTTAACTCAAAAGTCGATTTGTATCAAAATTTTCCCGCCCTCTAAAGATTGACGGCAAATGCAGTAGATAGATGCGCGAGCGCGCTTGAGGTTTCCAGTATCATAAAAAAAATCGAATATTATCATATTGATAAAATATTAAAGCTACAGCGATTTGTTTATTAATGTGTATATTAACGGTAAACCGAAAGAAACATTATTGAAATAAACATTTTGTACTAAATATATTTTGTAATCAACTTATACATAAGATCTTTGATGTCTTGTAATAATTATTCTCCAATTTTTTATTAGACTAATTTTCAATTTGCTGCTTTAATGCTGATCCAGTGTTATCAATAGAAGTGATCAGCACAGTCAAAATAAACACTATGCTTAATCATTTGTATATTTTCCCACATTAAGTAACAAATTCATCTATTCCCAGTTTCATCTATTCTTGGTATTCTTTTGTTGCTCCAGTTGTTCAGGTCCATCTAAAGAAAAAATGTATTTTATTATTATTTTAAAGAATTGGTTTCTTAATGTTTTTAATGGTTAACAAATTCTTACATAAATAGATAAGTAAATTATATTTTTTCGCTTGAGATCAGGATCGAGTTACTGATAGTAGAAAGGGGTCCTCTCTGGCGAGTTCCCCTTCTGGCCCGTCCCCATCCCTTCGAATAACACCTACGTATCTGCGCCGAAAGTTACTTAGGAGAATTTACAGTGTTATTTTCGCGACTGGACGGAAATAGCCCCTGGGGCCTTATTCTGTAAGCTTAACAAATGTAATTTTTCTCGATCCCCTGGTCGAAAGTACGCAGTTTCACCACTAATTTCGGTGGCGGAAGATATTCTTTTACTCATTATTATATATAGTCGAGCTTTCGCCACGCATGCCTTTGAGCTGGTAGCTAGGCAACTGCAGATTTTGTTAAAATAAACGTTTTGGAGGTTTTGTTTATGTTTAGAAAGATAGCGCGGTTGAGGTTTTGTTTATATTTTGCGAATATAATGTGTTTCAAACATTTGAGTGACGTCACAATTGTGCATAATATAGATATAGTACGCCATAGTTATATCACTGTTCTTAATCATTCATATCTTTGTTAGTAAAAAAAATCAGGAGTGTAATTTCAATACATAGAATGATAAAAATAATAAATAACTATATTTCTTTTTTTACCATAATTCGCCCAGTTAGTGTTTTTAATTCATTATAAATGTTTAAAAATTTTAAGGACGATTGTTTAAGAGTAAGTTACGTTTTTTGATTCAGGATTAATTTTTTTTAATTAATTTGTTTATTTTTTTAATAAAAAGTTGGAAAAAAACACTCAAATGAATCCTTAACAAGTACGGATCATTTATATCTTTCTTAGGAAAAGTTCGCATGAAAAAAGGAAAAATAGTTGTCTATTATTTTTATCATTCTATGTAATAAAATTATACTTTTGATTTTTTCGATGCCCCCCCCCCCCCCCCCGACCAGCAGCACTCGCTGCGCTCGTGCCGCAAATGTTGCGGCGGATATCTGAATAAACACTCACTTAAGCTAAAAAATAAAAACGATTTTTTTAAATATAAATTTCGAACGAAACGTAGCGTACTTTCGATCGGGCATAAAGAAAAATAGTATACAGTACACGAGACGAACGTTGAAGTCCCGCCACGGCGTGAAGTTGGAAAGTTGAAGTTGCGCCTCTTGTATTGTAATGTACTATTTTGTTCTTTAACGCCTGCACACACGCACACACAAAATTACGCAAATACTTATCGATAGTGTACGTTAAAAGAAGGCGATGGAAAAAAGGAGGGTAAGCATCGCAAATACATTCCCGCGAAACCTATCGTCATGGAAAACCAGTGTATGCATTTTATGAATTTCTACAATGAATATAAAACGTACACTTTTTCTTCGGGATAAGATCTTAAACAACGTAATAACAGCAAAATAAACAAAGAACAAGACTTTATAGTTAAGATAAATATTGGACATATCAAGAGAGAGATATAAATATTGAAGAAGAGAAGCAATTTAATTTAGTGCATCTAAAAATGCGGATACGATTTTTTGAAAAGTGCATATGAGCTAATGCGACCACGAAGTATTGAAATCTGCTTTTTTGTTAACCAACCTCGTCTCCCCACCCAAGGATTAATAAGAAGCTCCTTGTTACTGTTGCAGCATTTTGCTTTTTCTTTTTTAAGGGGCTGGCCTGGGTTAAATTGAAAAAATACACTTTCCTGTATAATAGGTATAACAATTGTATTTGTGGAGATAAATCGAGAATTCAAAGCGCCCGCCGATCAGGGCATCCAACGCAGGAAGTTTCAGCAGCGAGAACACCGCAGGAAGCAGTTGCTCCTGCCGCGCCCTCTTTTTATAATTAATTACGCGTCATAAAAGCCCGCCAGAATTATTGTTATTGCGCGCCGAGCAACGCTCGCTCGACGGGCATAAATAGCCCTGTAATCGCGACGCAATGTACTTCTTTGTTGTTGTTACTCCGTTCACTGTGTTTGTCAACACGTCAGTCTCTGCGATAATTATTGTCAAACTTTGCTAGTCCGCGTCGCGCAATGACGCTCTGTAAATATTACTGTACTTGTCCCGAATCTCAAACTAATAAATAGGAAGTTAAGTATACACGGCCATCTAAGTTATTTATACCATCCATGCACCTACTCTTCCAAATTGGTGACCTTAACGTGATTCGGGACGGACGCAACAGAAAGCGGATGACGCGTGTTTCTGAGACGGCACCTGCCCCTACGAGTCCATAACCTGCAAGCATCGCAGCACCTATGATACACTCGCCGGTGAGAAATCTACAACATTTCGGCGCACCGGACGGAGGCATTGGTGCACAGCAACAGCCAGTCAGTCAACTTGTGGACGACGAGCCGCGTGCAAACCCGCTCCAGCAAGAGACGGCTGAGAAGCAGCCGTACGCCAGCCAGCAACAGGTGCCTAGCGACGGCCCGCCACCAGGCATGTATCAGACGGGTCGTGAGGGCATTCCGCTGCACCAGGCAAGCGTACAGCCCATAGTGCAATCTGCAGCGTCCTGCCGACTCCCTCCATTTTGTAAAAGGATGCCGGAAGCCTGTTTCTATCAAGTCGAGTCAACGTTTGCCGTGCACAACATTCGCTCTGACAACTCCCGCTACAACATGGTTGTGGCGATGCTAGACGGCGACTCTCTCCAGGACCTCGTAGACGTTATCCGGAGCCCACCAACGCAAGGCAAGTACGAGCATCTCAAATCTAAAATTTTGGCGCGCTTGGCAAATTCGGCGGACCAGCACCTACATACGCTCCTGACGGGATTGGAGCTCGGTGACAAGAAACCCTCGCAGCTTCTCAGACATATGCGAGCACTGGCGGGAGACCGCGTCGCCGATGACGTTCTTCGCGCAAAGTGGCTAGACCTGCTACCTACATCAGCCCGGAGATTATTCAGTATGCTTAAGCAGTCCACGCTCAACGACTGCTGCATCTAAATTGAGGCACATCACTTCGGAGCTGGCGGCGCACGGTGGGGCAAAACGACCAAAAAATGCTCAAAAGTCGTGTTTGAGAAATTGCTTGGATGGAATTTTGGATCATGGGAAATTACACTGAGCTGGTACACATTGAATAAATTGAATGAGTGTTTATTTTGAGAATACAATGAGAAAGCTCTCGAGCGAGTCCGCTTGTACCTGAGGTAACCTTAAAGTGCCACGTGGCACGAGCTGTGACTGAGCGGGATACTTGACTGAGTGATGCTGGAGAGAAATCCTGATGAGCGGTGTAGCCTGTAGTAGATGAGCCTTGATAAGCAGGGTTAAGCAGGAACAGAAAAAAGCGATGAGCATGAATAAAAAGCGATGAGCAGGAAAAAAGCTGGATCGAGCGGGCTTGCGATGTGATCGGTACGGCGTTCGGTCGAGAAGAGAGCGAGAGGTGAGGTTAGTACCGACGCAAGCGATGCGGCAAGCGCTCGTCGGCAGGGCCCAGCGCCCGAGAGGTGCTGCCTCCTGGCGGCCCTCGAAATGAGTTGAGCGGAGCGCGCACGTTTAAATTATAAATCGCGAACAAGTCGTGCTTTAAGCGAATATTGGCTCGAATAAATTTCTCATGGGCGCTTTTCTTTCCTTGAGTAGATCCCTTCAAGAAGCAATTTCCCTCGGAAGGGGTAGAGAAGCTAACATTGGTCCCAGCTGATCTAGAAAATCGTAATTTTTAAGAAATTCACGATTTTAGCTTTGAAACTATGAAATTTCTTTTTTTATTTCTATTTTCATAAATTTGTGTTTATAGTGAATATTGTTACGTATTTTCACCTAATAACAGTGTTTTTTTTTCATGGAAAATCCAGTACGTTTAAAGATAAAAACTTTATAGTCTCGAACAATTATTTTTTTCATTAATAGTTGGATGGAGCTTTAAACAAGCTTTAGTTTTAGTCAAATACATAAAAAAATGACTTTATTTATTAAAACTTATATTAAAAAGGCGAGTTTAGTAGTATACTGCCACACCAAAATATATAAAAATAGTTTGTAAGCGTAAAAAGAAAAAGAAACAATCAACAAAATACTTGTGTCTATAGTCGGGAGCGTTTCCCGATAATGCAGCAACATTAGCATTAGCTGAATGAAAACATATACATAGATTTCGACTGGACTTGATTACTTTTTAAGTTAGTCATAGTATTGTTTCAACTGTTGTAAGTAAAGCATCGCTTATCGCATTTGGAAATCTAAGAAAAATGAGTAGTTTTTGTATAAAAAGTAGAGAATTAATCTTAATAGTGCATAATGTTAGATTTTCGTTGTGGGAAGAACAGAAGAATGAAATTTTGAAGTTTTTGGTGTCTGAATGGAATCTTGAAGAGAGTGATTATATTAAGGGAAAGTTGAAAAATAGGCTTAGGTAAAGTTTTTTTAATAATTATTACAATTGATTTAATGAAGGAATTTTAATGTTGATAATATCAACGAAACAAATGATATTGAAGATGAGTCAGATCATTAGATGAACTGACTATATGAATAGAACATGATGTTTTATAAATTTTTAATAAACATTATTTTTTTTTGCCAATTTTTTAATATATTTGACTATGGAAATCACTTATATTATCCTCAAAAATTTTTATATAACCAATTTTTGCACCTTTCACTTTTTACTTAAATGCCTTTCATTTATCTCAGTAATCGAACTAAAGCTTGTTTAAAGCTCCATCCAACTATTAATGAAAAAAATAATTGTTCGAGACTATAAAGTTTTTATCTTTAAAAGTACTGGATTTACCATGAAAAAAAAAACACTGTTATTAGGTGAAAATACGTAACAATATTTACTATAAACACAAATTTATGAAAATAGAAATAAAAAAAGAAATTTCATATTTTCAAAGCTAAAATCGTGAATTTTTTAAAAATTACGACTTTCTAGATCAGCTGGGGCCAATGTTAGCTTCTCTACTCCTACCGAGGGAAATCGCTTCTTGAAGGGAACTACTCAAGGTAAAAAAAGCGCCCATGAGAAATTTATTCGAGCCAATATTCGCTTAAAGCATGACTTTTGAGCATTTTTTGGTCGTTTTGCCCCACCGTGCGGCGCTCAGGACCATGGTGGCCCAGTTGACTGTAACGAATAACAGGCTTATAGACTTTATGCAGTCTAGTGCTCATAGGTGGTCGTTCACCTGCTCCGGCCGGTAATGGCAGTTAGTGTTACTACCACCGCCGATTCCGGAAGAGAGCGCACAAGTGTGAGCAGCCTTGCCGCTACCTGACTCAAGGAATGCAGGAAAACTGAACCCGCTGTCCTCGGTTCAGGCGGCGAATGGCAGCGACTTCGTCAAAGAAAACCGTCTACACATTTACGACAAGTCAACAAACCTCATGTTCCTCATTGATTCTGGCTCCATGGTGTCTCTCATCCCGAAGAAGGCAGTTAGGGGTAACCTCAAGAGCGATAACCTCCTACTGCTGGCTGGATGCTGTCACTCGACCTCGGACTACGGCGTGAATTTGTGTGGCCCTTCATCATTGCGGACGTGGAAACGGCTATCATGGGTGCATGGCTGTTGCAGCTTAACCAGCGAGCGCAACTGTTCATGATCATGAGACAAGATTGGCTTATGACAGTTTGCTTTCCATGACCTAACCCAGCCAACCAGACGTCATTCAGCGAACCCAAACGAGGAGGTCACACACCACATCCACACTCATGGTCCGCCGGTATCAGAGAAGCCTCGACGACTGTCTGGGGAAAAGAAAGCAGCAGCCAAGAAGGAAATTCAATGCCTTATGGAGCTGGGCATCATACGCCCGTCCTCCAGTCAATGGGCCAGCCCAATGCACCTGGCACTTAAGTCGAAAGGAGGTTATCGTGTCATAGGCGATTATCGGCGCCTGAATGGCATTACACAGCCAGACGGCTACCCACCTCCACTCATCGAGGACCTGCTGCAGGATTGTGGAGAAGCAAAGGTCCTCTCGACAATAGACCTGGACCACGCCTTCTTCCAGGTGCCCATGGCGAGAGGACATACCCAAAAGTGCCATCATGACACCCTTCGGCCTGTTTGAGTTTTTGGGGATGCAACTGGGTCTGCGCTACGCAACTCCCACATTTCAGTGCTTCATGGATGCGGTTCTACGGGACTTGCCATTCATCCGATGCTACATCGACGACATCATCGTAATGTCTCACAACCAGGAGGAACATCAACGCCACTTGCGCACTCTGTTCGAGAGACTGCACCAAGCTGACCTCACAATTAACCTCTCCAAGTGCCGCTTTGGGCTGGAAAAGGTCACCTTCCTAGGCTATCTCCTGCCGAGAAAATCGATTCCTCCCAGGACCTGCTGACAAACAAGCCAATAAAGATTAGCGTTCTTTATTTTTCCATCTTTTCCCCCTGCAACGCTCACTAACTTCCGAGGAGGGCACCTTTTTAGAAGAGTTTTTTTTTGCTTTTACATTATTATTGAAATATCTTGTCATAATTTTACAAATATATTAATCGATCGTTTCTAATAATGTACGGCTATAATTATAAATATTTTACTATTTTGTTTTACAATTAATTCCCGATATAAAACTGAATTACTACAGGAGGTGCATCCCAGCCGCAGCCCAGCTTCAAGCACCACTCAACGGGATGCTGCAAGACGCACCGAAAGGAGATTGGGTCAAGTTATCTTGGTCGGCAAAGACCACTGCAGCTTTTGAGTCCTGCAAGCACAGCCTGGTGAATGCAGCTAGGCCCAGCTTCCTCTCACCAACAGCTCCGCTCTCACTGTTGACTAATACATCTGACACTGCAATTGGAGCTGTGCTCGAGCAACAGTTGGAAGGCTTCTGGCAATCAATTGGATTTTACTCAAGGAAACTATTACCAACGGAGAAGAGATACAGCACGTATGACAGAGAGCTGCTTGCAGTCTTTGCTTTGCAGCAGGGTGCAAAAGTGAGCCGGCACAACCGGGCCGCGCTTGCATCATTTTCAATTCCAGACAACTGATTTGAGCACGTCCACATGGACCTCATCACCATGCCGCAAGTAGGAGACCTGCGATTCTGCCTGACGATGATCAACCGTTTCTCCAGGTGGCCAGTCGTCGTTTCCCTAGCAGACATGCGAGCAGAGACGGTAGTGACGGCCTTCATCGCGCACTAGACTGCGTGTTCGGCTCGCCACTGACGATAATGACAGACCACGGAACGCAGTTTGAATTGGCCCTGTTCACTGCACTTGCACGAAAGGTAGATGCTGAGCGCATTCACACCCGCAGGTCATTGGACTCAACGAGAGATTCCACCGCACGCTGAAGGTCGCTTTGATGAGCGACACAAACACATCGTCGCCAGAGCGACTACCGTTGGTGCTGCTGGGACTCCGCTCCTACAGAGACATGACAGACGACCAGCCACCTCTGCAGCCGACCGGTTAGGGCCACGCTGGATCCGAGGGGGGGGGGGGGGGGCTTCTCCGAGGCCACAGTACTGTTGCGGAATGTGAATCCCAAAGGGCGTTGGTGGGGGTCTCTAAGCTGACGTTTTGTCAGGGCTCGTTTGAACGCCTTAACTACATGCGCAGTTTATACTCCACCTAAAATCATTCATCATTATCACCATGAACACACAAAGAAAGGAAAGCGAATTGTGGACAGCGGTGCGCCTGCTCATGAAGGAGTCGCAAGTTAAGAGGCTGAGAGCGCTGGGCTCCGGACCCTTCTGGATGCGAACAGGGCACACGCTGTCCTCCACAAGGGGAAGAGATGTGAGGAAGAGGGAAGAACAGGAGAAGCCGATGGTCGGAGGAGAAAAAAGGAAGAAAGGAATTATGACTGCAGCAATAACTGCAGGGGTCACTATCCCTTTCCTTCAAATTAATTTGCATCACTGCAAAAGCGCTTCTGTTGTTATGGCCAAGTGCATGACAGATATGCAGACAGGCATCGCCTTCATCCTAGAACCTTGGATCAATGTGAGAGTTAGAATGGCAGGATTAGGGGGCTGTGGACGGCTCTTTTGAGCGGCGGGGGAAGGGCGGGAACGAACCTGCATTTTCTTAAAAGGCGTCCAAAGGGAGATCTGGCCACTACACTGCCATAAGGATCTCATTACTATGATAGTCAGCAGAAGGACTGCGGAAGGAAGTGATCCTCAACGATTCAAAGGATTCACCTTCAGCTCAGACTACAACGATCGAGTAGAGAAACTCCTGGAGTACCTTTCTACAACGGAGCTTGATATCCTCAATAGAGGTAGAGTTCCGACGTTTAGAAATTCTTGGAGAGAAGAGGTCATTGACATCACTCTGGCCACAAAGGGTATCTTCCCGAAGATTCAGAGGTGGAGAGTTGACCAAGGATGAACAGACACAAAGGAATCCGAGGAAGACTAACTGGGATTTGTGCTGCAACCGTCTAGCGGAGAAATTCCCGGATAACGGAGGAAGGCTTAACTCTATTGAGGATATTCAACGGCTTTGTGGTAAAATCCAAGCTGCCATAATGAGGGCTTTTGAGGATAGCTGCAGACCAACAACGCTCAGACAGGGTAAAAGTGCACCCTGGTGGAATCCTAGATTGGGAACACTGAGCAAGGAGGTCGGCAAGCTATTCAAAAAATGGAAAAAGAGAAGAGGCTCTCAGGAGCTGAAAGCATACCAGGTAACAAGGCAAGATTGTAAGAAAGCGCTCGAGGCTGCAAAACGGGAAGGCCAGAATCGTTACTGTGAAGAGCTCAACAGTATACCGGACACAGCTAAGCTGAGAAGGATCCTGGCCAGGCCGACCGATAACGCACAGCAGCAAATCAGGAAATCGTCGGGGGAGTGGACTTCTGATAATAAGGAGGCTCTGGAGTATCTACTGTTGCACCGTTTGAGCAATCAACGGTTGAGCTCCCTGTTCAAGATTGGGAATTCGTGGAAAAAATCATAACAAGGGATAGGGTCAAGTGGGCGTTGGATTCATTCGAACCTTATAAAGCAGCAGAAGCCGACGGCATTTTTTCAGTCCTACTTCAAAGGCGCGTGGATCTACTGTTGGAACCGCTGACAGAAATCTTTAAGGCCTGTCTGTCGTTTGGCTATGTGCCAACCGAATGGAAGAAGACTAAGGTTATCCTTATACCTAAGCCTGGGAAGCAGACTTACGAGAACGTAAAGGATTTTCGACGAATTAGTCTGACGTCCTTTATGCTTAAGACCTTAGAGAGACTGGTGGTTAGGGGTATCAAGGACGAAGCACTGGCGGAACACCCTCTACACGCTGCGCAACATGCGTATAGGGAAGGAAAGTCAGTGGACTCTGCCCTTGACGAAGCTATCACTAGAATCATAAAGGAGATAAAAAAATAAAGGTATGGTATTGGCTGCCTTCCTGAATGTGGAAGGAGCTTTTAATTTCACAACGGGAGGGAGTATATGCCGGGGTGCAGAGTGACACGGCATTCCCAAGTCTCTGGTCAGGTGGCTGCACAACTCCCTAGTTAGAATAGTCGTAGCACAGTGGGGGTCTGCGAGTGGTTTCTTGTCGTGAACGAACTATTGCTCAGGTTAAACGAAGCAAGCATATACGCTCAGGCGTATGCAGACGATGTCCTGATAATAATCACAGGACAGGACGAGGATACATTGGCAGGCCTAATGAATTTTGCATTAGGAATAGTTGAGGCTTGGTGTAAGAAAGTTGAATTGTCCGTTAATCCCGAAAAGACGATACATGTAAACTTCACCACCAAATACAAGGTTAAAAAAATGGGACGCATTAAGCTATTCGTTGAAACGGCTCTACCTAGCTGTGAATTACATAATAAGATACAAGCATCGATCAGAGAGGAGCAAATAAGCAAATGGAAGAGGTACCTGGATTGAGGCGCACCAAAGCGTTTATCGCGGCGTCTTACCCGGCAAGGTGGGTGAGTAAGATGATCAATCTGCCCAAAACGGACATTAGGAAGGCAGTAAGGTGGTTGACGGGACATTGAAACCTGTTATATTTTAGGAACAGGATAGGATTAGGCACTGAGGACATCTGCAGATTCTATGTTGAAAGTGAGGAAATTCCTGTGCACCTCTTATGTCATTTATACCTCTTAACAGACATTTTTTTGTTTTTTGTTAAAAAACAATAGTTAACTGATTTTTTCGAAAATTATGATTACGCCATTCAAAAGAGCTACCTCAAAAATATAGATATGTGTCATTACGCGATCATTTTTTATACATTTTCTATGATTATTATATCCCGAATATAGGGGTATATACATAGTGCATTTAAGGATGTACGAGCGGTTCCTGTACAAAAATAACTTTTCCAACTTAGACAGTTCTAACTTTGAGATTATTTTCTACTATATTTACCCATGCTATTAAAACAAAAAATAATCAATTGACCGTCTAGTATTTGAAATAATAGCTTTTAAGGTAGGTAGTTTAATACATAGAACCTTATGATAGTGCAGACTTTTACGTCATTTTTCACAAGCTATTTTCTCAAAAACTAGACGGTCAATTAATTATTTTTTGTTTTAATAGCATGGGTAAATATAGTAGAAAATAATCTCAAAGTTAGAACTGTCTAAGTTGGAAAAGTGATTTTTGTACAGGAACCGCTCGTACATCCTTAAGCGTTAAAGAGTTAAGAAAACGATTAAAAATGTTGTTGCCAGTTTTAATCTAAACTGCATTTAACACCGTGAACAAATGAAAAAAGTGCCGAAGTTGCTCACAAAGTTTTGTGACGTTGCAATTGCTCGGAGATGCTTTCCCGAGTCCCTTAAGCCTCGTCGACAAATGGCCTCGGACTCCGACCTATATTTTTTATGGGAGACGTATAATACGTGCTCCCAGGGCGCCAGGCACTGAAGCCAGTCGGAGTACACTCTGACTCACTTCACGAACACCACGCTCGGTTAGCTGCGGTGTGTGGGTTGCGCGCCCGAAGGGAGCCCGTTAGTCTAAGGGTGGTGGGGAAAACCACCCTAGCGAGGGAAATTACACAAAAACACTCACGAGAAATAAGGACACAATAGTTAAAATGGATATGCGCTTTAATCCGACTTTTCGAGGTACAATTGTTTGGTGTTCCGCGTCCCGATGCACGCCAACGCCTATCTCTTGCGGGTAGATCTATTTACGCTACGTTGCTTCTATTTCGCGCGTCGACGACTCGGTCCTCTACGAATTCGCGCCCCGACAACACGGTTACGCGGCACTAAGCCCCACTTCTGACCTTGATGGCGTCGCTCGTCCTCGCGGTCTCGTTCACCGGTCCACTCACCGTCGCTAATGACTACTTCCTTCACTAATGAAAACTACTCCTCCTAATCTCTCGTCGACGACAAAATGCACCGCTACGCAATGGACCGCAAAAACTCTATGCGCTCGCGACTACGCTGACGACACAATTTACAGAGGGATAAGGGCACGATGTTGCTTGGAATGAATCCGGACAACGAGTGTCGCATTTAACAATGGCGACAATCGAGTCTCCCGTGGCGTCACATGCGTTCTCTCTCTATCCTACGCAATTACAATCGTCTTTCTTTGTCTAGCCCTTTAATTAGGCTAATCAGGCATAAAGTGTAGCGCTGGTCCTTCATCTCCAGGAGGATTACCTATGTCTAGCCCGATCGCGATCGCCATGTTATCGCTCCGCGCGCCCTCGCACCGATCGCGCAGTACATGCTAACTGGCGGAGGCCGCTCGCCTCCGTACAAGTAACAAATGACTTAATTTTTGAAAGTGCAGATAATAAGAATCTTATTTACGAGGCTAAAACGAAGCGAATTCTAAAATAAAAATGTCTATATATCGTTTCGTCCATTCTGCCTATCTACTGGATTAATGTAAATAGCAATGTGAAAAAGTAAACTGAGCTAAGCTTATTATTGCGAACTCACGATCTTAGCCCGAATTGTGCATATGCACTGCAAAATAAATCATTCAAGTGATTATGATTATTATTTTTTATGGAACACACATACCTTTTTAAGTTTTTCATACTCTGTTTCTAACGTCATGTTCGATAGTTTATCCTTTAAACCAAGTTTCTGAATTTTCTCTTGAATACTATGAGTTTCTATTTTCCGGTATTTATATCTAAAAAGTAATTAAAGTAAAGTTATGGTTTAGAACTGTTAAAGAAAAAAAATTGGAAATGTATACGACATTAAAATATTTTTCGAATATTATCAAATTAATAATATGTGTTTTAAAATTTTTATTTTAATTTTTCGTCTGGTGGGTGGCTATTAAATTTTTAGAGATTTAGCCAATAGAGTGTGCTCGAATAAGGTTGTGTTACGTTACTAAAGTTCAAGTAAATTTTAAGTAAATTCAAATTGATTGAAAGTTATCCAATTGCACACCGCATGTGCAACAATGCTGGGGAAGAAGCGCCGAGCCAGCTCTTGGATCTGGCGTTTTCGTCTCAGCGATTGGGATTTTTCCTATAGGTGCGACGAAGTGAGGGAGAGTTCGGAAGTTGTTGGGGGAGGTGCTTACGTATCCATGCCACATCACTCCTCAGTTAGATTTCAATTAGTCCGGACGTACCTGTCCAAGCTCCGCCTAGTTGCGACTAAAAACTTTGTTCGTGTTTCTCGTATTGTGTCGTGAGTTGTCCAATGTACTCCCTTCAAAAATACCGAAGACAAGACCACCAACCGCTGCGAGAGCTACGGGTAATACAAACAATTTGTCCACGGGAAACCTGTTGCTCCCCCGCACATCTACCAGCCTCTCTTGGAATCAATTGCCACCTTCGAGCGGATAGTACTAAGGTAGTCATTATAAATTGTAACGTTCAGCTGGGGATCAGGGCTTAAGTACTGGGAAATGCAAAACTTACAGAACAACTATTTATTTACAAGAGAATAAAACGATGCAGTAAAAATGCCTGTAGCCGAGAAGGGATTTTAAGGACGCCAGACGCGAGTATACAAGAGTCGCGGCACTCCTATCCTAAGGCCAACACACACACCCGGTCCGGCACGATCCCATCAGGAAGGGAAGAAAAGGGGAGAGTACCTGTCCCACGCAACCGTCGTCGTGGTCGTTCGCTCTTTCTCTGGTGACGTGTACACGGAGAGAAATTTCATACTATTGTAGTATGGATTTCGTACTGGCGCTTATAGTAACACGATTTTGTTACTATAAGCGATACAAGTGTAGACATTAAAGAATGTTTCTGCGCAGGCGCAAAATGCGCGACAATTGATGCTTTTGTTTCTTAAGGGGAGGTCGTACCATCCTACATTACCGACCGCGATACGAATCACTGTTTCCAACTTTTCTCTGTCATTTATTAGTGAAATAATGCACAAATTAAATTCCACTCAAAAAATTCATTGAAGAAGAGGGCTCAACTAAGATAATTGTAATACGGAGTCAAAAATCGTCGCTACCTTACTAGCAAATAAGCAATGGCGCTGCGATCGTTCAACTCAACATCGTTTTATGCCAAATTAAAAAATTTATTAATTTTATAATTTTTGACTCCGTATTACAATTATCTTAATTGAGCCCTTTTCTTCCATGAATTTTTTGAGTGGAATTTAATTTGTTCATTATTTCACTAATAAATGACAGAGAAAAGTTGGAAACAGCGATTCGTATCGCGGTCGGTAATGTAGGATGGTACAACCTCCCCTTAAGAGCTGAGAGAAAAAAACATCGGTTTCGTTCAGGCGAAAATTTCAAGAACTCTGTTACCATTTCGGCACTAACCCGCTTATGATTTGCACATCAATATATATACATAAAGTATATATGATATCTACAGAGGATTAAAAGATTATAAATTACCTTATTTAACCCCTTTCATGCCGAATGGCATAAATTTTTTTACAGTTTTTAATCGTTTGCCACTTAGTAAGTTTATCAACAAAAAATTTCTAAGAAGCATATTTTATTGTATTTTTTTGTTCTTTCCGAATCCGGCAACGGAATTGCTCTATCTAACACCATTTTTTTAAATATGGCGTTCAAAAGCAGAAAAACGTGAAATTTCAAGTCCTTTTTTCGAAAAAATCGTAAATTTGAACAAGAGGCCACTTTCTGTGGGGGCAAATACTTTGTAATCGGTAGAATAATCAATTTTTCTAGGAGATAAGACCGATAAAGCAAGAAAATTCAATATGCCGGATTCAATACGGCGGCCATAACTACGCAAAAAATGACGATTTTTATGAATTCAACCGATTTGAACCAAATTCAGTATATGGGAGTTTTCGGGATCGCTGATCATGAATCTGAAGTTGGATTTGTAGAATTCAAGATGGCAGATCTAATATGGCGGACAAATTTTTAAAATATTAATCGATTTAGACTAAATTAATAGCGCGGCCGCCAACTTCCCTCGACCCCGCGGTGAGACAGAGAGGGAGCGCTACGTGCGAGAGAGAGAGAGAGAGAGAGGGCGATGCGCGCGGCCATAGGAGCGAGAGAGAGAGACGATCGATCTCCGCTCCTATGCATCGTAGAGCAACGAGAGACGGCGCGATCGACTCGTGGTCGCCGGGGCTCTTATGCCCGATGCTCGCCTCCGCAAGGGCGCTAGTACCGACGCGCGACCTCAGCTACGTGAGGACGCTCATGTCATGAGTTCGCGATCGGCGCGCGGGTTCGCGTTAGTTGTTGAGTTGGTTAGAGGTTAGATGTAGGAAAGTCGGAGAACGGGATTGCGGAGTTGGATTTGGAGTCGTCTTGTGTGATTCAGTGGTGAGTACGTTGACGGTTAATCGCCGTAGTTTGGGTCGGTGCGGACACACACGCGGGAGGATTTCGTGGACGCGACACACAGGACACGCAGACAAGTGTACCATACAGTTTTGTTGAATGTAGTGGATTGAAGTGAATTTGGGTGAGTGATTATTTGAGTGATTCTGCCATTTTTCCCCTTGAGTGTTTGTGTTTTGCAGCAATTTTTTCAGTGATCACGGGGCAGCGGTTAGCCCCAGAAGCAGTGAAGGGAAAAAGAAGTGGAGCATAGCTTTGCCTCAGCTGCCGAGGACATCTCCAGACTCGGTGCGTCAAGCACCGAGCACCCTTGAGTCTGAGCCAGCCGGACAAACGGACCAAGGCGGTGCATAAGCACCTGGCGCCCTTAATTCCATAGTGAGTTTTTATCTTGATTGATTCCGCGTAAGATAAGGGGTTTGGTTTTTCGTGAATAGTGTAGGTAATTTTGAGTGAAGAGAATACAGCCAGTTGGTCCGTCAGTGTATAGTACGGGGACATTGAAATACTATATCACAATATATAGAACTATAAACTTTAAATATTAATTAAATAAATTTATTATTCAGTACTTTTAATTATTAATTATTTAATTTTATTTAAAATATATGTAATGAATGTATATGTTTTTCAGATTCAGATTTAGAATGTTCGAAATCTTTACAAGCTCAAGTAAACATTATGAATAACGATATATCAAGTTATGGTCAATAACTGCTGTAGCTCAAAAAAAAGATCTTTACTGCAAAAAGGACTGAAAAGAAATACTGAAAATTCTACCCAATCTTTCTCATCCTTTGGGTTTTTTGTTGGTAATTATTTGCTTTTGTGGTATTTTTCAAATAATTACAAAACATAAGTTTTAACTTTTAATAAATCTCAAATTTGTGTTCAGTAAAAAAATGAAATATAATGTAATAACCTTCTTTTAGATTCAAGCAGATCTTAAAACTTACTATAGTAAATCCAATGATATATTTGTAAGGAACTTTACTGTTGTGGTTCATAAAATAATTAGTTTTGCAAAAGCAAAAAAAAAAATCATGAAATTAAGGAAATACTGTCAAGTAATAGAACCTTTAATTCAGAAGGTTAGTAATAATTGTAAATTTCTTAATTGAAAAAATATTGTGATAAACTACAATTCTATAACATTATCTTGTTAAATTTATAATTTTTTCTTTCTTATGTTAATTTAAAATTATTAGCATAAATTTCATTTTCGAATATGGTCAAGAAAATTTATTTGGCATTTGAAATAATGCTATAAATATTTTACTTCAGACCAGCAAAGAACGGTGGCACTTGTACTGCTAACATACTTATTTAAGAGAACTGCAAAAATTACGGCGCGGTCAAAAACATCAACACCCTGGACTCCCACAAATCAAGAAGTTTTGAATAGCTTTATAATTCATATTAAAGTGAGTATTTTGCATTTACCTTATATTGCACATGTCTTTAATATTTCTGACTATTGATTTTATGTAAATTATTTTAACAATATTATAAGTAAAATGTACAACTAAATTAAAATTTAAAAAAGCAAAAAATAATTACTAAAGTTATATATGTTGTTTAGACTAAAGAACGTTTTCAAGCAACTTTGAAGGAAGAAGAGAAGAAACTACTCGATTTATACAACGACCACAAGCTTATTATTAGGCCCTTTGTTGTCATCAAAGGTCCCAGTTTAAGCGAAATTGAATCAGCATTTGTCATAAGTTGAACTATTACCTATCAAGTGGTGGCATCAGTGTCATTAGCCGTAGACATTTGCTTTCAGTTGCATAAAGTGTTACATGAGCTTACTCGATAATTTGTAATCACATTTAGCAATTTTTAAAAAAAAATTTATGGATTTGAAGTAGGCAACGTATATGCTGGTGTAACAAATTTAATTGAAAAACTTGGTTAATTATAGTTAAACTTGCGTCTATTCATTGTATTGAATAGTATTTTAGATTATAGTAGTTTAATTTTAATTTATGGTGTACTAAATTCCTATTTTTAATTTTAAAATAAATAATAATCAAAAAAATTTACAACCTGTAAATATGCATAACAACAATATGTTATTCTAAACATTTAAAAATGTTTAAAAATCAAGCTATTTTTAAAAAGAGTATCGACGATTTAAACAGCCTATCGCAGGTAGGAATAGTAATAAATATAGGTGATTGTAGTTATAAGGTCTAGTTTGAGTGTGTGCTTATTTTAGGGGACAATCTTGTTCTAAACAGTACATGTGGGTTCGCTGAGAGTTTTACAGCTACCCGATGTTGCAGACTTTGTACAGCATCATACGAAGAAACTCAAAATATGATTATTGAAAACAGGAGCCTCTGGAGAACACCAAATTCGTATGATATGAACTGTTTAATTAATCAATTTTCTTTCACAGGTATTAAATAACGCTGTGTTTTCAATGAAATAGTCAACTTTCATATTATAGAAAATCCGTCTGTTGACGTTATGCATGCTTTCTGTGAAGGAGTCGCAGCATACTGTATTGGAAAGATACTTCATGCTTTCATTCAGCAAAAGATAATTTCATTAAAAGTCATTAATGCTAAAATGCTCTGCCTACGGAGATTTAGAACAGTCAAACAAACCTAGGCCTTTGATATTAATAAGTTCTAAAAAAAGAGTTCAGAAACTAAAGCTAAAACAATCAGCTGTAGAAATGCTTGGTTTAGCAAGATATTTAAATTTAATAATTCGTGACCTCGTTCCACCTAATAATGAACTTTGGAAAGTGAACCTTTGTATTAGAAAAATTATTGATATTATTACCTCACCAGTTTTAAATAGTGGAAACATATCAAATCTGCAGGATTTACTGCAAAAACACAATTTTATGTACATTAAGTTTTTCGGAAAATTGAAACCAAAAATGCATATTTGGTTGCATTATCCCAGAATACTACAACTTAATGGGCCTTTTATTCATTATTCATCTATAATCTTCGAAAGAAAAAATAAGGCATTAAAAGCGATAGCAATTGCAACTACAAGTTCAGTGAATTTAACTTATACTATTTCCGTAAAACATCAGCTACATATCTGCTATGTACGAGAAGCTATTTCTGAACTATGTGACTATTACCGACGCTTTGACGGAGTGGTGGAGATGAACCTCGGGAGGTCGGGAAAGTTAAGCAACTTTCGGCGCGGACACTGGTTGGATGGGTGACCGCTGACAGTTGTGACGCGCTTCTCCGATCTCTTAGGTATTTTCTCCACACTCAACAAAGTGAGCGGGAGGTATGAAAATGACAAATTCGGTGCTCAGGCCTACGAAATGTAATCTGAGCATCTAATTTAAGCATTCTCAATATACCGACCCACTCTGGAACGGGTTTTCCTAATCGGCATTAACCCTGGTACAGGTTTGGCCACAGGTCTTCCCCGTTCCACAGGCATAACCCTGGGCGAATACGGAGTGGGACTTAGGGATGTACGTCGGAAAGAGGGACCTGCCGACAGAGAGTTATAGGGAAACGCTGGGCTACAGGGTGGGTGGAGTTAGAGCCGTGTCCTCCTATCACATCTAAGCGGGGGGGGGGGGGGTCAGAGCGGTGTCCTCCCCTCGCTCGGTAGTCGGCAAATAAGAATCGGCAGCTAGTGCAGGGCCCATGAAGCTGCACGAGATTCCCAAAAATTAATTTTATTAGGGTTGTAGGGCCTTTAGTGAGGGTTTAGGGAAAGTGCCATGTAAGGTGTTGGTTTTGCCTTTATTCGGGTAGGTTAGCTGTACTGGAGAGCTCTCCACAGTTTACGCTTCCACTCTAAGGACTCCTTATTAGGGTTTTCCTGTTACTTCTACGAGTAGGGCAGCTAGTCTGGCCCAATACAAAATATTATTTTAAGATATCTCCCTATATATACCCCCCTCCTCCACCCCTCCTCTTTCTTCTTTTCCTCTCCTCATTTTTTTTCATTAATTTGTTATATTTATCATTTTAATTATGTCTTTTCATTCATTTAAAAAATATTTTTGCTCCTCTTCAACTATCCTCCCCCCTCCTCCCCCCTCCTTAGTGATATTCCTCAACCCCTCCTCAGTAACATCCTCATTTTTGAACCCCTTCTCAGCCCCTCCTCAATTTGTATAAAATTGTAATTTTAGCTCCAAAAAATGTGGATAAGCAATTTACAATAAATTTCTTAATCTTATAGTGATACAGTCTACGGTATATTGAATCATTGACATAGCAAAAAAAAGATAATAATGAAAATAAAATCTATTATATCGCTAAAGCAAATGGGTAAATGAAGTTTCGTATCGTATATACAGGTAAAGAAAAGGTGAAAAATTATTTTCTAGAAGTCGACTCAAAAATAAATAAATTCAATGATATCGGTAAAGTAAATGAGTAGATTAATGGGAAAAAAGTGAAAATTGAAAAATGGCTCAAAAAGTAAAAAGATTTAATTGTATTGCTAAAACAAAGGTGTATAAACAAAGGGGGAAAAATAAAAAATAGGAGGTTTGAATAACATAATAATAAAAATTATAAAGAAATTTTAAATGCTGTAGAAAAATGTTTAATTGATTTATCTGATTATAATGAAATATTTGGAGCAAAAGAAGTTCCTGCATCAAGAGATTTTCGACATATGTTACTAATTGTTCCGTCTGGGAATCGAATTACTGAGAGTTTTTGGGAATTATAAAAAATAGGTATACTGCGACAAAATTTTAAATGTATGTCATTAAAGCAAAATAAAAAAATTTAGGAAAATGATATCGAATTTAAATTTTGGCTCTTAAATGTAGCCAATGGCAATTTTTTACCAAACCATGATCGATAAGGTAAAGTAAAAAAAATTCCAAAAACAATTATACAAACGAAAATATTATAAATGAAATTTTTGGATACTTAAAGATATGAAAAATCGATATTTTTATGAAAGTGTAATTTTAACTTCAAAATCGTATAACGATACAATCGTATACCGATACAGTATATGAAATATTTAATCATTGACATAGCAGAAAATGATAATAATGAGCATTTAGTAAATAAAATTAAAAAATGACGCAATTATCGTGTTGCTGAAAATTTTAAATTGAAATAATAGTTTTAAAATAAAATAATGGTTATAAAAAATTATTTTCTGGAATTTGACTGAAAAAATAAATATATTTAATTATATCACTAAATAAATCAATTGGGTAAATGAAGTTTCATATCGTATACAGGTAAATAGAAATGAGAAAAATGCAACAATTATTTTCTAGAATTCGCCTGTATCGCAAAATGGGGGGTGGACGAGCGATGCGGGTAGGGGGGTACCCCCTAGTATATATACAGGGTGATTCATTTTACTTGCCCCAGGCAAATATCTCGAAAAGTACGGGAGATGGAAAAAAACGTTAAATGTAAAAGTTGTAGGGTTCAGAGGGGGAAATTGATATTTAAAGTTTTTCTCAACCTTGCTTTTTTCAAGATATTGGCCTACGAATTGTGTAGACAGCTTGATTTGACCTTGATGCGACTGCAGAGGTCAACTGGAACCCATGAAATAACATCATGCTTGAATGTAAAATTTTCCGCTCTTTTAATTTCCGAGGTCAAAAGTTGGTGTTCCTATTTAAAAAACTACTTTGACTTTGTAATGACCTTGAAACTTGACCCCAAGGTCATGGTCAATGCCACCATTGGATTTCCCTTTCTGAACCCTACAACTTTTACATTTAACGTTTTTTTCCATCTCCCGTACTTTTCGAGATATTTGCCTAGGGCAATTAAATGAATCACCCTGTATATATGCGTAAATTAATTTAAAAAATCTTAAAAAATATAGACAATAAAAGGACGCGATTGAAGGCTGGTCATGGAGTTCGCGTACACAATAATTTTTATTCTTAGTTGTCATTCACAAAATATTCCTTTTTATTCGTGCTCATACAGGTCAGGACAAGGTAGGGCATAGTTACATGTATGCATATACACATGCACAGCTATATATGCATATAACAATTCAATCCAGATTTTCGTTTCCTTTTACAGAAATAAAAAAAATTATCATAAAATTATAACTTAAATTAGTAACGCCATTACATTCAAACGTTTTTGTATCTCCTTCTTGTCTTTAGACATGGCATTTTATTCAATGCTTTAAATTTTTCTCTTTTTCGTAAAAGCAAGAAGGATGTTAGAATCCATGGTGCCCGGCCAAGTCGGCAAACGGGTCGACCTTCGTCCGTTCCCAGCGCCTTCCCGGGCTAAGCCGAGTGCACTGTAGATTCGGGTATCTCGGAAAGCGACTCAACTTTCTTTTGAAATGTATACGATAAGATGCATCCGTCGTAAGCGGCCGACGCTAATTTAGGATTGACCGGCACTCGATCCACACCTTGGAATAAAGTGGTAACGCGATTGATCAAGAAATACTGCTAATCTGACTGTTGCTTTTTCTACTTGGTGCGACGACGAAGTTTTAAAGTCAGTCGCCGATTAGAGGACCTACAAGTTAGTCAGCCTAGAGACACCCGGCTAAAGATCTTACCGAGTGGCGGCTCCCTCGATGCGCGAATTTCTAGAGTTTGTTAGTAGAATCGAGCCGACTGGCCGGTGCAGATTGGGCGCTTCCGCAATGTCATTGAGATTCGAGCGCGAGTGTTTCGATTTTTTGGGTGGCTTTGACTCATCACAGATTACGTTTTTTTCTTTGTATTTCTTTAGTTTTATTTTTTCAGCAACAAGTTTTAAGCTTGCGGGAAATCAACCGTCAAGCTGAAACATCCGTCGTTCGAACCTTTGCATAGGTTACTGCCAGAGACGAAATTCCACGGCCGAGTGCGCAGTGTCACAGTAAACATCAATTTTGGTACGGTGGACGCACTCTCAGCTCAGCTAAAGCTCAGCTTTTGGAGTTGAAGAAGTCTCTGAGTGAGTTCGTGCTGGAAAACAATAATCACGCCACCGACATACACGATGCTATTGTCAAAAATAATACGAAGCAACGTAACCGACTATATCGCCGCCCGCGAATTGGAGAGCTTTGAAGGCGAGTTAATTGATGGGTATAGGGACAGCCCTGCCTCCGGAATGGAGCAGAAATTTTGTGTATTTCGTCGGGATGATGCTGGAAGAGGCGGTCGATGAATCGATTGCAATCAAGAAGCAGCGTGAACGCGACCGCAACATGGATTTGCGGCGGGTGAAACAGAGATTTCACAAGCTTCCAGGACGCACGCTTGGAGTGGCGATGTGACGGAGCACGACCAAAGCTGCCGTGAGGGTGAATATCCACCTCGGGCTGGCGGGAGCGGCCAGTAGGGTCAAGAGCCTCGCAACTACGGCTCCCCACGGGGTAATGGGTTGTAAGGCGGGCCAGTGAATTTTAATCAGGCCTGGACTAACCACCAGCAACAAGCGCTGCCGCCGTATCAATAAGGGTATGGTGAGAGACGACGGCAACAATGCAAGAGAATACCGAAATATCCATAACACTGAAGGCCAAATATTCTGTTATAGTTCTCACAGCTGAAGACGGCACTTCGCACGAGAATGTCCGGACCGCCGGATCTCAAGATGCAAGGGTAAATCCCGGTCAGGGAAATGAGCTTGCCGCTCCCGTGGCGGACGCTGTTGGAGCGTCGCAGCCGGGGCATTCAGTACAATAGTCGATCGAGAAAATCTCTCGGTCGTGGAACCAATAATTTATGCCTTGCGCATAACTCAAGGAGACACGGTTCCGACCGCGATTGTTGAATCAAGCGATTTTCACCGGGATTTGGTCGACGCGATGATTAATTCAGGAGCGAAACCGAATGTCATTAAAATTACAGCGCTCAAGGAAGAACTCATAATAAATACAGCAGAACACCTCGTCCTCCGAGGAATTGTGACCGGGGATGTGATATCATTTGGCACAATTGTCATGAACGTTTACAATATAGCGACAAAATTTATCGCGGTGCTGAAATGGTTCTCGATTCTGAATACAGCCATTCTACGTGCGGAATTTCTATAAAGAAGCAGAGCGCGCATGAACATCGAAAACGCACGGCTTAAAGTTTCTGAGAGATTACTGCCGTTTGAGTTGACGGGGACAACAGTCCTCCCGCCTATAAAGAACCAGGTGGTGAGGTTTCCCCTGTTTCACCTGCAAGAAATACCTTGGGTTTACATACAGGTTATCAGGTTTGACAACGGAATAACTGCCGGCGGTCATGTCATTATCGAAGACGCCGGACACGTGGATTTGCAAGTACGAAATGATGGCGGTGAGGTGTTGTAGGTGCCACTACCCCGACTCCAAGTGATCAACGAGGCTGAGATCGAAAGCTTAACGATGTTAAGCACCGATTCGAGGGAAGAAGGGATGCCCGAGGAATTGACCGATAGAAGCCGATGTAATGAGTATAGCGGGGAAAAGTCCAGAGGAGCCCTCAGACGCAATTGGTCTCTACGACCTTTCATTTACAAGGATTATTACGTGGAAAACCAAGAGAATAGGGATGGACTGTTGCCGAACAATCGGTATGAAAGAAGTCATGCCCTGACGCAGAAAAAAAGGGATGAATCGGAACCCCCTTCCAATTATCAATTTGAGGAAATGTTAAGCAAGTTAGTAACTTTGAACCCCTCCACGTGTTCAAGACACATATGAAATGACCTTTTCGGACAAAGTCGATTTCGCGTGCATTTTGACAAACATCACGGTAGGAAGGTCGGAGAGTGGCCAATATAAGTTTGATGCCACAGAAAGAGCCCGGATTGAAGAAATGATCACCGAATCACTTGCTGAAGGGGACATCCCATTTGGTCCCACAGGGCCGCCTAATAAGGGCACAACGCGGGCCGTCGCCTCAAACCCAAATGTTGGAGCCGCTGCAGGGATTGTGATATCCTCGCTCGTCCCTCTACCTATCGATTTCAACATCAGCATAGTAGGTTTCAAATACGAATTGAGCGTCGAATCAATGCGAGTCTATCCTCTAGCGAGACGGCCTCTAGCGAGTCGGATGACAATAGGCCTTCTGTAAACTACTAGACCAATTCACGAGCGGTCGAACGTTAGCCACGCGTAGGATGAAATATCGCCGAGGTTCGATGGGCCTCTCGAGCGATCGACTATGGGGTCGGAACATGCACCCCGAGAAGAAAACATGACAGAGATCTACGCGAACTTCGTATCCCGGTTAAGGACTAAGTTAAATTTTCAACA
Source organism: Sycophila sp. Sp_5 (assembly GCA_018906775.1). Classification (NCBI taxonomy): domain Eukaryota; kingdom Metazoa; phylum Arthropoda; class Insecta; order Hymenoptera; family Eurytomidae; genus Sycophila; species Sycophila sp. Sp_5. Next base: position 229,109 of record JACCID010000134.1, on the reverse strand, counting down.
AAGTACTCGGGCCTGCACCGAGTGCTCGAAATACTAGATGAAAGGTGCAACGTGCGCATTAGCTTCAAAGTGGACAAGAGAATCTCTCTCTCACACTCTCTCTCTCTCTCGCTCTCTCGCTCTCTCGCTCTCTCTCTCTCTCTCTCTCTCTATCGACAATAGTGTAGAAGAAAGAGAAACATTCTATCAAGTTATAAGAGAAATGGACCAGCGGCATATGAAAGCAGATTCATGTTCAACGTTAAAAATGTAAATGATTCAAACCGAACTAAAGAGAAAAAATCCAGCGATTTTCGCTAAAACCTGTAGATAACAGAATATAACAAAGATAAAAATAAGTTCAGAAACATTCATAAAAAAAAGGAAATGAATAAAAAAACAATTACATTATTAATTTTTTTGCGTAAAATAGGAATCAAAAACCAATATCTCTATGCAATATAGCCGTCCATTATTATTTAAACGAATATTACAAATATTTAAGAAATAAATAAATAAATAATAAACTATGCTCGTTTTGTCTGGGTCTTGTCTAATAAATATAATTCACAAACGTCAGAAATTGCTTTAATTAATCCGATTTCTTACTATTTAAGAAATTTATGCTGGTAAATGTAGGATGATGGTAGTTACAAAGGGCGGGGATTTTTAATAAACAGAGCTGAGTTTAAAATGAGTTTTATTGATGAGTTCAGCAACTTCGTACCTTACAACAGTCAAAATACTTGATTTACTTGAGCAAATATTGTAGAGCTGCAGAAGTGTAGAATTGAGCAGGAATTAAGCAGATGAGTTGAGCAGCTGAGCCTTGCTGTGATAAGCAGGTGATGAGCGAAAGCAGGGGATGAGCAGGTCGAAAAAAGCGAACAAAAAGTCAAAAGAAAAATCCAAACGTCCTTTTCCTTGTACGAGTTGTTTGAGCGAGAGAGATAGCGAGAGCGTCAGCGCCGCGACGCTATCTTTTAGCGCTAATTCACCTGAGCATGCGCGAGTGTGCATGCAGCGCCAGTCGACTCGGCAGAGTAGCGACGCGCGCATGAGCGCGGTCGATAATCACGAGGGCGCGCGATTCAAACATGTAAATCGCGAACACTTACGATTTTAATTATTTCTTTGACTTCTTGAGCTGTTATTCGCGATTTTCAAAGCTCAATAGACTTGTTAAAGTCAATACATTTTTTATAAATTTTTTGTCACACTTCTTAATGCAACTTTTCACGATTTTAGCTATTTTATGCGAGTTGCTCCAAAACAAGAGGTAAACGGGCTAAACGATCTTAAGATTTCGTTTCTGGGGGCCTATATACATGTAGATACGTGAGTTTGGTCAAAAGTACAGACCACCTTTTGCGTGTTTAGGTTACTAGCCCCTTGGCTGCTACTTTGCACAAAAAAATGAATGTTTCCTTCAACTCGGCTATTCATTCAGAGAAAGGTCAGTTCTGTTCGAGGCAAAATCAGGAGCGAGAAAATGTTAAATGTATTACTAAGAATCGGAATCGGGCGACATTTACTAATTTAAAATTATATATTCGACTCTTGTACTTATCTATCATAAACTAAGGGTTCGTTATCCAGAAAGTAGATTCGTAGCTCTCCGTCGCTGGATAATTTACCTAACGTATGTCACGTCCCGATATCTACACTGTTAAAAATATCTACTTGAAATTTAATGTAAAATTACTGGAAGCAATTTCTTTTCGGAATATTAAATTTCATTTACTTGTACATTAATTTTCAAGTTACACTGTTAAATAGATATGCTTGGAAATTAATGTAAATGTACATTGAATTTAATGCACTTATAACATTAAAATTCAAATGCTTTGATTGAATTTAAAAAAAAAAATTATCGGATTTGAATTTGAATCTTTCCGTGTACAAGTTTAACTCCTAAAGACCATATACATTCAATGAACAATTTTTATACTTCAAATTTTATTTTATATAGATTTAAATTATATTTTAATTATAGTTTAATTATATCTTAATTATATTATAATATATTTTAAATTGATGATACAATGTACAATATTATATATTAAGATCGGCATCCCCTTAAATGAAAAAACTTTTCTTTCGATGAGATTCGAACCTGCGACCTTCCGATTCAGAGTCCAACACCTAGTCCACTTGACCACGAGTCCTTGTTTGTATATTACATTTATTTCGCACTTAAGAGAAATTTGCAAAATTGAGTTTAAGCATTATATGAGAAAAAAGCTATTATTATTAAACAATAATTATTGTACAACATTTATTATTTTATTCATGTTGGCGTTAGATTTTCAGGGTTTATCCTTGAAATTTAATGCGATTACATTAAAATACACTGAAATTGTTGTGAATGTATTCTTGTTAATTAAATTAAGTAAACTAAAATTATTAAATAGTCAATATTCACGTATAAAATAAATAAGACTTAATTTATTAACAAAAAAAAATGTAAAAAAAAGTTCTATAAGGGATTTGAACCCGATCCAAAAAATTACAATTTTGGCATGTTATCCTCTGAGCTATCACAACATATAACGTTACATGGCAGGACGTCGCATATGTTCATCTACCTATCCTGTTCATGTACGCATATATTAAAATTCAGGCATTGACTACAAATAATAAATGTTTGCATGAATTTTAATATGGAAGTACATTAAATTTGAGTACATTCACAACAATTTCAATGTAGTCACATTAAATTTTAAGTATAAATGCAGAAAATGTATTTTATTAATTTCAACATTAAATTTTTTGCATTTATACTTGAAATTTAATGTGACTGCATTAAAATTTACATTGAAATGTTTGTGAATGTACTTTTAATTTAATGTACGCATACATTAAATATGAGGAATACATGCATTAAAGTGATAGTCATGTGTGTGTTTCTAATTTTTAATGTACTATTAACAAAATTATAATGTTAAAGTTGTAATTTTTTGTTAATTAATTTGACTTAATTTGACATTTATGTACCAACTACATTAAATTTCAAGTGCACATATGCTTGAAAAGTGCATTAAATTTAATGCTTTTTTTAACAGTGTACTTATTTCAACGATGAATAGGTGACGTCGAAATTCACTAGCTTTTATAAAAGAAAAAAAAGAATACCTGAGTGAAGTGAATTCCCCTAAGGCAATCGATCCACCAACCATAAATGTCAAAAACGGTATGCCAATTATTAAAGTTTTTCTACGTAATAATTGATTTAACTTCATCGTAGTAGAATAATACTTCTTCAATAATTATATTCACTCCTTGATCGTTGTATTGTTATACTATTTAAGGAAAAAATGATAAACTTATTATTTATTTGAGAAATTATAAAATACAATATAAATTACATCAAGAGATAAATAATAACCATATTGTGGTCAATATTTTCATAAAATTTAGAGCTATTAAACATATTCCAAGAAAAATATACCGAGCACGGAGATTAATATTAACAGAGCTCGAATTTATTTTGTTATTTTGCTTGCATTAGGTATCTCCTATAATTCCATTAAAAATCTTATGAGAGAATTCACATATGATCCCATGACAAAATGGCATGTTACTTAAATTAAGGTTACACTATAGCTATAATTCCTTAAATGATTATTTTTCTTAATGTTAAATGTATATGTTTTAAAATATTTTATGACAACGTTTGCATTTTTTAACTTTTGAAAACTTTTCAATATTCAAATAATAACACTTTCGACGAACTAAAATGCAAAAATGAATGCATAACATTTTAATACAGATGTTCACCGATCCACCCTTAACACCCTTACTGAATAATCGAGTCTCAGACTGAGATCACAAAAAAAAATTTCATGGTTCTTAAAAAATGAGAGTTGTCCTCTAATGTTAATTTCTAATATTCTTATCTTTCTTTTTTTAAGTGTGACATTTGGTTCATAAGCATCATAATGATAAAGCCTTTAAAAACATTTTTGCATTTTTGCACTTTCTTTTAAATTTTTAAAATCCCATTAAATTTCATCATGAGATCCCAGGTGAGATCTCACCGGAGTATTAATGGTGAAAAATCAAAATTATGAAAGGGAGATAGCGATTTACTGAGTATAGAACCAAATCAAAGTGTTATAAAAAATTCAATGGCGGATACAACGAAAGGAGTTAGAAGCACTTAACTTCAGTGGGATGCGATAAAACTGTTGCTTCTCGCACAGTTAGTAGTGCGAGAAGCGTTCGAGCATCTTTTAGGGGGGACTCTGCCCTCTTCTTAATTTATTGCCACGTATTTTTCGTATAAAACGCTTTTTAAATTCGCGCAGAGCTACCACTAAAAAATAATATGAAAAAAATTACGTTTGAGTTAGCCGTTTCTTGAATCGTCTCGCGAGGTAGCCGTTTCTTGAAGCGGCTTCCAAGTTAGTCGCTTCTCGAAACTACTTGCGAGATAGTCAATTATTCCACGCAGGCGTCGATATCGTCTTCCCTGAACAACTTCTTGTAAAAAAAGAATGGATATGCATTTATTGCAGAACAATTGTTCTCCAAGCGTCTTAACGTGTACGATAAAGTTTTCCTAACTTTTGATCAACACAACGTTTTTTATATATTTTTTCGAACACTCTTTTCCCTTTCCAAAAGAATTTTTGCTTTTTCTGCTCGGGATCCATTCTTTCAACAACAAGTACTATATTTACGCGCTTCTTTACTAAATGAGAACGGTATCTCTGCATTGACTTACAACGTAACTATAGAACTTCCTTAATTGCTGTTGTAGCTACGGTACATTTAAACGTTCATGTTAGCTTTCGTGAGATTGAAATAACACTGGGAGTTGTAAGGTCTACTGTCAGTAGATATTTACGAAATGTAAATTATCATTCTTATCACATTACTCTGAATCAAAGTTTAACAGAAGTTAATTATCAGCGGAGGATTAATTTTTGCCACTTGACTTGATCTAAAGCTAAGACGTTTCATCGATGAACGCAATGCTGCGCGCAGGAGGTACAATCATACTATGTGTGCTAGACAGTGGGAGGAATATATTAGGCTCAACAAAGAGGTCGACGTGTGTACAGCAAAAACCCGTAAAAATTTTAAGCCACATCGCCTTACCGCTACCATCGATGGCAATAAAAATATGTAGAAAGAAATGCGCAATCTCGGCTTCTTGACAAAGAGCAAGGAGGAGGAGCTGCACGGTTTTACACCGAGTGAGTTAAATTCTCACTTATCTGGGATCTTCGTCTTGCCAGTTGAGAACATCGAAGATGCCCTGGACACCATTCTCTCTGCCAGTGAGGAAGACTTTCCCTTTCAAACCATCTCACTGACCGATATTGTCCTAACAATCTCCGCGTTCTCAGAAGTGTAGACGGAGTCCCTAGAAATGTCATTTTTAAAGCACTTTCAGAAAGGAGTATTTTATTTAGTTGATTTGTATTTGCTTATATGTATTTATTCTTATTTATTCCAATAATCAAAAATATCTTCTTTTTTTAAATTGTTTTAAATTGTACACGGCTATTCATTGTTATCCCGCACAGTTCATTGCTATCCCGCTTACCATAGCCATGTACGAATTGAACTGCGTTTCCATAATTGTTATTTTTTGTTATACTCTTATTGTTACAGATAGGATTACTCTTATTTACCGAGGAATATTTTGTTAAGCCATTGTGGAGGTTATTTTGGAAAAATTATTTTTTTTATTTCATTATTCGATAGCAATACTATTATATCTAGAAACATTTTAAAACTTATATAATTAGTTCCTATGACCGGGAACAGGCAGAAAAGAGGGCAGCACCTACCGCGTTTGGCTGCTCACGTGCTCGGCTGCTCTTGCAGCGGCCGGTGTTGCGTTGCCGCTGCCCCCCTGTCTATCCTGCTTCTTACCCTCTTCGTAAATAAAAAAAAATATAAATTCTATAGAAGAAGCTGCCCAAAGCAGAAAAATTTGGCTGGTAAATTTATATCCAAATTATCCGCTTTTTATGGCATTGATGCCTGAATCATCCTGACTCATCCGAAAAAATGAAGAAAGCTATTTAGAACACATTTTACCATAGAAGCTCAACGGACCAAAATCCACAGCATCAATACTGCCCAGACGATTTCTGGTTTAAATATCGTTTAGCATCAGCACAGAGTAAACTGAGTACTTTTAAGCTTCCCCCTGCTTTTGACAACGATACTCAAGCAGTACTTAAACCAATTTATGAAGACCTCACTAGTGAAGATTTATTGGAAAGATGCACTGATGCAAACACTTAATTATACTTAACATTACACTTAACAATAATGAAAGTTTGAATTCTTGTGTTCGGATCACAGCTCCAAAACCCACTTTTTGTAGAAAAAAATCATTGCAATAGCAACTTATGCAGCAGCATGCACTTTTAATAAAGGCTTCAATACAGTTTTAAAAATAATGAGTGTTATGGATGTAACAATAGGCACTGAGGCTCCAAAAATACGCTGAAAAAGTCAATGCAACGCGCGAGCTAAAAACTGAACGGGTTGCTTCTCGGGCTTCAAACGAAAGTAGGATGGCCCGCAGAAACGCTAGAATACGAGAAAATGATGCATACAAGGAAACTGAAGGTGTTATATACGGAACTGGCCTTGCTGATTGAGTGTAAACCCCTTTTTTTCTTAAATTTTCATAAAAAAAAACTTTGAACGCGTTTTTCTTGAAACAACGCTTTCAACTCTATCGACACGATTTAAAAAAAAACCTACTGCATTGACTCATTATTCAGATAAGGATCAATAAATTTTTTAAAAAGTTATAAAGAGTTTATTTTGAAAAAAAAAGCCAAAAAATTCTAAAAACCGCCATTTTGTTTCTTTTTCGGTATAAATGAAACATCCAAGACTATGCAATGGCCAAAACTATAAGTTTTATAAATCTATTTATTTATTTCAGATGATCCGTTGGTGAGATATTGAGTCAATAGTCAAACAAAAAAACAATTTTGAGGCGGTCATTTTGTCAACAAAAATCTGTAAAAAATAGTACATTTTTATACGGGTGCGGAAGTGAATCATTTGCGTCGGGAGACGTTTTTAGGCCGAGCGAAGCGAGGCCGAAAAGTCTCCCGAGGCAAAGATTCACTTACGCACTAGTGTGAAACCGTATTTTTCTCCACGAGAGCCGCAAATCGCATGCAAACATGCGTATTTGAGGTTGGAGTGGAGAAAAAATTTTTTTTTATATCTTCAAAATGTGTTTTCTCCACTGTAACCTCAAATACACGTGTTTGCATAAGTTTTGGGGTTCTCGTGAAGAAAAATACGGTTTCATACTAGTGCGTAAGTGAATCTTTGTGTCCGGCGAGCGGAGAAGGGAGTTGAGAGCCACGAGGAGAGAGAGGGCGATCACCGGAGAAGGCGTCCCAGAGTCGACCTAGCATCATCGTCAGCAGCCCTCCCCCCTCCCCCCATAGCGGCAACCTTGGTGTGCGAGGCGTTCAGGCGGCCAAGCGACAACGACAAGCATCGGAGTGGGAACTACGGAAGGTAACAGGGAATAGTGGTGTCCGCGGTGCTCACGGGGGCACTGACGGATTGGGCGATTGTGTGTGTGTGCGTGTGCGTGTGTGTGTGTGTGTGTGTGTTTGTGCGTGGATGTAAGCTCGCTTACGTGTCGGCGACCGATTTACGGCGGGGTCTTCTCTGAGAGAGTTTCGAGGTAGAGTGAGAGTAGTAATTTTATGTACGCCGACACGGTGGGACAGCGGTAGTGCGAGCTAGCCGTAGCACACCGTTTTACCGTCTCACAACTATTCGACCTCGCTTCGCTCGGCCAAAAACCGTCTCCCAACGCAAACAATCCACTTCCGCACCTGTATAAAAATAAAGATTATTTTTTGTATAAAATAAAAATTATTGAATAAATAGGGCAAATCCACCGCCAACCTGTAAGATATATACAGTAAGAAAGCCTTAAATTCCTCATTGAATCAAAGTGCAAAATAAGAAATAAGAATTTAAGGTCGCCGTACAACAACGTAATTACTTATGAAACGTATTTAAATAAAATACACGAGTATTATACTACTATACAATTCACTTTATCTAAAAAAGAATATTAATAAAATATTCGTTTAATAACATATAACATAACATCTCATCATGAATGATTATTTAAACATAATATTATTTTTTTTAATGTATAAAATCAAATATATAAAATTTTGGAGAAAATTTATTGTTTAAAAAAACCTGCGTATTAAAATTGGTAAACGTCATTTAAAAGTAAAATAATAACATTATTTGAAATAAAAAGTTCTATCGTCTTTTAAAAACATCCAGTAATCTAACCAACTCATAATATATATATTCGAACCATTCTGATCCAATGAGAATATTGACCAAAAAATATCGCAATTTGTTTATTTCTGAAGTATAAGTTTTAATGAGTACAAATGACTTTAAAGTAAAAAAATATTAAAAATATATATATTTATAAGTTTTTAATTGTTTTTTAAAAATTAAAGTCTAATCAAAAATATCAAATCAACCGAACGAGCTTTAGGGAGGGAGGAATCGCTGCTAGTAAATAAATTAAGAAGTAAAAATTTCTTATTGTATTTTAATTGTCTCTTTTGCCGGCAAATGCCTTATTCTGTCGGGAACACTTATATTTATATTCTTTGTTAATAATTGTTATTTGTTGTTACTAAATATTTATCTGTTAATAACGTAGATGTGGTTTTTGGGACAAAAGGCCTATTTAGAATTTTTAATCATTTTAATTATTAAGACCTATTTAGAATTTAGAAAAAAAAATAATTTTTTTTTCATAAAAATGTAAGTATAATTCAAATATAATTCAAAAAAATTTACCTAAATTTCTACCTCTTATTATTGCCTTAATCATTTTAATTATTAAGACCTATTTAGAATTTAGAAAAAAAAATAATTTTTTTTTCATAAAAATGTAAGTATAATTCAAATATAATTCAAAAAAATTTACCTAAATTTCTACCTCTTATTATTGCCTTGTTTTCATTGCTGGAACAGTTACTTATTTATGTTCAGTACTATTATTGTTCACATTTTGCAAGCAAGTTTCTAAGCTGTTGTCAGTTTCTGTTTAATATTTAACTGACGCAAACGAATTTTCTAACAGTTTCCCGAAATAAATTTTTACGCATCAAAATATCGTACCCAAAAAGTTGTAAAGAAATAAAGGACTGCGCATCCAAAATGCGTAATAAATCATTTCGGAGAAATCAATTCACTAAAAAATTAATAGTAAAGAAGTATCAGTACGCGCAGAAGAAAATTTTGTTTTAAATGCATTATTACTAAAATTTTGTAACGTTTTCATTTTGTTTATATTGCACATACCCTATTGAAAAATCTTACGTAAGATTTTTCAATAGGGATATAGTTAATCGTCGATGAGATCTTGTCGTATGTGTGACAGTTGAGAAAGCGGGAGTTCAGGAGAAGTTATATGAAAAGCCTCAATCCATCTTTTAGGTTGGTACGGTGGCCTTGAAAAGGCTGTTCATGGCGGAGCGTTCTCCCGTTCCGGCGACTTATGTCTAACCGGGCGAAGGCGTCGCAAACTTCGCCGCCGACTGGCACTCCTGCTCCGCGGACAGTCGTCGGTGATGTAAAGGGCACATTCCTTATTGGTGATGAGAGGCCCAGACGCCGGAATGGCATTGGTCGCGTCGGAATGCGGAAGACCGTCTGGGGCTCGGGGCTGATGATTTTCCTACCCTCCGGAGACAAATAACCATTGTCTCTCGATCCGGGGAGAAACAGAGCTTCTCCAGCTCCGCGAGGATCTCCGCTAGGTCTCGGAGAGGCTCCGTGGGCTCCGGTATATGCAGCACCGGAGGGTCCGAAGCTGTAGGGGTCAAAGTCGCCTCTTCAATTCGGACAACACTTCTTACTAGAAGAGAGTACAGAGACTGCCCATCGGGTGCTGGGCGAAAACCTACAGGCGCATTGAAGGGTGGCGTGGTTGTTGTACCCTCTCTAGGCGTTGTGCTCGGAGGAGACCGGGGCCTCGGATGCGATTGGGCCGCAGTTGCTTATTATAGTGAATGTAAGTGGCTCAAACACCGCAAGCCAAATGCCTCTTTCAACCCTCGCGATTGCCTTTTATGCCTTTACGGAGTGCTACGCCGACAGTTGAATAATGGAGGGTTTCCTATTCAAAAAAAGGAAAAAATAAAAATCAAAAGAAGACAAGAAAAATTTGGATAAAGGAAAAGGAAGGCCGAGGTTTTCCCGCATCTTCCTTGCTACGAGTTCTATGCACTCCCTCACTACTCCTTGGATTGCGCACTCCCCAGCGTAGATCTTCGGCGGCTCACGAGATCTGGGGCGGTTCATTGAGGGATTGGCCCACCACGTGCCTCTTGTTGGCTTCCATGGGAGTCGCCGTGGACTCCTGGAGCGATCACATGATTAATTAATAGGAAGCCGGGGCAAACCCAGCTTCGCTGCAACAATCCCTCTTTACATGTACATGCGTCTCAAACGTCCCTGTTGAAAATATCCAGCTAGAATTCCACCTGGAAAATCCATCTGGGATTCCAGATGGAATTCCAGATGGATTTTACAGACCAATGACTGGCAAGTTTCAGTAAGTGTTGGCATTGTGAATGCATTGCATGATGGCAGGTGACGGATAGAGGCAGGGAAAGAATTCCAAAGACCTGCACCTTGTACTTGGAAAATCCTGGTACCAGTCTCGGTGCACACTCTAGATATATTGAGTTCCTGCGACTCACTCCTAGCAGCACTCCTAGAAGAGGCTCACCAGATAACTGGGTTCTCGCGGCCAAACAATTTTGTACATTAGTAGTGTTGTAAAATACATTCTGCGAAAGTCGGTCCTCATCCATCCCAAAAGCCTTCTGAAGGGGGAAATGTGATAATCCCCTCTAAGTCTGTAAACATATCTCACAGAGGCATTACTCAATTTCTGAAGTCGGATGCGTTGTTCGATAATACCGTGTGAAAGATATAACTGACGTCGAGTCCGTCGAGTCTATCGCGTAGGTCATTGAAATAGGGACAAAATAGCAAGGGCCCCAAGACAGACCCCTATGGAACTCAAGTAATTTGAGTTGTCGTTTTTTTTTTCAAAATAATCATCTGATATTGGCCTAGTAAGTATGATCTAATCCACAGGAGTGCCGTTCTGGAAAACCTTGTTTTTCTAAGTTTACAAAGAAGCTCAGATGACGAGATGGTGTCAAAAGCCTTACCGATGTTGAACTATAATAGAAAGGTGATCTTCCTGTCAATGGCCATGCGTACATCATGCGTTAACTTGGTCAGTGCTGTTTGAGTACTGTGATGTTTACGAAAACCGGTCGGGAAGGGGTCGAATAATTTATGCCTATTAAGATACTCCGTGATTTGGTTGCGAGTGGTCTTTACAGGACTTTGGAAAGAAAGCAAAGCAACGCAATTGGTCTGAAATCGGATGTAGTTGTTGGGGCTGCGTTTTTTTTTCAGAGCAATTATCTGTGCCTTCTTTCAAGCCGCAAGAAAAACTACAGAGGAGAAGGGGTGTTAAAAATTTTGACCAAGTACTCCCCGATGGTAGGGAAAGCCTTCACAATGACTGAGGAAAAATGAGACATAGCTAGGACCACGTCATGTATATCAATTTATTGAAACAAGAAACTATCTTCCCTGCAGTGCCTATGGTACTTTGAGCTAAGTTTATGTTTTCAACAGGGAAGGTAGAGACCCCCAAAAAATGCTCGTTAAGAGTATCAGGCTTGAAACTATGTTTATTTTATCATATACAAAATTTTAAAAACTACTTAAATCTCTTCATATTTATAAAATTTTTTAAATTTATTTAGTTTTAGAACTTTTTCAACTACTTAATCAAATAATTACAAATCCTACAAATCTTCAGCCCAGAATCTCATAAATTATCAACAACTTAAACCCTATCCCATTAAAATACATGCACCTATGGGACCAATGGGTCTATTTTCATATTTTCCATAAAACAGCTTTAGATAATTTTACTAATATAATACTGACAAGTCAGAAGATATGAATTAATCTACTTCAAAATTACTTTTTTTATATTTAACAAGATTGAGTGTACTTAAGACTAATAAATTATTTTATTTCATAACATATTCCATTTAATCAAGGTGTTTTCTTGCAAATAAATTGAAAACTTAACGAAAGTCCTACTATATCTTAAAATCTAATAAATTACTAATATTCTTCGTATTTAAGGGGATGCCTTACTTAATTTCTGCGCTCTACTGTACCAACGATTCTCTATGGTCTTTGCTAACCTCTAAGACAAATTTGATTGTTCAAATAATTTTTAAACGGCTTTCTTAATGGCATTTCTGATTGCATCAAAACATTATTTATAATACGTAGAATGTGCGTAGACTTCTCTTTTGGATTATTTCAATTCCAATTGAATAATAAGTCAGTATTTTCAGCAATAGGAAATGAAATCAGCCAAAAAAGAAGTCTACGCACATTCTACGAATTATAAATAATATTTTGATGCAATCAGAAAAGCCATTAATAAAGCCGTTTCAAAATTATTTGAAAAATCAAATTTACATTAGATGCTATAGCAGAGAATATAGAGAATTGTCGGTACAGTAGAGTGCGGAAATTATGTTCGGCATCCCCTTAATAAGTTTAACTCTTTTTTTGTTAAATTTATAATGTATACAATATTTTGCATATAGCAACAGCCTGCATTGAAAATGAGGTTATAGAGTGACTCAAAAATTAATAATATATAGTGCACTGTGTCAGGACCACTAACGATATACTTAGAATTATTTTGCACACTTATATTCAATTATTACTGATACTTATTGGAAAGTATTATTACAAACAATTTCAATGTTATTTTAAAATTTAGAGATACAATAATAGTAATTATACCGATGCTTTGGCTGAGTGGTGGAGATGCACCTCGGGCGTTCGGGAAAGTTAAGCAACTTTCGGCGTGGACGCTACTTGGATGGGTGACCGCGCTGGAAGTTGCGATGCTTCCTCGATCTTTTAAGTGTTTTTCTCTACACTCAACAAAGTGAGCGAGAGGTATGAGAATGACAAATTCGGTGCTCAGGCCTACGAAATGTGACTTGGGCATCTAATTTGAGCATTCTCAAAATACCGACCCACTCCGGAACGGGTTTTCCTAATTGGTATTTACCCTGGTTATAGGTTTGGCCACAGGTTTTCCCCGGCATAACCCTGGGCGTTTGCGGAGTGGGATTAGGGACGTAGGGCGAGAGATCTGCCGGCAGAGAAGGTCGAGGGAAAAAACGCTGGGCTACAGGGTGGGTAGGGTAGAGCCATGTCCTCCCATCACACCTAAGCGGGGGGGTCAGAGCAGTGTCCTCCCCCCGCTCGGTAGTAGGCAATAACAAGATTAGGCAGGTAGTACCAGGCCCAAGGGCTGTACGAGATTTTCAAAATATAAAAAAAAAAAAAAAAAAAATTAATAGTATTTATGTCCTAATACGAAAAATAAAAAATCGAATTTATTTGTTTTTTTTTATATCTAGAGATCTATCTTAAATTTTTAACGTTTTTGCCCCAACCTTTTTTTTAAGTTCAAAATGGTGTATACAATAAAAAAAATTGATGTTTTGAAAATTTTTAGGTCCAAGTCCCCTTTAAGCATGTATTATTTGAAATATACTTTCATAGTTGTTATATTTTGTCGATTCTTATTGTTATATTATTATTATTTTAATAAATACTTGTTATCTATTAATAACGTAGTTGGGATTTTTTCCACTTTTGAAATTTTATATGAACACTTTTTAAAAATAAATAAGATATAATTTAACAAAAACCTTCGAAGCTACTTTAAAAATATTTTCTTCTTAACATATAGGTCATTTATGTTAATATAATTTGAACATCTGAATTTGTTGATAAACTTTTTAAATTTCTTGATTTACAGGGATTTCATAAATTTGTGTAATTGCAAAGCTAATTTAATTATTTATTACAAACATTTTGATTCGTACAAATTTTTACAGCATAATGACATCAATTACCTATCTTTAAGACCAATCCCATAAAAATTAATGGATTAAGCTGAAAGTTACATAGACATATTTTTTAGGTAGGCTAATGTTATAAGCTGACTTTGTTCCAGTCTAGTATATCAATTGAATTACTATTATACATATGCAATGTATCATTAGCTATTAATACAAACTTTATGTAATTAACTGTTTATTTACATGACTTGAGAATTTCATCAGGAAAAGAAAAATAAGGAATTTTTTAATAACGAAACTGAAACTATTTATATATTTTTCAAATTCAAGAGATATATGAACATGAATTATTTTTATTCACATGATTTAACAATATAAACAAGAAAACGATAATAAAAAATAAAACTTTATATAAACTTGAATAATATGCAATTAATATTTAAAAAAGAATATTCAATTCGGTAAATAAAAATAAAAATATTTTTATTTAATGTTTGATGAAATAGATTATGTATTAATAATTTTTTTATTAAATTATAGTAAAATTTATAATAAATAGTTCATTTATCAAAGAAATATTACTAGTCCAATATTATAGCATGACTTTGTTAAAGATAGAAACATAAAAATTTTCAATCCAACCTGATGCAATGTAAAATAAAATTAAATAGAATTTAATTGAAATATAATCAGCTATCTATTTCATGGATAATTAAACACTCTATTGCAGGTGCAAAAAATAATTATTTATTGCATGTTCATCAAAGCACTCAAATACAGGTAAGTCTCATAAAGCAATTACTAATTTGGAATAACTTTTTACAACATAACGGACTGGAAATTGTCCTTAAAATACTATTTTTTTAAATTTATTTTGGTTTTTAAAAAAATAAATCATAAAAAATGGCATGGTAAACCAGTGAACGTTAGAAAATTTACATAAAATATTGTAGGAACCATAAAAAGTTAAGGACTTACTAGTTTTTATTTTAAAAATTACATAAATAACATATCTAGTTAAATTTTTTTAAAACGTATACACGCACACACACGCTCACACCTTGTGGACACATGCGCAAGGGCCACTCGTTAGTCATCATACACAATTAAATTTTTGTGTGAAATGTCAATGCGATACCGCACTTGCATAGACAAAAAGAACAGGAACCGCTATAGAAACAGTTGAACAAAATATATTGTTTTGTGACGTCGTGGTCCGTTCCGAGCAAATTTATTGTTAATCTAAATTTACGAACATGCAATTGAGTTACGTCCAGTAAGAAGTCTCACGAATTATGTTGAGCATTCTGATATTGTTTTAAAAGTAAATAAGATAAAAAGACAAAATAGATTGAAGCAAACAACGGGTTCGATTCCCGACTCCGCCGAATTTTTCGCTAACTGCTAAGCATTCTCTGGAGTCGATAAAATCATTCGCTGAACTGCGGGTTGATAACTATAAGGAGCTCTCGATGCGCCTAGGCTCTGTTAAAAATATTAAAAAGTGCTAAAAAGACAAATAATATGAGTGGTGACATCACGGGGCAACCCAAGGCCAAGTCATTAGTTTACGGCTTCATTACTGTACGAAACCAACTATTCAAAGACAGCAAGACTCGAGCGGGAAAATCCCTAAAATCAGTATTCATGCGCTTTGAGATAGCATATCGATGCTCGATCGGAAATTCAAAATTCCCGTGTAAATTAGTCGCGTGTTCGTAATAAAAGATTCTAAATTCTAAATCCACTCGGTACGGCCGGATATTATTATTCGGTCATATGCACAAGAATTACCTTCTTTATTCTTATTTCTATTCTTTTTTTCGTGTTAATCTCTTGAGTTTTCATTACCTCTGTCTTACATCTTGTACTTTTATTTATAATCTAAATCTTATTTGTATTATTTTTATTGTCGATTGTTGATTGTTGATTTTATATTATTGTACTGTATTTCAATACTGAATATTTAAATGTTAATTTATATATTAAAAATGTACTAAATGTTTTAAAAAATTTCCGTTATTCATTTTACGATAATTATGACATTTTCAGTAAAGCTAGTGAGTTGTTAAAATTTTCTGTAATATAAACAAACCCTAACTAATAATTAATATACGTTGCTTACACGAAATTTTTTTATTAAAATAATTCGTATAAAATAAACGAAATGCAGTTCAATATTTCATTAAATGGCAATAATAATCACAATAGATCAGATGCAAACTTTTATGTTTATTTGTATATAAGAACAATAATGGTCTAATAACATTGATAAGAATTTTTAACAATATATTTATATTATAAACAAATTTTTCATTAATAAGCTTTTTTTGTAAAAGTAATTATTTTCAAAACAATTTCTAACTTTATCTCAAATCAAGGCTATCTATATATGTTTTTATTTAAACATTAGAACTAAATTAATAATGTGAATAATCGTTCAAATATAACTCAGCAGTAATAATATTTGTTTAAAAATATAAAACAACATTTGAAACTTGTTTAAATTTACGTTTTACATTTTAAAACTTGTTTAAAAAACTTGTATTAGTTGAATGACCGTTTAATTAAGTGTCAATACAGTAATAATGTTACAGCTATAACTTCATTTTGTGTTAAAAGTGTTTTCATATTTAAAAAAAAAGAATTATTTTTATGTAAAGTATTCACCCTTTGATCTATTATAAGTATAATTTTCTAATTTAAATGTAACTTTTAAAATAAGAGGTTATTAGTTTTGAATAAATAGATCTTTATCTGTTATTAATACATTTATTACTAAATTGGTTCATTATAAATTGGAGAAAATGTTTTTATTTTATTCTCAAATAAAAAGTTTACTCGTTCCATATGTCTGAAATCTTAATCATTCTGTTTTTGTTTATCGAATAGTAGATTGGGTCTTCTTTCAGCTTCTTCCAATTTTTCTCTTCTAATTTCTTATATAACTAATTTTGATTTATATTTTATAAAGTTAGAAATTAATGTAGCTGTTCCCTCCAACAAATTTGCCAAAATATTATTTTCTATATATTAGAAGCTCAAATTTGGTACCAAGTAATTTCTTCAATTTTTTTTATATAATAAAAAATTGTAATTGTACTTATTTTTACCATATCAGATAAAATCTGTTAGTAATTGAATTATAACTGTTCTTCAATTTTTTAAATTTATTTATTTTTGTACTGACTTGATCTCAATATCAATGCTTTTCTTAGTTACATACAAAATAGAAATTTATATTTATGTGCCTTCTAGAATTCTTAGAAATATTTTCAATTTTTGATACTCATGAAAAATTTTGCAGGAATTCTAGAAATCTAGTGGTTGCAGGAATCATGTAGAAAGTCAAATTTCTGTAGGAATCCTGTAGGAAATTTATGTGAATTTCTTGTAAAATTTTTGTGGAAATACTGCAAGAATCCTGCTTAAATCCTACATGAATTTTACTGCTTGCAAAATTCTTGTAAGATTTCTGCAAGAATTTGAAATGCAACAGGAAAATTTTTTTACAGGAGGATAATGCTTTAGTTTTACTATATCTGATAAATCAAATATCTAACATTTGTATATGATTTCATTGTGATCAACGATGATCATTTGATTTATCAGATATCAGCTATTTTATCACCTGATTTGTCAAAATTTCAGATGAATTCAAGTGATTTATCTTCTAAATATTTTTAATAGGGATGATGTACATGGATTTTATATAGAGTACATGCGAATCGCATGATTATCATATGATAATCACTGCAACAAACAAGTCTTATTTTCAAGTTTCTGAGATAATCTCAATAGAAATATTGAAAGAAAATGTTTATACATTATTTTTTGGTACTATTAAATTTGTGATTGTAATAATTATTAACTCTTATGCCTTGACTTGGGAATATTTCTTTCATACTGACAGAGTGATAAAAATAGTGACAGCTTTGCTTTGCTTGAGTAGTATTTTATGGTGGGATTTGTGTGCATCCTACATGGATCTCACGTGGGTCTTGCAAGAATTATTGTGTGCCAGAGTAATGGATTGTAAAATTCATGTCTGAATCATATGGGTATTACTGTTTTTTACACAGTATCATGATTCACATATGATACCCATAAGATTCTCGCAAAGATTTGTATAATCTATGATCGAGTAGATGTACTACTTTTTTGCGACCCAGGATGGCACATGTGGATTCTGCCATAAAATACTGTAACAAATCCAAGATCACCTCTCAAATTGCTTATGAAAAATTACTAATACATGTAATTTGGGTACAAAATAATAATATGCACTTATGACAGAAAATTCTGTGATGACTACATTATTTTAAAATTTATAAGATGAATTACTTTTTTTCAGGAAGAAAGCATATATTCAAAAGTTAATAGTCTTAGTACTGCAAATAGACAGCAACTTACATAAAAAAAAGAATGTAATTTTATTTAGAGAACTGTTAATTCAAATAGATCAATCAACTATTTTCACAAGTATATCAATTTTCGTACTTTAATATCAATCGATAATACACACATTTTAGTGAGTACTACAGATAATATTTTAAATGGCAATTCTTTTGCAAAAAAAGTGTCTTCTGATATTAACACAGTGTAAGTACCCAAGTGAAAATAATTTCTTGTGTATAAAACTTATTAATTAATTGTAACTATTAATAATAATTATTAGTTTTTATTAGTATTGTTCAGCGAAAAGTCGATATTTTCGCTGTGCTTGGAATGTACGCTCGGGAAGCGATCAGGAATTCCAAGCGACGGGCGCGAGTCACCTTGCTCGCCCCTTTCCTTCGCATTATTATTGATTCCGACCTTTCCGTCGCGCAAGACTATTATTGTCTTATTTCCAGTTTTAACTGGAAACATGTCGACCAGCGAATTCTCTCCTATTATTAGATTTTATTTGTAATTTCTAATGAATTATATGTTTTTATAAAGAAAAATGAATAAGATTTCAGCTCTTTTTTAGAATTATATCTAAGTGTAATTTGTTTTAAAATATATACTGATCCTAATATTTGTGGGATAAGATTCTGATGGATTCGAAAATAAAACACACGGTGTAAACCAAATAAAATCTATGTATTTAGGAACAGTTAGTTGGCACAATCGTGAACTTCGTTCGTTGAGCGACGCCCCCTACTACTGAGGAGTGTGCACTCGGCGAGCAGCCCCTCCGGTTTCACCCCCTCCCTTGGATGGGGGAAGGGGATGCCGAACATAATTTCCGCGCTCTACTGTACCGACGATTCTCTATATTCTCTGCTATAGCATCTAATGTAAATTTGATTTTTCAAATAATTTTGAGACGGCTTCATTAATGGCATTTCTGATTGCATCAAAATATTATTTATAACTCGTAGAATGTGCGTAGACTTCTTTTTTGGCTGATTTCATTTCCTATTGCTGAAAATACGGACTTATTTTTCAATTGGAATTGAAATCATCCAAAAAAGAAGTCTACGCACATTCTACGTATTATAAATAATGTTTTGATGCAATCAGAAAAAGTAGAATCAATTGTAAAATGGCAGCTTAATTGAAAAGTCTTCTTCGATGCCGTCTATGACGAAATCGAAATCTCTCATTGCTGCGTCGTGGACGTTGTCTCATTTTCCTATCGTTAGCATGTTCTGCATATAAGCGAGCATAGACGTGCTTGGTTTCTTCCTTCTTCTCGACAACAACTCGAAGATTTTTCTGCCGTTGACTTTGTTCTTGAAATCGGCTTCAAGTGCTGTTGTAAGTTCATCCCATGCAATTATGTGTTCATGCCTCTCTAGCCATGTTTTTACTGCTCCCGTCAGCGACTTTTTGGCGGCTATAGCGTTTCTGTAGGAGTCCATTGATAATTTATCGCGATCTCTTCCATGCTGCTGATCCATTTCTTCACAGATTGACTGGCATCTTCACCTGAGAATCTTGGTAATGTGTCTTCTATATCCTTTAGCGTCACTCTCATCGTCTTTTGCGGTGCTCGGCCGACTTGCGCCGCGCTGTTTACCATCTGAATAAAATTTTGCGGTGTCATCATTGATAAATTCAGCATTCGCTGCGTTTGTTGCGTCTCGGAAATTTCTGTGGCGTTCTCGTCGTTGTTTGGGATGTCGCTGCCTTGCAGGCTTTATGCAGTTGTTGAAACTTTGCGACTGCATCTCGGCTATCGAGCGCTGCGATTCTGCTAAAATGTTGGCCATCTGGGCGCGCAATTCCTCTGTTTCCTTCCTGGCTTCTTCTCGAACCTTGTTCATTTCTCTTTGGATTAATTCTTCGGTCTTCATCTTTTTGCTGTTGGTTGATTGAATAAGCTCCTGCTTACACTTCTGGGGGCCTCCTGCGCTCCTAGACTGTCCTCACAGCCTGTTTCTGTGTTACCGAAAGCTTAGCTGACCTTGGCGGTTGTTAGCGCGTGAATGCGGCGGGTCTTTTACCTCTCCGTAGCTGCTGCTCGGGGTTGCGGCGCGGGGCCGTGAACTCGGACCTAGCGCTTCTCCCACCCCTCTTCTTCAATTCTCCTGCAAGTCCACGTGTGCTTAGCCGTTTAATACGCGCTCGAGCCTTCTGGTGCACACGTTCGCCTAGCCTGGCGTCGGGTAAAATTTTCCGCGTCTTCCGTTTTTTCTTGCTTCGGCCATAAAAGTTATCCTGACCATCAAGCGTCTTTCGGCAAAGTACGCATCAGCTTGTCGGCGTCGCGTCGGTTTATCACGCTTTGTTAATTGTACCGTTTTTCGTCTGTTATTATTCCGTCTTTCCGTCTTTTTCGTCTTTTCGACTATTTCGTCTTTATATGTATAAGTATCGCGTCTTTTCGCCTTTCTCGTCTTTACGTCGTTTACGTTATTTCTCCTTAAGTCATTCGCAATATTGGTATTTCTGTCTTTTACGTTACGTACATCTGTGCGTCTTACGTGCTGACAGTCTTCGTTCTGCTGATAGCTCTTGCCGCGTTCCGCAGGACTTGCAAGTTCCCGACGATGCGTCTTTTGCTACACCGCTGGCCGTCTACCGTTGCAATGCACGTCTTCTCGTCTTCGACTTCTACGGGGTTTGCTCCTCCTTGGTTGCAGCAGTGGTGATGGCTTGCAAACTCCATTCAGCACATTTTCTCAGCGTTTATTCATCCCACTCTCTTAACTTCCTGCTTGTTAATTTCCGATGAAAAAAATCTGTATCCCGGTCATGCCCCCAGATTTGTGGAATAAGATTCTGACGGATTCGGAAATAAAACGCATGGTGTAAACCAAATAAAGTCTATGTATTTAGGAAAAATTAGTTGGCACGATCATGACCTTCGTTCGATGAGCGACGCCTCCTGACTACTGAGCAGTATGCCCTCAGCGAGCAGTCCCTCCGGTTTTATCCCCTCCCTTAAGTGGGACTTACGGTGGTTTGGCTTTTCCGATGTTCGCTTTCGGGCTTTCCCGGCTCTCTCTGTTTCTCTCTCGCTCTCTCACTCTCTGTTGCTCTCACTCTAAAATGTAATAAGTAGACATTATTGAACATATCCAGATGGAATACCAGCTGGATTTCCAGATGAAAAATCGAGGTGAATTTGTCGGCCAATGCAGATGGATTTTCCTAGTAGATTCTAATTCAGATGAAAATCAACCTGTAATTTTCAAGTGGATATTTTCAATAGATGACCCGATAAATGCCCAGAAACATGTTCCGAACCACCGGACACCGTCGACAAAGAGATCGATCGCCCATACAATCAGAAAAGTTGGTGAATAAACTGTAACACACTCAAACTAGAAATTACTATAATTTCTAGTAAGTGGAGTACTTTGAGAACCACTTGCTAAATATTAACATTTGCTATCTTAACATAATACCTTTTGTCTGAAACTTTGTAAAAAATATTATTTACAAGAAATGTTCAAGATTAATTTTTTCAACGTTACTTTATTTACGCTCTCATTTGGTGTTAATCAGCGACGGAGGTCTACGATGTGTTAGTGAAATAAAGCATCATGAACCTCCGATCAAGTTTGTCTCCATCGGAAGAAACCGGGACTTGAACTTGGGGCACCGAATTACAAGTATCTGCCGCACTACCGACCGAATTATCGATGGTAATTAGATTAAAAGCAATATGGGTTCAGCATTAATGGCGCGTTTTCCAAAACCTTTTCTTAAAAAAAAACAGATATAGAAACTTATCACCGAAGAAGTAACTTGTCACCAAAAAAATGGATACCATAGTCGGTATGCGTAATTCCTATACTATTTGGATGATGGTACCGGAAAAACATTTATTTATTTATTTAACCAGTTGATACAAAAGGATCATATTACATAAGTAACCCAGCAGAGGAAAAAATTCCTGTGCGCTGGCCTGGCTCATTACATACTAAAATTATAACTAACTTACTTACTAAAATAAAAACTTGTAAAAGAATTGGGCAAAAAATTGATTGCAGTCTTATTACCTAGTAGCATCGCTACTAGGTTAAAACCAGTTCAAAATTTTTGCCCAAAACCACTTGATTATGTTGAATTTCTTTATTTCCAATATCTAATTAGCATAGCGCTGGCTTTGGTGTACATTTGGGTTGATGCATTTTTCCTTCTCTTGAAAATTTCCCTCTCGAAGTTATTCATTCTCTTAGGGCAAGTAAGACCTACTGCACATGTCTCTCTATAATGAGGGAACATGTTTTTGTGCTGAAGACTAGAATTACATTTACATTCAGACGTGAAAACAATATCATCCACCACTATTATATCTTTGTACTTTGGTTCTTTCGATATTGGTTGCATTGAGTTTTTGAACGTTTGCAGGCCTTTTATCCCTCTGTCGAAATATAGGAGTGCTTGATTGTTACCTAGATAATTTATATCACCGTAGGACATTCGATATTCATTTGAATTTTTGATTAATTTAGCCGGCGGGTTCGGGCTTTCATTTTGAAGTAGTCTGTTTGTATTGTTTACGACTTTCACGTCTATTTTCGTAAATTCTTCCTCTATTGGTGTTGTCACGATTATTTTTACTTTCTTTTCTGGTTCTGTAGTTGCCTTGTTGAAATGTTGGTGTTTAATCCCCCGTATTACTGGGTATTGACACGAGGGACAATTTTCTTTTTTTACTTTTTTGCAAGTGTATTTTTTATTAATAATTTCTTGAGCTATGTTCTTTATTATGCTGATTAGATTTGGTTGACTATATTGTACTTTTTTCCAATTGTATACAGAAATTCGCCTATGTGATCTATTGTAGTTTTGTTTGCAATGTCCTTGTGAGCATATATAAGTTCTAACATCTAGTGTTAGTTGATCTTTTTCTATCTGATTTTGATTCTCCTGGACTTCCAAGGTAGAATCTGATGTCTTTATGTTTCTTTTTTGAGTTTGTTTATTGCAATTCATTATTATTTGGCAGTTTGTTTCCAAATAAGCTAATGCTATTTTTTTGATATTTTGGCAGTCAATTTTATTTTCCTTTATACATATACCATATACTCTAAAATGTTGTTCCGCGCATCTCAAATATCAACAATATAATCTCTTAAATATTGACACAAACATGTAGTATCAGTTTTTCGGGTGCATAATACATCCTTTCTTTTTAGATCTGTAGTATATGAATATTTCCTTTTTATATTCTTGTTTTGTTTGCTCAGAAAGACATACGGCCATCAACGAGACAACTGTAAACTCCATGAAGGCGGGAAAATTTAAATTTTGCTGGGAGATTGTAACTATAGCAAAGGGTCTTTGCCCATCCCTTACAGAACGGGGCTCGGGAATAAAAAGAAGATACATCAACAGAAATTCGTGAGGGAAAAGAAGAAAATCTTATAATAGCACGAGACGAAAAAAGGAGATCAATTAAAGAGTATGCAATTCGCAGCAAAATGGAAAAGAGTTGGTGATGCTAAATGGGAGAAAGAGTTTAAGAATATAATTCTTTATAAGAGCGAGGTGCTGCGCATTAAATCTGAGACAATCCCAGAAGTCGTGGTCCACGTCCTCAGCCTCAAATTCTTCCAGTGAAGAGTAACTGCATAATTCTCGTAGATGTTCCTGAACCGAAAGAAGGTGGTAATTTTTCAATGCTATTTGAACGGTAAAATTGAAGAAATCGCTGGAAATCTAAAAAAACGGCGGAGTATAGTCAATTAATAAGAGCGAATCAGAGTAGGGAAGAGAGATGTTAAAATTATGAATGGTGCTAGATGCCACCTTTATAAGCAAGTTGACTCTTGTTGCCTGAAATGCCAATGTGACTGATTATCCAAGCAATTGACAGTTACTATCCAAAAGGGTGTTTTTCAATTTTACAAATGGCGGATATTTGGTAGGAGATTAAATCTGATGACCGATTGTTTACTTCGAACACTAAAAGCGTTTGTAAAAATAATTGACCTGGGATGTGAAAAGAAAGAATGTGTTCGATAACTATAATAATTGCGATAGATTCATCAGCGATAATAGATGTGAGTAGCTGGATGCGAAACTGAAGGTTGACGTCTAAGGGGGCTGTGGTGGGAAAGGTCAATATAATAACCTTCAGAACCTTGAGACTCATGCATGTAGAAGAATTTAGAGTTTTCAGGGAGACGGTAGGTTGAGCAAGGTAGACTTTAGATTAGAAGGCTTCTGGATGCGACAACCTTTATCCAGGGTTATATCGGGGACGAATTCTTGAGATTCAAGAGAGCAAGTGCGCTCCCGAGCGTCCCCACCCCGCAGTGCTCTCCCACCGAGGCAGTCTCTCCCATCGGGCGCGGCTTGGATCGAGCAGCTCGGAGGGAGCGGGAACTGACTGTCGTAATCAGTTCACTTGGCGCACTGAGCCGAGCTCCAACCTTCAGGGGAGGCTGCTACGCGCAATGAGCGAATGTAGTTGGATTCGCCGCGATATATTAGAGTTTTACTAAGTTGCGTTTGAATTTGTATTTTTTTAGAATAACCGCAGCGGAAGGGCGACCGAAGCCATATTGAAGAGTAATTGAGCGCGCTCAAAGCGAGACCGATTAGTGTTTAAGCTGCTATTATATTATTTTTCTTAATTATAGTTATCAAATAATAAAATTTAAATTCAATTTATAAATAAATCAGTGTGCTTTGATTTATTTAGAAACGTTTTGTTCAAAATATTCGTAATTATATTTGAGTGCCGCGTATGGAGTTTGCGAGTGTATTGGAATACCTCCTCCTACCCCATAAGAAAACCCGATTGTTACAAACTGATGCCCTAGATGAGAGTCACTGCGGTTTTTGTAGGCAGTAAATTGGACGAAATCACTCCGTAAATGTACGCGACAACATACGCTAGATCGGCGTAGGCTCTTTCCGAAGTGTCACAGAAACAATTTAGGGTCCAGGTTGAACACCTCCGTGCAAACCCAACGAGGAATCTTGATTTCTTCTACTTCAGGCAACTGGTTTTTAAACTTTAGCAGTTTGGCAATGTCGGATAGTATTATCTGGCTGGTTACCATAGTTTCTGGTAGCGGGCTCAAAATTTTGAAGCAAAACGCGTCCTCCGTAGCATGCTAACGCATTGCTAGGGTTAAGACTATTTCTTCATTCTGCACGATCGTTCCTTCCTGAATGCTTACGTTGTGAAGCTTCCGCAGGTTGTTGCGGAGATTGAAACCCCATTTACTCAGCTCCATTCCTGCGAGTGAGAGGAGACAAATCAGATGATTCTTGGTTTTATTAAATTCTTCCTCCGTGTCCTCCCCCGCGTAAAAATCATTCATGTAACTTCTTTTGTATATTGCCTTGGTCCTCCGCGGACATAATTCTTCGCAATCGTCCACTAATTCTAACATGCAGGCGTTTGTTTGAAAACTTGCGCAGGCCTTGTCATAAGTTACTATAGAGAGGTGACAGATGGGTAAAAGCCGATAGAAAGATTCTTACCACAGGATTCTCTACCAATCTCGATTCTCTACATCAATTAGAAACTGTCGGTATATTTTTACCATGTCACAGGTGACGATGACTGTTGAAAAATACCAACGTACCATGACTGCGAAAACATCATCCTGTAGGTTCGGTCCAGATAAGAAGTATGAATTCAACGATTGGCCGTTTGAACATTTTGATTTTTTAGAATCCATAAAAACTGAAAAAAGAATTTTTTTCAGAAATCTTATTTCACTTTAAATTTATATTTTTCACTTCGATATTTGGAAATGAAGAAAACAATCAATTTCTTACTAGTGTGATGATAACTCCGTTAAAAATGATCGTATAAATTTGTACGACACCGCACTTTCAAGTTGAAAGCATAAACTTTCAAATACCGTTGAGATTTTTGCGATAATTGGTTCAAAAACTATACAAAGTTTTATGAGGGTTAAAATTTTTTACTTTTTTATTAGTTTTTAAATGTTAATAAAAAAAGGAAATTTAATTTTTTTTTCAAATGTAAATATATTTTTCTAAAGCTTTGCTTTGCAGAAAAGAATGTTGTCGGCATTTGGAAACTGCGATATTTTTTTTTGCAACAATATAAAACTTTCTTTCTTTCCAAATTTTTGCCGAAAGGTGGCAAAAGCATGTGAAGGGGAGTGTATTTATTTATATTACTTTACACCGTGATACTCCATGAGCCTGCACTACTGTCAATGGTTTATAAAGTAACTTTCGAAACTATTCCACACAATGGAGGGTTCTATAGTAGTACTGGTATAGCAGTACTGGTGGAAAAGTATGAAGCACCAAAACAATTCTTTTCTTGAAGTTGTGGCGCCTTCTCAATGTCCAATACACTTTATCGGGCTCCACCGCAGCTAAAGTTACAATAGAACACTAACACATTAACAAGAATATAAATATAATAAAATATAAATTAGCAATAGACCAAACTCGGTTGAATGTGCGGATGAACCAACTGTGCCTCATATTGCTTTAAGATTCATGACTCCTATGTTGATCGGTCGGGTTATGGATACTGCGGGAGTGGGTCTCGCCAAGTCAGAGGATGGATGGAGCGCATCACTCTTGCGACTCTCTCCTCCATGTTACCTTCAGTAGTTCAAGATAGCTTGGTCCACTGCTTCATTGTACGTTTAACATGATGATAGCAGGTTTCACATAAGGGCGATGAGCAAGAACTATTGTTCGGTCCCTTTTGGACCTCCGCAAAGAAACGACATATACATATACGCGAATCCTTTACGCCCGACGCGGCGCACATCTGCGTGCTTTCCCGCTCGTGCCGGAGATGTCGGGCGCGCCGCTGCCGGAAAAACACAGGATTGGGAATTCCCGCGTCCAGACGTCTGGCGTCTGGCATTGCCCTCTCTCTCTCTCTCTGGCGTTGCCCGCGTCGGCCGACCGGCCGCTCCGGCCGTTCGCCGCATCGGGCGCCCGGGCCGCCTGGCCGCGCCGGCCGCTCCGGCCGCTCGGGCCGCATGGCCGCATCGGGCGCCCGGGCCGCCTCGCCCGCCTCGGCCGGTCGGCCGCGCGGCCCGCATCGGCCGCTCAGGCCGTCTCGGCCTACGATGACGCCTTTTTCTGCACCCCCTTAACAACTTCGTTATGAGGGGTTTTTCCCGGCGTCTTCCCTTTCCTTCTTCGTTTTGCAACGGTGTTTTGACCAAATATCGGCCGATTGGCCCGGGCAAAGCATTGAGCACTTCACTTCTTCTCGGAACCTCTCGCAGTGCGGATCGCCGGAACTACGAGAGCCAGTCTAATAGTGTCGGTCCCTTTAGCTGCTGTTCGAAACTCCGCGCGCCCGGATAACTTCTTAAGTGCTTGTGTATGTGTGTGACTCGCCGCCGCGCGTGATCCTTGTTTCTCGCGGAGAACGCGTGCGCTTCCTGGTGTACCCTACTGCGACCGGCGGACGTGTGGAGGACGTAAGTGCGCACCCTGGACGAGACGCCCCCCGCACTCGTAGACGCTTGCCCCTGCGCAATCGTCTGAGGTGGGCTCCCGAGGCGGTCTGGACCCCACGAGCGCGGCGTCGTTAGGTAATCCCGTTCCCGAGACGTCGGGGCGACACCGCGACACGAGTGTTTGCGGAGCCACCTTCCAGCCTTCACCCCCCGATAATCTTGCGCGTTACCGCGGCGGCTCCTGCCACACGCTCCAAATTAAAAGTGTACTGCGGTAAGAGATCTCTAGTTAGTTTAGTTTATTGAATGCATTCAATCGCGCTTAAATTTCCTTTGTTATAAATTATTGTATTTTATTATAAATTCTTATGGCTTTTTCCTCCACCTTCAGTGGAGGTTTTTTATGCCCAATAAATTAATCGTTCTGTTACTTAATTAAATTACCTGTGTTTTGATTCAAACGCCCACTCAACCTATTATTTCTTTATATAATATCAATACTCCATGTAATCTCTTAAATTGTATTTACCACTGAGATTAAACAAACAACTCTAGACCTGAGTGTGTATCTAAGCATAGATCATTGTTGAATGTAAATTTTGGCAAGTCGTCCCTCAATTAAGTTGAAATCAATATTATAAGAATGCAATCCCCTTGAAATCAAGTTTTTCGCCTGAAATATTTTTGATAGCCTGCCGAGTTTTTGAAAGAATGTGATTGGGAACATAAAAACATCCACCCCTATACTAATCCTAAATCGTAAAATTTTTTAAAATATTTTGTTACTATGCGTGATTAGCTGCTCTTAAATAAAAAACATCTTTTTCAGGCCGTTAGATACCATAAATCAAATATTTTAAGATCTATTAAGTGATTCAATCAGTGCCTACATATTGAAAAATAAAACAACAAATAAAGAAGAATTTATTTATAAACACGTCTGTACATCATAACTGAAATTGCAATGAGAGCGACTTCAATGAAAAGCAATCTCAGTGAATTGAAGCGAGGGATTTCCGAAATGAAAAATATTTCAACAAACTTTTCTCGACTTCCTAGCAGTATGGAAAATTTGGTAGACAGGTAAGAAATCTTAAATAGATTTACATTTTTTCATATAATTAAATGAATGCTCAATCATAGCATAATTTAAAAATATCAGGTAATTATAAGGTTTTGCAATTTAATATTATTAGTTCACACGTCTCCATTAAAAAAAATTTGCTTCATCCCCTGGTCGGAAGTACGCAGTTTCGTCACTGATTTCGATGGTGAAAGATATTCTTTTACTCTATATATATTTATATAGTCGAGCTTTCGCCACTGATAGCAGTTTTCGTCACGCATGCCTTTGAGCTGGTAGCTAGGCAACTGCAGATTTTGTTAAAATAAACGTTTTGGAGGTTTTGTAAATGTTTAGAAAGATCATTTGCGTACCCGGTGTTTTTTGCGTCAAGTGTCAACAAGAGGTAAAGGGTTGGGAAAAATGATTCCTCCGCTTCGTAGACCTGGTCGCCTCCACTACTTTTTGGATGACGTTGATGGTAGATCTCCCTTTCCGGAAGCCGTACTGTAGGTATGATCACAAAACTTCTCAAGGAGTTTCCCGGCGATGTCCAGCATGCATAGGGGCCTGTATGCTGATGGAGCATTAGCTGGTTCATTGCTCTTGCTTATCAGCCCAAGTCTCGCCTCCTTTCAGCGGGAATAAAACATTCCCGCTTGAAGACATGAGTGGTACATACCAAGCAAGAGTTCAGGATGGATTTTTGCCACCGCTCTCAATACTTCCGCCGGAAGTCCGTCAAGCCCTGGCGCCTTATTTTTTTTTAAGGGATCGCACAGCGCGTTCTAGATCCGCCGTTGTGAAGGGCGCTGCCTTGTAGCCCTCAGGAGCCAGGGGTTCATTCCGTCGTTTGGAACGAGTGGTGAAGAAGGCATGAACTATTCCATCCATTAGGCTCGCTCTTCCCGAACGCATCCAATTTGCGGGTGACAATTTTATACCCTAATTCTCATGAATCGTTGTTCAGATCTTCATCCAGCTTCTTTTAGCAACAGCTCTTACTCGCCTTAATGGCTCGCTTCAGAGCTCCCTTTGCCAACAGATGCTCAGAGACCTTGAGAGGGGCTTCGCAGTCGCGCCTCTGGGCATGCTCGACCACGCGGCGCAAATGGAGGCATCTCCGCCGCAGCTCTACAGTCTCGTCCGTCCACTAATGAGCAGGATGTCGTACACTTTTCAAAGACTTCCTCGGTATAGTTCCCTTGCAGGCTTGGCGGATTAGTATTCGTGGCATCAGTCACCGCTTCCGCTCGCTCAGAGAGCGTCCCTTTTCTAGGAGTTTTAACCAGGGATTGCTGTCCACGTTCAAGCGCCTGGTAGAACTTCTCGCGATCTTCGCAACGATCCATCTGGCTGGAGGGCGTTCGGCACGACATCACGAACGTGACGTACTAATGATCGTTGGCTGTACAGCCCTCGATCATCCGTAAATCCCGCACGCACGCGGTCAAACGTTCCGTTGTAAAGAATACATCGGGGATGGTCTCCCTATAACCAGGTCTCCCGAAGGTCGACGTAAAGCCGGTGTTTAAAACCACCAGCCTCGACGTAGACACCAAGTCCATTAGCCGTTATCCCCTGGAATACGGCAAGGGTTCCCCCCATTCGAGGGCTTTGCTGTAAAAATCCCGACTACTATCAGCTCACCCTTCATGCCTATGTTCGATTCCTCGAGGGCATCCAGTTTGGATTGGAAGCCTTCGATGGCCTTGTTCGGAGTGAGGTAGCAGCTTACGTAAGTAATGCCGTCATACCCCACCCAAACGTAGCCGCGACCAGAGCCGTGACAAGTCACCCGAAAGCGACTTGTGTTGCAAGCCGAGACAGCCGCGGTGCCGAGGTCGTCCCGATGCCACACCCCCGCGTCATCATCTCAATATTAGTATAGGAGTAGGCTCAATAAGAGTAGGTTGTGCGCCATGCTACTTCTATTCAGGTTCGCCGGCGGGACCTTTTGCTATTTCGGCGAAACCTTGCTAGGGCCTCTCGGAATCTTCCACAGGCCCTAGAGCAAGCGACGTGTTCCAGCGCATCTGGATTGGTCTCCAGCGACAAGCGAAAGGGAAGCTGCAGGATTTGCCAAGCGCTTCAGCATATACAAAAGGCGGTTCATCAACAGCCGGACGTTACAGACGCCAAACTACATCACGACGGGAGGCCAACAACAACGACCCTCCTAATCCCAGCGGCGCCTGCAAGCGTGAGCGCCCTACCTGCTACCATCACCTCTTGAGCCGTATGTGCCGGTACACCTCGCACCACCAACAACACCAGCGGAGGACTACTTACTGACTCCACGAGCCAGGTAGATCTCTCCGGCTTGCTCGTAATCCTCATCTCTTAAATCCTCTTTGCTAATACTCGATGCAGATTCACTTCGTCTTTGCGAGTTAAATCTTGGCATCAACGGACCTCGAGCTCATGGCGTATACCAATCGTCTCCTTCCACCAATCCTTCTGAAACGTTTTCTACTCCCATTGCTAGTGTGATCATGTTGGGGTTTGGCTGAAGCGACGTCGCACGTGTCGCTGTGCAAAGGCTGGCGCATTTGCTACATTCTTTGATCCTCTTTCTAATCTTGCCGAATAATATTCCAAATGCCGCGCATCACTCAAGTAAGCTTCCATCCTGGCACTTACTGCGAATCGAAGCTGTTCCGCCACCTACGCTCTGTACCAGCACACGCACTGTGGTCGCTGTGGTCGTAATCGTGTTCGACTTTGCGTCAGCGCTTTAGGATGCTGCTGGCTCAAATTTCTATTTGGTCCCTTGATCAGGGAGCTGCTCCGGCCTTGATGCGGTTATCTACTCCGTCCTCTTGTCGTTCTCTTTTAACCTCTACTTCTAATGAACCCTTCGGTTCCACTACTTCTATCATTTTTTATGTCTTCGGTGGTTGTCCACGCCTTTGCTTTAGCCTTTCATTTCAAATTTGCTCGACTCCTGGATCGACCGGCCGCACGTAAGTATCCCACTCATACCAGTGAATCTCCTCATTTTTCGACTCCAATTTTCTAAAGACCCCCCAGCTGCTGGTCTCAGAGCACTGTCGGCTTACCCGCATCATTTAATTTTAGCGCGCGCAAATTCGCCTGCAATTGGCCCTCATCACATGTTCTTACTTGCCGCCTTAAGCCGCGACTACAGTCGATGCAATATACCCGAATAAAACAATTATCTGTAGCACGTTTTTTTAAAAATGAAGATTTATAATAATCCAGCCATACGGCAGCGACCTGCTTCTTTTCTCACATACCTCCCATCTACTCACTTTTTGACTTTGTCTCCACTAATTATATCTTACACTTCTAAATCTTCTAAATCTCCTTTTACATGCCACTCCACTCAACCGATATATTTACTTAATTACAACCTCAAAATACTTCGAAATTTAATTTATTTTACAAGTGGCTCTGGGAAATAAATAAATTAACTGGAAAAATTTGTATAAGTAAAAGAGAGAAAGATAGACCCACCCGGAGTATACAGGGTGTCCAAAAAGTCAGGAAACTCCCAAATAACTTTTCAGGTGATTTATTTGTAAAAAATTTCAAGGTCATATTCAATGTAATTTTCGACAAGGAATTCAACGGCGACCTTAGATTTGACCTTGAAGATGACCTTGACGGTTTTCTTAAGGTCAGGTCAATTTTTTTTAATGGGAAGCACCATTTTTGACATCAGCAATGGAAAGAGCGGAAAATTTTACATTTAAAACCATTGAGGTCAATAATTTTCCATTTATCTTAAAGGTCAGTTGATTTTACTTTTAGCGTTACCCAGGAACAACGGCGTGGACGTAGTAATTTCTGTTCCCTTTGGGGTGCTTTGTTATCTTGAGTCCCCTTGCCTCTCACGTGATTGGATAAATATTTCCAACTATGATTAACGTAGATGCTCGAACTGCTCCCCATCTACTTCTTGGCACTGTCCTAATCGATGGTAAAAAGCACCAACAGCATTTCTGATGATTTCAGCGGGGATGAGAGCGATTCATCAATGATCCTTTGCCGTAATTCATCCAAATTTTGGGGTTTTGTTTTGTACACTCGATCTTTCAAATACCCCCAATAGAAGTAATCAAGAGGCGTCAAATCGGGTGATCTAGCTGGCCATTCAATATTGCCTCTTCGTCCTATCCATCGATTAACAAATACCGCATCTAAGTAAGCGCGAACAGTTCGTGCATAATGAGCTGCTGCGCCATCCTGTTGATACCATGTGCCATTGAAGTTTTCTCCGGTTATTTCCATTATTGCAGGAACTATTTGATTGCGGAGCATAGCTTCATAATTTTGGGCATTCAAGTTACCATCAATAAAAATTGATCCTATAATTTTATCATTTAGTATTCTAACCCAGACATTTAATTTTTGTGGATATTGTGATTTAGCTTCTCGTGCCCAATAAGGATTATAAGCTGCCCAATATCTACAATTATGCCTATTCAAACTTGCGTCAAGTTGAAATGTAGCTTCATCTGAAAATACTATGTTAAATAGAAAGTTAGGATTTTGAACTATGCGAGCCATCATATCATCACAAAATTCAACGCGACGGTCGAAATCATCTTCGTTCAGTTTGTGTATCAGTGTTACTTTGTAGGGATGGAAATTCGCTTCATGTAGTATGCTATGAACAGATGATGTACTAACATCGTGCTCTTGAGCAGTTCTACGAGTGGATGTATGTGCATCTTCAGTGAATGTTAACAAAACATCTAATGACTTCTCTTCATTACTTGCTGATTTTCGTCTACCTGATCTAGGCAAGTCACTAATAGTGCCGGTATTTTCAAACCTTTTAACAGTTTTTTGAACTGTTGCAAATGAAATTAGAGTCCTATTAGGCCTAAATGTAGCATTGAAAAGATCCCTTACAGCCTTATAAGATCGCTGCACCGGACCCCAACCTCTCATCATGAGAAGCGTTATTCTTTCTCTATCAGTGAGTTTGTCCATTGCACTTTTCTTTGCAAGAGACACAAGCTGATAAGAATATGAAAATTCAAAAACCAGTAAAATATTTTTTTAGATTGTACACTACTACTGCGGAAAATTATTTGAACGAATTCAATAGAAGAGCTTGACTTGGTAATAATCAATAATTGTTTCTGGGTAACACTATGGACACTTCTCCTTTTTCAACTGCCGATATCAGATGAGGGGGACTTAAGAAACAAATTTTGACCTTGGATTGACCTTAAAGGATACAAACAAGGTTAGGTTTGAGGTCAACGCTACTTGTGATTGATGAAAACAGCTGAAGTAAGCTTTGATCTATTTCCTTCAATCGAGTTTTTCTGCGAGACCTCAAAATTGAATAACCTCCAAATGACCTTTAAGATAAATGGAAAATTATTGACCTCAATGGTTTTAAATGTAAAATTTTCCGCTCTTTCCATTGCTGATGTCAAAAATGGTGCTTCCCATTAAAAAAAATTGACCTCACCTTAAAAAAACCATCAAGGTCATCTTCAAGGTCAAATCTAAGATCGCCGTTGAATTCCTTGTCGAAAATTACATCGAATATAACCTTGACATTTTTTACAAATAAATCACCTGAAATGTTATTTGGGTGTTTCCAGACTTTTTGGACACCCTGTATAAACCTCGGCAAATTATAGAAAAATTACAATTCGCTTCTAGGAACTCCAAGGGTGTGGACCAGGTAGCAGTGCTCTACTTATGAACACCTTATAAACAAGACTATAAGCACTGCTTAGGCTGGAGGAAATGAACATTATTATTAATGTATTAACCTTTAGAGGGCCGGAAAACCACTATAGTGGTTCGATCTATGATGGACATTTGTCACCAATCCATGATATAAGATACCTTTTTTACCACTTTTCTATGGAGGATATGCCATCCCAAATTCCGGCCCTCTAAAGGTTAAAAAAACACTATGCTTATATAATGTCCTCTCTCTTACTGAAACTAAGGTTTCGGCCATTTTTGTAAATAATACCCAAACTATGTTCCTTTTCTCTTTTGTTGTTAAATTTATCCCCATTGCATAGATTAGTACATAAGTATCCAGGGCTAATATTTTCCTAATGGGTCTCATGTTTTAATTTATAACACAATACACTGCCGACACACATAACCTACTTTTGTGACCATCATATTACGCGAATAAGAAAATTTGAGTCCAGAGACACAAACTTTTCCAAAAAAACCGTATCGGCACAAAGCGAAAATTTTAGATCTAAAAATTGTTGACTGTTCATTTTGAAAAATTATTGAATGTGACGTGTATATTGCAATAATAAAAATATATCTTATGAATAATATATTATTGTATGAATTTGATTTTTCAAATTCGTGTGGCTGCTTTATTAATATAATCATTTTAAAAAGGTTTTTTATTTTTAGGGATATTAGCGGAGGAGAAGGTAGTGAAATATCTGAACCATTAGTGACATTTCCAGACCCGGATACACCGCCACCGTATGCAAATAATAGTAACTTGGCATGTTCTGTTCCTTCGCAGCGGACATCAATAACTTCACTCAATAATTTTAATAATTTAAATTCACCATTAAATATGAGTCCGATTACAAGTAATCCAAGTTGTTCTGAAACTATGAAATTCGAACAAAAAAAAATGTCTACAGCATCGAAAACGAAAGTAAGTGAAATTGATAATCTCTCAATTTATAAACTCCCAAGGAGGCAACATAAAGCGTCAGCCGCACGAAAAAAGGAGGCGGCGTGTTCAACCATAGGGTGGCCCAATGAAAATGCCGAAGCAGCTATGTTAACATAATATACATTCATTCCTAACCTCAAATATAGTGGAATTATTTTTAATAGAAATCCGTGATAAAAATTTATATTATAGGAATTTTTTAATAAGCTACTAAGCTATGACTAACAAAAGATGCTGGAGAAATAAAAAACTTATCTTCATCATAATATCACACATAAAACAATCAATTACATAATTTATTAAATACTAAATTTACAATATTATTTTCAAAACTGAGGATATTTATATTTATAGCGTAGTACAGTGCGATCCGAAATATCTGGTTACGTCAATATTTTTTGAATTTTGCATTATCATTTATAATTTTATTCAATAAAATAATATAATTTTTAGTATATAATATTTTATACTGAAAACGACCAAATTTGTCATGTTAATAGCACAGCCATACAAATCGAAATCCTGATCTGCGGTGAAGACCTGCATATCCTATAGTATTTTCATCCACTAAACCTGAATCCAATTTCTGTAGACTACATCAAGGCCAGAGTCAAGACCATTTTAAGGTCAGATTGACAAAAAACCGTCCAAACTGAAAAAAATACTGTGCCTATATGTTTCCTGGATTCTTGAATTCGAATCACATATTTGTTTGACCTTACCGAATGTCTGCATTCAATGAAGAATGTGACCGTCGGTATTATCATAAGCCGATGTTCACCACAAAGAGGATGCGCGAGCGGGTTTTGTACATCATTTAGCTCTGATAAGGACTAATTTTCAAGATGTAACAGCTGTCCAGATGTTATAAAAGAAAAATTTTATATTTCTTACTAATTTTCCTTTTTGCTGGTTTAACGCATTTGCTTTCCTTTAAAAGATCTGTGTAAAAGGTTTTTTACAAATTTTATTTTTTTCTTGTGCGTCTTTCTTAAGCATCCAACAAAAATCTACCGTCATAATTTAATTCCACCTTCTGGAGGTAAAATCGAGACGAAAACCTATATAAGACTTTTTTGTCAGAGTTCAATTTGTTAGTGTAATGTAGGAATAAACAATGGCATGTTGAGGAGAAAAAGTGACCATGTCAAGTCCGAAGCAAAATCTATCTGAAATAGCAAAAAACAAACTATGCTATCCTTTGCATAAGTGAAAAATAAAATATACGTATTATTCTTATGTCATTTGCAATTGTTTATAACAAATTATTTAAACAAATTACAAAAAAATTCATAATTTTCAAAATCTGAATACGGAAATCAATTCGGGGGGTATTCTTCTTCGCTATAATCATTTTCATCACTTTGAAAATTACACTCTTCAGCAGAGTCTTCGAAAACTTCCAATTTTTCAGAATCATTTTATGCACTAGTTTCCATTTGGTAACTAAATCAGCTAAAACTGGTTCACACCATAGTATCAAATCACTTTTACTGCTCGGTTCGTTCCACATCACTAAAACTATATGCTTTACAATTTTATCCTTTTTCCAACGATATAGCATCAGTTTGCTGGAGATACAAATGATTTAAGGAGCCTAGTTTGTACGCTGATCTATCTTCAAATTGAAAAGTACGCTATACGTTCTATTTTTTTTTTTTTTTTTTTTTTGCAAAGTCACAACTTCATATTTACAACTAATGTAACAGAAAACACCATGATCTTTATCACAAGTGTAATATCGCGAAACATAAGCCATGGCGGTATAAATGCTGACATCCAGGGTGTTTGGAAATGAGCTGATGAAAAATTGATTGGCGACTTATTTCTACAACATATTTTTCTACGCTTAGATGGCTTTTGCCAATTTGCCTTCAAATCGCCTCGACCGTGACGTGTTTGGGTCAAACAGAAGCCGGATTCGATTCAGGTGGTTAAAATATGGATATGTACGTCTC
Organism: Sycophila sp. Sp_5; assembly: GCA_018906775.1. NCBI lineage: Eukaryota > Metazoa > Arthropoda > Insecta > Hymenoptera > Eurytomidae > Sycophila > Sycophila sp. Sp_5. The sequence continues at coordinate 191,649 of JACCID010000134.1, read as the reverse complement.
CATCACAGATCAGAATATTATATTGGTGTAGCTGTGTAACCTTTACATGTATTATAAGTTCAATTTTTAATTAACTAAACTTCGTTATCCATTAAGACCCTAATGCTCTAATTTTTCAACGAATTTTCATGCAGTTATTTTTCATATTATCTACACAAAACAAAAAAAAATACCCCTACATCATATTCGACGTAAAATTTCATGTTCTTTTAAAATATAGCTTCTGAATTCGACTAGAATTATTGCTAAAAAAATTATAAACAAATATTTACAAAAAAAAAAATATGATTTTTTCAACGAAAAAAACGATTCAAAAAATTTTTAATAATCGCTAAGATGCACATCATTTTGCAGCTAGAGAAGTATTTCCGTGTCCTAAATTTTAAGACACATAGTGGGGTACATAGTCAAAAATCCAACATGGCGGTTCTCAAAATGGCGTCTAAAGCCAACATATTTCTCAAAAATTCACAAAAAATTTTGAAAAAAACTCCAGTGTACTCTTTGATGAATTTTAAGCATTTTTTGTTTTCTCTAATTTTTTTCTAAAGTTCTGAAAATCTGAAAGCATATATCAATATTTGGGAAAAATGAGGTGTTTTGTAAATTCCGTTTACTGTTGATAAATGTAAACGTTGCCCAATCCTAACCGCGTAACGATGGAATCACAAGGATCTTTTTCTTTCGCAATTCTATTCTCTCAAAGAAAAATTTAGTGAAAACCATTATTTAACGATTAACAGACAATTAACTTTAAAAGAATATGTCCACTTCCTAACTCACTTACCGAGCAAACTTCTCTGTTCTGTTCATGGACGGCGACCCAGGCACGCGCGCGCGCGCGCGAGAGAGAGAGAGAGAGAGAGAGAGAGAGAGAGAGAGAGATATCTTCTTTGGGAACATCGGCTCCGGGAATGTACGCCTTAATCTTAGACACTTAACGCGTCTGTGTTGCTACCAAGAATAGCAGCTACTTTCTCCGCTATTTCCTTCGCAGCAGTGGAAAGGACTGTACCTTTTTTAAACTAAACTGCCGACCTTAAACTCGAAATCGCGTCAGCCCACGTCATAGTACCGTGCCTGCCGATCTCATTCGTGGTTGGAGCTCTCTGCCACTATCCGAAGTACTTAGTCATCTTAGCGCTTTTTTTGCACTGTCGGATCGGAGCTTCTTTTTTTTTTTTGCTGTACTCCGAATCTAAGAGTTTCGGTGTCTGCCGCAGACTAGGAACGCAGGTGACATTCCTGTTGCACTGCTCTTTGAAATATTAAAAGCGTGGCCGGGCTTTGAAAGATGCTTGTCCCAGTGATCATGGTCATGACCGATCCGCTTTTTGTTAAAAAAAACCGTCAATTGGAGCCCCTTTCTTTAAATTCGGCAAGTATTACATCGCCTGTGGCACAATGGAGTGGTGTAACTTCCAACCACCGAGTGAATAAATCTTGAAATACCAGGATATACTCGAACTCTTCGCCAGAGGCCTGTGCTCAATTTTACATTGCTAATAATTATAGCATTGCCGCACATAATTGGCGACGCGCGTATCCATGTGTGGACAGTAATATAGCCGCTCTACTCGCCCGAGAGTCTTCTCTCGCTCCAGGTGTCTCCCATGCATTGTTGTCCTCCATCAGAACTCCATGCACAAGCTGGTTTTGTTACGTTTAGCTGTTGGAGGTGCCACTCTTCCGAAGAGCCCTCGCTCCAGGAGACGCTTCGAATTCAATTTTTGCGGGAAAAATTCTATCTAATATTTTCTCCCCGACGTGCTCCTACGGCACTTCCCTTCAGCGGGGTCCGACGGCACGAGCCATGTCTCTCCCGTAAGATTTTTGCCAAGAGAGAGGGAAGGGTGAGGGAGGGGGATGGGGCGGGAGAGGGAGGGAGTAAGGGACGGAGCGGGAGAGATGGAGAGAGAGTACAGAGTGCAATCCTGCGCAGGAGTCGAAGCAGTCCCCAGCTTCTCGGAAAATATCCCCACACACTTATTGAACAAAGTCAGGCGCCTAATTACATTCAGCGCTCGACATTACATGCGTCGCCTAGTGGCATCCCGCTGGTCGCCTTCCCGCTTCAGCCCATTGGCCGCTGCAGTGATAGTTCGTCCGCCGCTGCAGCCGCCTCTCGTCGCTGTCCTCGATCGCCTCGTCGCGCGGCGTCACCAGGAAGTCGTCCAGTCTTTCTTGTGTATTGATAACTAATCACGCACAGTAATGGGGAATCATTTTTACCGAGTCAGCGTTCTTGTTAATATTGAGCAACATAACATACAATATTTAATATGTATTAATACAACACAAATATCTTTTTTAGGTAGTAACGGAAGGATATCGATCAGAAAAGGCTACTGCTAACAGAGCTGAGATGAGGGCACTACAAACTGCTGACGTTTCTTATAAAGAGCAAAGTGCAACTGCTGCGACCAAAGCCAGAATGCAAGTAGATGGAATTTTAACCGAAGAAAGCTTAGCTGCTGCTAAGGTAAGGGGAGTTTCAAACTTTTATTTATTAAAATAAGCTAAGTCTGCTCAGCTTACGTATCATGACGGGAGGTTGTCATGGCAACACGTACGGTACAAGTATACAGGGTATCCCATTTTAATCGCCCGACGCAATTATAGGATTTCAAGGAGGACTCCCAATGGTGACTTTGACCGTGACCTTGACCATGACATTCAAGGTCATTTAAAGATCAAAGTGATTTTTTAAATGGGCACCCCTATTTTTGACACCGGATGTGAAAAGAGCACAAAATTTCAGATCAAAAATGCTTTTAATACTTTTTTGACTAAATGCATAGATTTCGGAAAAAAATCGCTAACTACTAAAAGTATTTCTAACTTAGAATTGTATCAAAAATATTATGGCATTTTTTTATTTATCAATTTTTAATTTCTTAGCATATTGATTTTTAGGCTATTCCACAAAATTAAAAATTGGAAAAATAAAAAATACCACCATATTTTTTATACAATTCTAAATCAGAAATATTTTTCTAATACAGGTGATAACTTATCTTAGATTCAAGGTAAAATATGAGAACATTTAAACAAAATCACACTTCATATTTGGTAATAGGCTACAGGAGAACTATTGCTTGCTGCTCAAGCAATAGCTGTGTTAGTGTGAGTTTTAACGATGTTCCGACTCCATAGAATCAGGGCCGGTTACAGGGAAATTGCTGAGTTCTCGAATGGAGGCATTGGTATTGGTCATACACGAGTGCCTTATGAGTCGCCGGGGCCTGTATACAACGGGAGAATAAACACGTACTCTCGCTTTTGTACTCACGTGCTGCTTTAGTGTGAGTGCGCCGCACACACTTACGCCGTTGCTGCTACCAAACTGCTTCCAACTGCCAACTGCTCAGCTCTACTAGAAAGTGGCGATATCCAGGATCCAGGTTGGAGAGCAAAAAATAAGAACAGGGTATGCAAAACCCAAATCGGAAAAATTGCTTATAAAAAAGGGGTTTTATTGCTCAATAAAAAAAATTCAAATACAAGAAGAGATATGAAGTAAATTTTTTTGTTTAATCCAGCTTGTAAATTGCATGTGCTACATTGCCTGCCGCAGAGAGCCTATAGTTAAAGATGTTGGGAGATATCAGCGTTTCTGTCGCCATTTTTAAATATTTTAACATAAAAATTTTTATTTTTAGCTCAGTACATAGGCTATACAAGAGGTGTATGGGAGTTTCCTCTTCTTCACCACAGAGTCTGCAGATATTCTTAGTGTCTAATCCTATTCTCTTTCTACAGTATGACAGGTCGCAGTGACCCGTTAATCACTCTGCTGCTTTCCTAATATCATCTCACCCACCCACCTCGCCGTGCCAGACTCTGCGATAAACGGTTTGGTATGTCTGCAATCCTGACACCCCTTTCATTTGCTAATCTGCTTCTTTCTAACCCAGGCTAGAATTCTGCCGCCTAGCTCATAGCCTGATTGAGCCGTCTCTGCGGCACCAGGGGATGTCCACCATAGGGTAGACATCCCCTGGTTCGAGAATCCCCCCCATACACCTCATGCCTTCCGCCCATCAACCTAGTGACACAAGAGGTGTATGGGAGTTTCCTCTTCTTCACCACAGAGTCTGCAGATATTCTTAGTGTCTAATCCTATTCTCTTTCTACAGTATGACAGGTCGCAGTGACCCGTTAATCACTCTGCTGCTTTCCTAATATCATCTCACCCACCCACCTCGCCGTGCCAGACTCTGCGATAAACGGTTTGGTATGTCTGCAATCCTGACACCCCTTTCATTTGCTAATCTGCTTCTTTCTAACCCAGGCTAGAATTCTGCCGCCTAGCTCATAGCCTGATTGAGCCGTCTCTGCGGCAATGGCTCTAATCCCCGCCGCCCCTCTTTTAACTAGTCTGTCGACCTTCTCATTTTCTCGGATGCCTGCAAGCCCAGCTACCCATTTCAGCTTGACAGCGCACCTTCTCGCCAAATTGAGGCCCTACACGTCAGAACCTTAAATGAGGTGACGGTCACCTTGGTAAGAGCCGCGATGGCGGCCCTACTGTCCGAGTGTATAACCACCTCCCGGTTTGTCCACTCCTCATCAAGCATAGCCTCAACGCAGCTCCTGATAGCCCTCACTTCCGCTTGGAAGACCGTGGCATAGGGCTTCAGTGAGCACGATTTCTCTGCTGCTCCCCTCCAACCATGCTGCCGCACTTACTCTCACTTCGTTTTTGGAACCGTTTGTGAACCAGCCTGACTGGTCCTCCTCCTTTTGGTGTGTACCCGCTAACTCAAAGTTTCTTTCGAACCTGTAGCTGCGGGTGACCTTGTCTAACCTATCACCTTGCTTCTGATCAAAGCCAATTATCTTGATGATCTCCGCGTCCTCATGCATAGGCCAGTCCTTCGAGACTCTAATCTTCGCCTTTAGCGCTGCCACCCAATCCAACGTCTCAAGAGGGGGAAGGTCTACCATCACTTCTAATGCTTTCAGTGGCGTAGACCTTCTGACTTCCATTATACCCCTTGTCACCATACCTTGCATACTATCTAGAAGCAAGATGCCTGTCTTTAATCTGCAGCGAGGCCACCATACAATGTCCCCATGCAAAAGCCTGAATCTAAGGACCGCCTTAAAGAGCCACAGGATCATTTTGGGTTTCAGTCCCCAGGTTGCTTCAAAAGCTCTTCTGCAAACCCAGAAAGCAGCCGTAAAGCTCCTTTTCTTGCTTTCTAAATGTTTCCCCTGGACCATCAGCCCCTACTCCTCCATCAGGCACACCTACGGATACAACTCGGGGACGACCGCCAATTTCAAGCCGTTGGCCGTCGCCTGGCTGTACGTGATCCCTGCTCCTTCATTCATTTTCTTAACCTGTCGGGGGTGGACTCTCCTGAGGATCTTTCCTCCGACTTCTTTTCAATGACTCTCCCGGTCTTTTGAGGAGGTCACTTTGGCCCGCCTGCTCCCGCATCTTCTGCCGCCTTTTCCTCTCGGCGCCCGAGATCTTTTTTCTTTTGCTTAACGTAGAATCAGTCTGTGCACCCGACGTCAGCGGGATTTTACTGCCCGAGGGACAGCTGAAAATCGTCTCTGTCGTTTCACAGACCTCCATCTGTCCCCGTGGGAAGTACCTTTGAGCTTTGGAAGTCAGTGCGAGTCGACACGGTATATTCGCTTTTCAAACTCTAGACCTTGCTATATATGAAAAAAAAAATTTTTAAGCAAATTAACCCTTTAACGCCCAACTTTTTTTGGTAGAGTTGGTCTTTATTGAATTAAAAATGGTTACATTCAATAGCGGCTAAGAACGTTTAAAAATTTTTAATTTAGTAAAGATCAACTTTACAAAAAAAAGTTATAGAACGTAAAGTGCTTAGATTAATCAAAGAATACATGTGAATTTTTTTTAAATTTTCGGAGCGATTTTTGGATTTTTCAAAAAATGTCCATATCCAAAAGTCCAAAAGTCGCTCCGAAAAGTCTGAAAAAAATTACACGCGTTCTTTGATGAATTCTAAGAACTTTTGGTTCTGTAACTTTTTTTTGTAAAGTCGATCCTGTTCGAAAAAAAAAATCCCGAACCTCTCCCCGATAATAAATATTCGTGTTAGATATACGAGCGAAATCTCTTTACATTCGAAAATTTGGGTTAAACAAATTATTTTTTTTAAAAAATTCACGTTTTTTTGCAAAAAATTGTTTATAACATTTTATTGTAAAATTTTTCGACAATTCAAATACCGGATTCTGAAAGTACATAAAATTTTACGTTAAAAATGGTATTTCAAGAATTTTTTGAACTATTTTAAGTTAGTGTTACACACCACAGAAAATATTGTCGGAAAATGGCCAAGTTAGGCGTTGATGGGTTAATTAATGTCTTCTGACTTGTAAGTGCTATATATGGTGTATCTTAAACTTTTGACGATATTATACCATTGGAATCGTCGTAAAGAACTGTACTAAGAAAAAATAATAAAAAAAAATTATTTTTCATCTCACAAATAGTTATTAACTATTTAAGGAGAACAATCCTGGATCACCTTGGCCGGAAAGAACGTGCCATGTTGCCATGTCTCGTTGCTATAAATATAAATAATAAACATATAAACATAATTATTATTATTATTATTATTATCGTTATTCTTTTGCCCGGGTATCCTCAGGGATACTTATCTTTCGCCATTGTGTCCATATCCCCCTAGCTATTCTTCAGTAAAGTGGTTCATCCTTAAGGGGAGGTCGTACCAGCCTACATTGCCGACCGCGATACGAATCGCTGTTTCCAACTTTTCTCTGTCATTTATTAGTGAAATAATGCACAAATTAAATTCCACTCAAAAAATTCATTGAAGAAGAGGGCTCAACTAAGATAATTGTAATACGGAGTCAAAAATTATAAAATTCATAAATTTTTTAATTTGGCATAAAACGATGTTGAGTTGAACGATCGCAGCGCCATTGCTTACTTGCTAGTAAGGTAGCGACGATTTTTGACTCCGTATTACAATTATCTTAGTTGAGCCCTCTTCTTTAATGAATTTTTTGAGTGGAATTTAATTTGTGCATTATTTCATTAATAAATGCCAGAGTAAAGTTGGAAACAGCGATTCGTATCGCGGTCGGTAATGTAGGATGGTACGACCTCCCCTTAAGGCTTTAGAGTAATCCATTATATTGTTGACTCCAACTTTGCTGAAAAGTTCAGATTACAAAACCCCCGTTCCTAGCCACTTTGTGCGAAAGCCCGTTAGGTTTGGGCATTCACACAGGAAGTGTTTTGGGGTTTATTCCTCTTTTTGATACCACCTACATAGGTTGACCGTTCCCTTAGTCTTGTGTGTATAGCATCGAAGATCACAGTGTTCTGCTAAAAGACCTAGATGGGCCCGTGATTTTCTTTTGTCTAGGTTGATGCACTTTGAGTACCATCCGGTAATGTGATTACCCAGAAGCTCCTTGTACCATCTCCTATATCTTTAGGGGTTTTTCCAGGCCTCTCATCTCTCCTTTCTGATTGAGGTACTTATGACGTTGCAACCTTCCTGGTGTGGTACTCCAACTTCCCATTCCGGTTGTCCACCATAGTAAGCTCCTTGTTTTGCAAGTTTATCGGCCTTCCCGTTATCATTATATCCCGAATGGCCCGATATTCAATTGATAGTAACTTTGTTTACCTTGGTCAGCTCATCCAGCAAGGCTCTGGTTTAAACGGTTCAATAACATTCTGAGTATATCTGCTCACACAACGTTTCGTGCACTTTTTTAATAATCTTCGGATTTTTTAATAATTACATAAACCCTTGCATGTTTCCATGTATTTACAAAACGTGGTTAACCTTCCAAACCAACATCTAAGAAACGCATTACATATATAATTCTGCGATTTATCTGAAAACCGCTGTGTATTTTTAGCCCGAAAGAAATTAACTTATAGCTACACTTACACCTCATACACGGAGAGAAATCCCGTAGGAAAATTTACAAGGTATTATTGCTATTTCCTCACAGACTGACAACTTTAAAAATTTTATAATACACTATTGTAATTTTGCCATCTTTACCGACTACAAATTTTTACATCAGCACCTTGTAATTTTTATAATCGTACCTTACAATTTTTCCTTTTTTCATTTTGTAAACTTTCTAATAGACCCTCTGAAATATTATAATTGGCCTTTTAAATTTTACTGTATATAAATAATAATAAGATAAAATGTAAATTTATTCAGTTTATTTTTTTGGTTTTATTCTTAATTTAATCCTAACCAATTGCTTCCAATTTAATATCTTAATGAATTATTTTTTCTTAAACAGCCAGAGACATTCAATCGCTTATAAACTTATTTAACCAAATTATACCGCAAAATTTATCTAACTTATATAACATATACTTAGATGCACGCTATTATACATATACGACATTGACTAACCAAGTCGCACTTATATACTTAGTGTGCTAAATCTTACGGGAAAAAGAAATATCGCAAAATTTTAAATACGTAACGGACTAAAGAAAATGTACTAAATTGCTGATGTATTATACAAGATGTATTTAAATAATTATGATTCAAAAAATGATGTAAAATTGTTTGATTTTATAAAAAAATAAAAATATGTGGAAGAGATAGATGGACCAAGTAAAAATCTCCCTCTAGTGAGTAAAAGAGGTTCTATTCGCGGCGTCTTTATGCTACATACTAAAGGATCACGCGTTCTCACCTTGCGCATGCCTAAAACGATCATGTATTAAAAATTCTTAGGTATCATCATTATAATTCATATGTTTGTAGTAACATTTGTTAGATCTCTGACAAAAATTATTAGGCCACTGACAAAAATTACTAGGCCATTGACAAAAATTACTAGGCCCCTGATAAAAATTACAATAACAGCTAGTAAAAATGTATAGGGCAATCGACTTTGTCACTGTTTTTTTCTACACTCTTTCAGTATTTAATTTATTCAAAATGCCGAACTTAATCAAAATTTCAAGAAAGTACTTATTTAGGTCTTGGTTTTAACATTCTTACAAGAAGAGAAATCTTGTATTAAACTTAGCAATGTTTCTAGTAATTTTTACTAGACTGCTGTTGTAATTTCGTCACAGACTACCCATGTTGACATCTTTACAATAATCCTAATAATTTTTTACAGGTACCATAATAATATTAACACTTCCACTTAGAAAAATTCGTAGGTTCCCTACAAAAAATTACAATGGTACATAGTAAAATTTGCGATCTGCGAAATTTGGATTCACCGATAATTGTTATTGTTTATTGATTGTTTATTAGGCTGATAAGATTTTGTCCAGTTTATCATTCAAGTGACCTTAATTCTGACGTGATAGAGTAGAACAAATCTCAGATTTATCGACAAACAATTTATAAATGGCCTAAATAAATACCCAACTTTCTGTTACCATAATTATTATTTAAATTTATTTCTTATATGTTTTACAGGAAAAAAGAAGTTTGAAATCAAGTGATCTGTCTCTTGAAGAGTGTAATAACATGGCGAAATCTACTATAAAATTGCAGAGTGATCGTTTTTCTTCAGAAAAGGTTTATATAAATTTTTAAAAGTTCTAAATTTATTTATAAATTTTCAAAAGTTTTTAAATTTTATATGAATGGAAATTTTGTTTAAATTCTACAAAATGCATAAATAGGCTTAAAATTATAGTACAGACTTTATTCATATTATTATTAATTTTAGAAATTTATTCTTAGGATATTTAAATGTTCTTAGTATTTTTTAAAAATTAATATAAAAATTATGATTATTAACAAATTAAAAAAGTTAAATCTTAATTTAGTCTGAACAAGCTAAGCTATCTTTTGTATTTTGTAAATCGGATTTAGAATTTGTTAATCTCAAAAGTATATTACACATTTGCAGAAAGCATCACAACAACAAAGACACATGGTTACTTCAAGTGGAATATTCAATCAAGAAAACATGTTGCTACAAGTTCTCAATCTAGTATAACAATAGCATCAGGAGTTACGTCATCTAATAAATCTGCAAGTCTCTTAAACGCATCCAATAGTATGAATCAATTAATGTGTAATAGTAGATCAATTTCTAATAAAACTACTGAAGATGAATTACTTTCCTTACCGCTGGATGATTTAGATCACTTATCTTCTCACTCTAAGCCTCAAGATGTTGAAAAAGCAATATCTAAGTATTCAGAATTTTTGAAAAGTTTTATTGAAAACTTAACAGAAGATCGGGAAGGTAGTACTTTGGGTAATGAAAAGGCACCACTTTTATTGGATCGAGTAAACGAAATAATTCGAAAAGCATGGGCTGTTCCTACCCATGGACACGAAGTTGGATACAGTTTATGCAATACATTAAGATTAAAAGGTGGTCTTGATTTACTTATGGAAAATTGCATAGCTAAGGATGATCGATTACAATTTTCATCAGCACGACTTCTCGAACAATGTCTTACTACAGAAAATCGTGCGCATGTTGTAGAAAATGGTCTTGAAAAAGTGGTAAATGTCGCATGCGTATGTACTAAAAATACTAATTCAGTGGAACACGCTCGAATTGGAACTGGTATTCTTGAACATTTATTTAAACACAGTGAGGGTACCTGCAGCGATGTGATTCGCTTAGGCGGCTTAGATGCTGTTCTTTTCGAATGCAGAAAAAATGATATTGAAACATTGAGACACTGTGCTGGCGCTCTAGCAAATCTTTCATTGTATGGTGGAGCTGAAAACCAAGAAGCCATGATTAAAAGAAAAGTACCGGTATGGCTCTTTCCATTAGCTTTTCATAAGGATGATAATATAAAGTATTACGCTTGTTTAGCAATTGCAGCTCTTGTAGCTAACAAGGAAATTGAAGCCGATGTCCTTAAATCTGGTACTTTGGATCTGGTAGAACCGTTTATAACATCGCATAATCCTTATGAGTTTGCTAAATCCAATTTAGCTCATGCGCATGGGCAAAGTAAAAATTGGTTGGAACGATTGGTCCCAGTTCTTAGTTCAAAACGTGAAGAGGCGAGAAACCTAGCTGCGTTTCACTTTTGTATGGAAGCTGGTATTAAAAAGCAGCAAGGAAATACTGAAATTTTTCGTATGATCGGAGCAATAGAACCTTTGAAAAAAGTTGCAAGTTGCCCTAATGCTATTGCATCTAAATTTGCGGCGCAGGCTCTGAGACTTATAGGCGAAGAAATTCCTCATAAACTTAGTCAGCAAGTGCCTCTTTGGTCAAGCGAAGATGTTCGTGAGTGGGTTAAACAAATAGGTTTTGCAGAGTATGCAAATAATTTTATTGAAAGTAGAGTAGATGGTGACCTATTATTACAACTTACAGAAGATAATTTGCGAGAAGATATAGGACTTACTAACGGCATAAAAAGACGTCGATTTACAAGAGAATTACAAAATTTAAAAAAAATGGCTGATTATAGTAGTAGAGACACTGGAAATTTAAATACATTCCTTCAACAAGTAGGACAGGAATTCTCAATTTATACGTACAGCATGCTTAATGCTGGTGTAGATAAAGAATCTATTAAAAACCTTACAGAAGACCAACTCCTCTTAGAATGCGGAATAAACAAGAGTATTCATAGATTAAGAATACTGGATGCAATAAAAAATACGCAACAAAATCAGTTTAATATTTGTGAAAATGAATCTCCTGATAAATCATTAGATGTTTTCGTAAGTTACCGAAGATCAAACGGTTCTCAATTAGCAAGTTTACTCAAAGTCCATTTACAGCTTAGAGGATTTTCTGTTTTTATTGATGTAGAGAGACTTGAAGCAGGAAAGTTTGATAACAATCTTTTGCAAAGTATTAGACAGGCTAAACATTTTTTACTGGTACTTACTCCAAAGGCTTTAGAAAGATGTATAGAAGATGCAGACTGTAAAGATTGGGTTCACAGGGTAAGATGCAATATTAATAACTCTGCATTCTTAAATTATTTACTTAAATTTTGTATTTTTAGGAAATAGTTGCTGCACTACAATCACAATGTAATATTATTCCAATAATAGATAATTTCCAATGGCCAGAACCAGAAGAACTACCTGAAGACATGAGGGCAGTTTGTCATTTTAACGGTGTTCGATGGATTCACGATTATCAAGATGCTTGCGTAGATAAACTTGAAAGGTATAGTAAGAATTTATTCAATTGCAACTGCGAACTATAAACCTAATTTCCAATCAACATTTATATCCAAACGCTATTTATGATTTTATAAATATGGTTCTGATTTTTTGGATGGGCATGCATGCAATTGTCATTTTGAACAGTGCATTATAAAGTAGTGTAAAGCTGCCAACCAGTAGTCGGCACAAGTGTATGCATACGTATCCAAATATCAGTCATTTTAAGTAGCGTGAGTTTTACAATTAATTTATTCGGAAATTGAGGAAGAAAACTCTGCCGTCGATCTATTGAGCTGCACGTCCTGATTTTTGCTGACAGATATACAGCGGACGAACTTATCGTAAAGGAGAGAGAAATAACCTGGAGCCTTCTAGGGATAGATAGATAGTCTTTTAGTTGCCGTTTTGGCAAAACATAATACAATAAAATTAAGAAATTTAGTACTTAATAAAAAAAATTGTGCAGCAAATACAATGACGATTGCAATAAATAAATAAATTAATCCCAGTCAGAAAGAATTATCTCAGATTCTGATCATAGTATTATCACAGATATGTGAAATATCACAGTTAAATGAATTAACAAACAAAAATTATAACGTGTAAATATTGTAGATACACGAGGTATCAAAGTTAATTTATATGAAGTATACTCAGCTTATGCCACTAATCCTCTTAAATGCAAAATAAGATGGTAGCTGTCGGATAGAACCAGGAAGCGAGTTTCATAGGCAAGCACCTTGAACTTCGAAAGTCTTGGCACTGCTTTCGGTGCTTTTTCTAGGTAGGAAGACCTCGGGCTTAACATGGAAAACAGACTTACGAGGTAACTAGGCTCTCGCAACCGAACAATTTTATATAGTACTAATGCTGTAAAATACAGCCAGCAAGAGTCAGTCCTTAGCCAACCAAGACGTCTTCTGTAAAAGAAAAAATAATCATTCCCCCTAACAAAGATATTGTTTAATCGCTGTAGTCGGATCCGTTGCTTGTCCGTTGCATCTAAGTGTACCACTGTGCAGTAGTCAAGGTGGGGTTAGACTAATGACTCGACCAGTCTCTTACGGAGTGTCTCAGTGTTGCAGCCCCTTAAAACAGCAAACTATACAGGGGTTTGTTAATTTTTTTAGTAATAGAATCTATTTGCGGCTTCATGACAATTTATTGTTCTCTACCAAACCAAGACGGTTGACTTATAACGGAGCGAGAAAATTCAAGTCATATACATAACTACGAGTTGAATTATTCCATAGTTAACCAACTGCCGCAGCGAGTCCGTGATATACTCGCCGTGATAGATTTTATTGTCACAGACCGGATCGCGAAAACACTCGATAGGCTCGACGCAACGCTTAAAGAATCAGAGAATAAAGCGGGAGGAGCGCAAAGCAAAGCTGGCACTTCGGTGAGGCAAGAATATGCGCCGCATCCGTATCGGAGACCCAACATTAACCATATAAGAGAAGCGCAACGAACAAAAATTGGCGAAAGCTCATTGAAATATACGCACGCGCGGAATGATATTTCTCCGTTAATCGGTCATACAGGTAATAGCGAACTAAAATTGACCGTTACGAGCCGACCTCCCCCCAATTTCTTTAGAGTCTCGAACAATGGTCGCGGTAGAAATCACCGAAATTCATCCGAAGCTTTTGATCCGAGAAATAACTATTAATTAACAATTGCGCCGCGTCTACGCGTGACGGAGATGGCGAAATCCGAGCACTGCGTCAATTGGAATTTTCACATTACCTCTGCTGGGACCTTGTGTTAAACACAAAATTAATACCCTAGAGGTAAACATGCTCGTCGACTCGGGTAGTGAGGTGACTTGCGTCTCAGAGGAAATATTCGAAGCTCTTAAGCAAAACAGTAACAATCTTTTAGAGTTGCCGGTAAGCAATTTAGCTCTTTACGTAGCTGTCGGCCGCAAGACGATCAAAGTAAAGCGAAAAATTTTTGCAACCGTCAATATACGGAAATTTAGCCTTGATGTTACCTTCCTTGTGGTACTGGGATTTCTAACCGACGTGATTGCGGAAGCGGGCTGGCTAAAGACTGTCGGCGGTATTATAAGCTTTTGTGACAAGAGCTTTTATTTACTCAGCGAGAGTTTACCGTAGGAATTCGTTAACTATCGATCGAAGTCCGTCGAAAACGTGTATGAGCCATCCTACTATGGGATTATCATGTGCCCGGGGAACGAGCCGACTTAAGGTGATAATGTTGAGAAGAGCGCACACGGCAGGATATGCGCTCTAGGGGGTGTAGCGACGGAAAAGGAGCAAGAACGCGACTTGAGCCGTTCTAACAACGATCCACGGAACAGACATATAAATAGTACGGGGAAATATAGTAAATATAGAAATATTAATATGGAATGCAGGATTAAAAAATATGTAAAGACGCTAGATTATCTATCGCTTGCGCAATAAGAAATTGTAGAGAAGCTTTTAATAAAACATCGTAACGTATTTTCAAATGAGCTGAAATACACTGACGTTTATGAACAGGAAATAAATCCGAGGTTTGCTTTACATCAGCAAACCACGGTCGAAAGGAGATTGAGAATATTCTAGCACAAGGAATCATAGAATACTCTTGCAGCGAATACTGCAAACCTATTAGGATAGTTGAAAAAAAAGAGTTCCCGTCGATAACAAGTGCCTGCCGGCCATAGAAGACCTATTGCAAAATCACAAGGGTTCAAACATTTTCTTTTATACAGATTTTGTAAAAGGGTATTATCAGTTTCTTTTGAAAAAAGAATCGCGAACGTGTACAGCATTTCGATACAAGGGTAGAACTCATCAATTTGAACGTATTCCGTTCGGCCTAAATACCGCGGATTCCAGATTTATACGCGATCGGAACATTGTGTTTTTGGGGGCCTATAAATAACCCCCACGCGAATAGGAGGAGCGTCCCCACAAGAGGAAATTTAGTTGTTTGGCGGGTCAGTTTGTGTCGAGGTAAGCCTTCAAAGACACCCAAGAGTCCCCTGATTGCGGCAGATATTTCCAGAGCATCTGCTTATGGTCAAGTCTCAGCTGTATCGAGAGCTACGTTCAGTTCCTCTTGCCTGCAAAAAAAAACTATACTTATTTACTATATACGCAGGGGCGGATTAAGGATCTATGAGGCCCGGGACTAAAATTGGGATGGGGCACACTTAAGGGCAGTAAAAAAAAGATCATGAAAATATGGAAATAAAAATTCTGATTATTTTACTAGCATAAATATTTTTTCTTTAAAATCTAAACATGGAAAGTTACAAACTATCATTAGAGTATATTATTATATTATCACATATACTTTTTTCTTGACTTAGTTCTGGCAAAGTCGCTTATTAAGTCATCAAAATCTATCGATCGAAGCAAATCAACTTCGATGTTTAATCTCGCTAATGCGGATAGTCTTGCATCTAACATAGGAGATCTATACATATTTTTAATCCTTTTTAGCACTGAAAATGACCTTTCAGATTCGCAGTTTGCAATTGGGATCGTTAATAAAATTCTGTACGCGATATAAATATTCGGAAATACTTCGATCATTTCCATATCTACAATCCAGTTTAGAACTTTCAAAGGACATAAAAGTTCATCATTTTCAATAGGTTTTTGACTTCGATTTGAAAAAAAACCTTTTGGTTGCAACTTTAATCGAGGTATAAACTATCTTAATTCTACTATTAACTCACTTTGTAAATCATCTGAATAAACTTCTAACAAATTCTTGGCTTTGGTTTGTAATTCGCCAGTCTCAATAAATAATAAACGAGTTAGAAAACTAAATAAATTAACAACATGGCTATACGCATCACTTCGTCTTTGCAATTAACTTATCAATAATAACATAAAATGTATTTATTCTAAAATGGTCATTGGCATTTAAAGTTTCCCTTTGTATATCACCGTCTTTGAGTTTGCGAGTGATTTTTCGTTTCTCAGAATGAGGATATTCTTTACTCACGTATGTACTTAATTCTTTAGCTTCTGTTTCAATATTAGAAAATTTATCACGTAAATTCTTAATATAATCTACTAATGTAGTAAGCATATCATTAGCAGATATCAAATCTACATTTACCTTTTGAAGATACTGACTCGTTGCATGAAATCTTTCAAAAATATTATTCCATAATATTGCCATGAAAACGTTTTCAAGTTTAATTAAATTATTTATTAAAGCTAAGGCCTCTATCGCGTTTTTTATTTAGATCATTTGCTAATATTTCTAACGCTTCATAAATGCCATTATAATCTTTGACTATTAACTTCGTTGCATCTCCGCGACATGACCATCTCGTTACCGATAAATTAACAACTCTCGAATCTTTACTCGATAAAATGTTCCATCGATGTGTGGAGCCACTAAAAAAAACATACAGTCTTTGCGCGATTCCAAAGAAATTTGTTGCACTGATACACTCATCGACAGCACATTCTCCCACTAAGTTGAGCGAATGACCGACACAAGGAACATAATATGCTAGTTTATTTGCCTCTTTAATACAGGCTTGGAGACCAGAATATTTGCCAGACATATTAGAAGCATTGTCATAGGTCTGTGCTCGACAATTTTCAATATTAATATCATATTGTTGTAGTAAGTCCAATACGACATTGTAAAGCGACTTTCCTGTATGACTTGTAATCGGCACAAAAGTAAAAAATCGTTCTTATACGTGATTCTTATTATAGTATCGGAAAATTACTGATAATTGATCGACATGCAATATATCTGGAGTAGAATCTATGACAATGCCCCAATACTTTGCACTTTTTATTTCATTTACAATGTGATCTAATACTTTTTAAGCCATTAATTCGATGAATTCTTCGTAAATAGTTTTAGATAGATACGATACTGAACCGCGACCTTTATTACATTACGTTTTAATGTGCTCTTCCATAAATGGATCAAATTTTGAAACAAGTTTCATAACACCGAGGAAATTTCCATTATTAGGAGAGCCTATTACTTCATCTTTTCCTCGTATCGGAAGTCCCCGTTCAGTGAGGAATCGAATACCTTCTACAACTCTTTTCAAAACTTTTTTCCAATACTCAATTTGAGTATCCGTTGCTTTTATAATATTTGCCTCTATACTCTTGTCTTTTTGTAAAAAGTCAATATAACTCATCATATTATTACTATGCTCTTTACTATTTTCGTTAGATTCTATTACAGCCTCAATTTTTTCCAATTCGAAAATCCTTCTTTTACGAAAGTATTGTCACGATCTTTTGAAAAAAGCTTACAAACATAGCAAAAAACTGAGTATTTTGATGGAGAATATAGAAGCCATTTCCTCTCGCATTTTTCTCCATTTTTCAAATCACGTTGAAAGTAGCTTGGCGAAAAATACCGACTTTGTGTATTATAATCTCGCTTTGACAATTTAAAATTAGAATCCTTATTTTGGAAAAAAACATTTCCCTTTTCTAAGTATTTCTCACGTTCATATCTATTTTCATTTATGTTTGAAGGCCATAGTGCAGGATCTTTATGTATTTCTATAAAAAGCGATGTTCCTAGTATGTATCAATTTACTTAATATACAGGGTGTTCGAAATGTTCCGGACCCCCCACTTATAACATAAAGTAAGCATTTTGGAAAAAAAATGTTAAATACAAAAGTTGTTAAGTTTTGAAGGTTGAACTAAATGATGACCTTGGATTTGTTATTGTTTATCATTTTCAAGGTCATTTAAAGGTCATCTTCAGTTTTTTAAATAGGGACCCCTATTTTTTATTTCAGATTCTGAAAGAGCACAAAATTTTACATCTGAATATGTATCCACGTTATGGCTCAAAATGACCTACAGAGGTCATTTAGTGGTTAAATGATTATTTAGTAGCAGAAAGCCAAGAAATCCCGATTATTAAGAACATTGGGTGTATTTGACGAAAAGAAAAAAAAAATTTCGTACTTTAATACTAAAGTACATGAATGGTGCTCCTGCACACTACGGTATTCATGTTCGCCGATATTTAGATGCAACATTTCATGATAGATGGATTGGGCGGAGAGGTACAATTGAATGGCCACCTCGGTCCCCAGACCTAACGCCTCCTGATTACTTCCTTTGGGGATACTTTAAGGATAAAGTTTATGTTATAAAACCACGTGACTTGGATGAATTACGCCAAAGAATCACTGATGAAATAGACTTGATACCTCAGCAAATCTTGCGAAATGTTGTCGCAGCCTTTTACAATCGGTTAGCACATTGCCAAACTGTTAATGGGCAGCAATTTGAACAGTTGTTGTAAAAAGTTCCTGTCAACGACATTTTAAAAAAATTCAGTTTGGGCGAATAGTCCACTGTCTTGATTTAGTTAGCTGGCCGCCGATAGTCCTGCCTTAGCTGACTGGGCCGCTAGTGTTCTTGTCTTAGTAGGCTGGGCCGCCGATGGTCTTGCCTTAGTTTGCTGGATCACCCATGATGTTACCTTAATTAGTTGTACCTCCCGTGCCTGAGCAATAAGGCTCATTTTGATTAGACATTTTTTTATTTATCATTTTCTCCCCCGAGGTATGTAGTTGTTGGGCCTAAGGCTTATTTTGATTAGACATTTTTTTATTTATCATTTCCCCCCCCCCCCCCCCCCCCGAGGTATGTAGTTGTTGGGCCTAAGGCTTATTTTGATTAGACATTTTTTTATTTATCATTTTCTCGCCCGAGTTATGTGGTTGTCTGGCCTAAGGCTTATTTTACGCCAGTGTCAATTACACCTTCTACAATCCTAATGCAGAATTTAGCGCTGGTGCAAAATGGAGAATTACAACTAGGAGGCTTAATTTGGAAAACTAAAGTTAACCTTCAAATGACCTTGAAAATCAAGGGCAATGTCAATTTAACGCCACCATAAAGTTTGTCTTGCAAAATCAAATTACTTTAGTATTGGTCAGATACGCTCAAAGTTCTTAATAATCGGGATTTCTTGGCTTTCTGCTACTAAATAATCATTTAACCACTAAATGACCTCTGTAGGTCATTTTGAGCCATAACGTGGATACATATTCAGATGTAAAATTTTGTGCTCTTTCAGAATCTGAAATAAAAAATAGGGGTCCCTATTTAAAAAACTGAAGATGACCTTTAAATGACCTTGAAAATGATAACCAATAACAAATCCAAGGTCATCATTTAGTTCAACCTTCAAAACTTAACAACTTTTGTATTTAACATTTTTTTCCAAAATGCTTACTTTATGTTATAAGTGGGGGGTCCGGAACATTTCGAACACCCTGTATATAAATAATAATTAACCTCATACCTGTACAGAGATTACTATCTATTTTATCAGTTGTGCAGCTATTAACATCGATACAAAAATCGTCATCTATAAAAAATGTAATTATTATTTATTTTATAAACACAAGAAAATACTCCACATAATGGTATTATTTTTGTAGGCAGTACTTTGAACATCCATAGACGCTTGATTTAAAACTTCCACTTGTGACAAAGATTCTTCATTAGTCTCACTCTCTTTGTTATTTTCCAGCTCTTCTGCCTGTTCTACAGGAACTATGTTGTCTGCGTTAGGTTTAAAAAACTTAACTACGGAAGGTAGGTTTTTTCACCGATTCTTCCCTTTGCTTCTTAGCTTTTCGCTTTTCAGCTCCGCTTTGGTATTTTCTACTTGACATTTTGTGTTAGAAAGTGAACCTCTCGTGTCAAAGCTTAGAAGTAAACTGCCATCGCAAAAGTAATGAAGCTTACAATAACTTTGTTTTTATTTTTATTTTTTTTTCATACAACATATATCGAGCGCGATCAACGGCGCCGCCACTTTCCACGAATCGAACATGTACCCTATTGCGCGCGACTAGCGCTCAATGTAATCATTTGCAGTCTTATAAAGAATACATCGGTAGTATCGGTGCGTCCGAGTAAAACGAGTGAAACCTAATATACAATACTTACATTTCCAAGTGAACACAGTATACTGATTTATTCCAAAAAGATAGCAAAATTTTATCTTATCCCCAAATCTAGCTCGAGAAAATCGACTCAAGAATTTTAGGTCCATCTCGCTTATAGGTGGGATTAATTTGTGAGTTTATGCTTTTTGAGTTTAACTCATAATGTTCGTTCTGCGTGGGTTTACAGGGTTCAGGGTTCTGAGACTTCGATGTTGAGCGGCTGTTTGAAACTCGCGGGGCGCCCCCTACGTTGGGCCCGGGGCTATAGCCCACCCTAGCCCCCCCCCCCCTACATCCGCCACTGTATATACGCACTCAAATAACACAAATGCAACACAAAATTTAATTAATCCACTTCATTCGATACTTATTTGACCTTCTCCAGAGTTCTCCATTGAAAGTTAATTTCCTTTCAAAATCCTCTGCTTTGTGTCCCATCACCTGAACTCTTAGTATGATGTGTAAGACACCTAACCCCCTTTCAAATACTTCGTATAGCTTAGGGTTTAAGCTAGAATAAATATAATCATGCAACTTAATTTAAAGTTTATTTTTATCACTATTTTTCCTCTGCTTGATTTAATTGAGTCAATTAACCGCAGCCATGCCTGAATAAGGACGGGCCTGTATAGGACGTGTGGTGTATACGCGGATCCACTGCAACACATTGCCGCGGTAAATAAATTAAAGTTGATAAATACGTGCAAGTCGTAAACTATATGAGGCAGCATACGGTTACGCGCTTTGCATGTAACATTTCGATTCATTTCAGCCTCCTGATTAAGAATCTAAATATCTTGATTTACTAAAAGGTGAGTCGAATTTGTTATTTAACAATGAGTAAGCATTTTCGGCACTTTTTTTTGGTATTTCCTCTTTTCATGGTTTTAAAAGAACTTTCGAGCTAAAGTATTGAGAGCAATTTTATTTGTTATTAAATATTATCTACACAAGTACTCATGTATGAACTATGTAAGTGCAATAGTTAATTTGCAAATGGCCGCCAAAGTTGAAAATGCCATTTTTTCTTCATTAAATAACTAAAAAAATAATTCATAAATGAACTTTATATTCTTTTGAAATTTAGAATACAACAATAGTAATATGAAAAAAAAATAGCAAGATACATTAATTATTGTTGATAATATTAAAGGGCGAATTTCTATTATTTTCTTAATTGAAAAATATACCAAAGCTATAAAAATCATTTTTCGCCGAGCAATTTTTCAAAATTTTTATTTTTGTTCATTTTAGAGTGTTAAGAAGGTTGCAATCTGTAAATTTTTTCTTTTACTTGAAATTCTGATACTAATATTATTTAAATATTACTATTTATTTACAAAATGAACTTAGGAGGAAGTCTTTAAGACTATTTTATTAAAAAGCCTTTGGCGTAGCCATCTTTGCATGTTAGCGGCGAATTTTAATGGAATAGGTCTTAAATTACTGATAATGTATGTAATTCTGGACTGAAAAAGATTTAAAATTATTTGATCAAGTAATTGAATAATTTTCAAATCTACTTAAATCTCTTTTTTTATGGAATTTCTTAAATTTATTTAGTTTTAGAACTTTTTCAACTTGTTGTGAAAAACTGCCTAAATTTCTGTGTATTTAGTCACCCATATAAAGCTATACTTAAAATGTAAAAAAAGTACAGGTGTAAAATGTAAATGTGAGAGTACAGCTGTACTCTCGTATTGTAAACAGTCCGCGGCGATACGAAATCGCCGTCCCATGCTCGCGCGCACCTCGAGGTAAGGACCTCACAGGGACACTCGTGTGTGCTCTACAGCAACTTGTATCGTGGAGAAATTAGATTCCTCCGCGAGACAAAAACAAAACCATCCCGTTACAACTGGAGCTCATTAATGTGGGCACAGGAGGGAAGGTACGTTGCGCGGGAGAATTTAAACGTGTAGTTTGCAGTTTTGAGTTACCGACTAAGTCGGTAATTCATAAGTGAGGGGCACTTCGCGAATCTACCACTAAATGCTTTTTTTTACAAGAAGTTGAAAATCCGCGATTTTCAAATTCTTTCAAGGGGAGGTCGGAGTCGTGTTTTACTGATGATTATTTTCGACTGCGTTCTTCGCTTTTCTCATCGATTATAGGATAGAATAGTTTAAGTTTTTGCAGTTGCACTTCATCAACTGATAATTGATTTTTTTTTTCTTGAATATTTTACTAAAATATAAGTTGTGCCCAATTTTATTGTTGATTTGAAGTACAATTGCATACTTTTATACAGTAATTGATGAGAAAAACAAAGAACGCCGTTAAAGATATTAGTTGGTATTGTCGGAATCTACTATGACTCCGACCTCCTCTTAAATTCTCGGGATTGCGCCTGCGTGAGAAACTGCAAGCTAGTTCTTTGTGGAAAAGGGGAGAAAACATACAATGTATTTTTCCTTATTTATTTAAGTTGTGAGAGAAATTCACGCGTTACAGCGAATGTTCCTTCATGCGAAAGGAGCATCCAAAAGAGTGAATTTTGATACTTCCGCCATCGAGTTAATTTAGTGAAAAATGTTATTTTATTTATTTAGATTTTTTTGGTTAGTTCTTTGGGTCGAAACTCGAAATCAAGCAGGCAGTCGCAGCCGTGCCCTGCTCCCGTCTAAAAGCTGTTGGAGCCCGAACACACGGGGTATTCAAGAATACTTGACAGCAAACAACTTGCTTCTGTTTCGAATAGCTATCGAGCAAAAATTTGAGATTTCGATCAATTCACGGCAGACATAAGAATAAAAATTTACACTTTTGGAAAGGGAACTTTCGTGTTGGTTAGATAGCTAACATTTTACACAACGACAGCTAACATTTTATACGAGAGCAATACAGCATGTTACTCGGAAGGCGACCGAGCCGTCGGCAAATATGAGAACGACCTCTCAAAGCCCACGGACCCACGACCCGCAGCGAATAACGGGAATTATGGAAACAAGCTGGAAGATGACAGTAGGTCATCCCTAAAACCAGACCTAGCAGTGAAAGGCACTATGGACGAACAGGTCACGGGCTTGGAAATATGGTTGGAGAAAGTACAGGAGGCTTTAAGAGAATTTGACCGCAAATACCTCAACCTACTGAACATAATCACGAATCAGGTGAGAACTATGATGACTAATACTAAAGGTTGATCAATCGACGCCTCGTGTGGAATTCTAGGACACGTACACGATAGACGATCCTGGAATTAGCGTGACCCTGGACGGAGATTTAGCTGTACAAAATGTACACAGGAGAAATCCGCCAAGTGAGACAAGGATGTTGCCAGATTTTACCAACGGAAGAACCACAGGAGAGTACAATGGTCCTACCACCAGCGAGACGAATTGCACATGTAGGTTTCGGGGACCCTAGCCGCATTCTCAGCCGACGGAACGTGATGTTCACGGCCAGACAAGGGGAAGACGTCGAAGCCTTCCTCAAAAGTTGTGAGGACAACGCTGGAGCAGCTAAGCTCAATGATATCGACATGTTATCGTCGCTTTCGTACGACTATGAAGAAGTTGCTAACATGTAACATGGGAACCCAGCAGCGAATAGAGATTCTGGGCAGATTTCTGCTAGTTGATCCAGCGCAGATGGGACAGCGCACACGACAGGCAGGAGCGCCTACAAGACGGTATAAGTCGTCGTTTGCAACAGGATGGAGAGACCTGCAATTATTACATAACATCCAAGAAAAGCATGTAATGTGAGGTATATCCACGGATGACAAATAACCTGGAGGTAGAGAATATTTATATAAATCTTCTCCCATAAATAAAGAGGATTGTCCTGATGGAAAACTACTATACGACCGACGACTTGGTCGAACGATGCATAAAAGCAGAATACTTCCTGGACAGGGAAAGGACTGACAGGACGCTAATTCTCCCCGCGAAAGCAGTTATGCTAGAAATGGCATACAAACCGCAAGGAGGTAAGGACAGGATCTTTTTCCCACGCAAAGGTGGCGGCAACAGCCGCACCTAAAAGAAATGTCCAACAATAGACGAAAGTGTCCATAGCTGGGGTCGGCTTCAAGGACATTTTGGACACACTATCGAAACAACAGAACTTCATAACAAAATTTTTTTGCAGAAGTGATAAACAGAAAGAGGGCGGTGGAAGCATGTCTCCTCCACTACGATCAAAGACGGCCGGTCTGGAAAAGGCGGCACAAATAAGAGAGGCAGCAGCGGAAAAGATGACCCGAAAAACAGACAGGCGAAGGAACTCCTGCGTTGCTACGGATGCAAGAGGAAAGCGGTTATTCGGGTAAGATGTCTGAATTGCTCGTCGGAAAACGGACAGCAGGGGGAATAGGACACTTAATTGTTCCACCAGATGCAACCAAAATTAGTCATGAAGCTTCGGAGTCTTCCTACCAGGGAGTAGAATCGACGTCTCTGGAAAGGAAAACCTGGAAACCAGATGGTGGATGCAAATGGAAATGGAAGGTTTCCTCTTTCGCCCTTTGTACGACACTGGCGCATCGGTCACGGATGTAACGTCGAGGACTTTTGAGGAGTATCTCGAACACCTCTGCAAGATATTAGGTCGTCTAAGGAGGCGGGCCTAACTATCAACAAGAAGAAACTTGTGCCAATGCGAAGTTAAGAACCAAGAGGGATTTCGCCCCGACCCAGAGAAAATAAAGTCGGTTTTGGAGTACCCGGCGCCAAAGAACGTAAAACAGCTAAGACGTTTCTTCGGCATAGCATTGTGGTACAGGAGTTCTCTGAACAACTTCGCCACGATCGCCGATCCTCTTACGCAACTTACGAAGAAGGAACACAAGTTTGAGTTTACGGAAGTGCAACACTTCGCATTCGAGTGGGTAAAGGCACATATAGCCTTCAACCCAGGCCTCCAACGTCCAGACTTCGATAAAGAGTTCGTAGTTCAAATGGACGCAAGCGACGGGAGTTCATCTGGAGCGACTCACCTCCAATTTAACAACGGCGAAGAGCGAATATTGGACTTCGCGAGTCGTGTTCTTTTCCCTGCAGAGAGCAAACACAGCATTACAGAACGTGAAAGTCTCGCTGTAGTATGGTCGATAAGTAAGTTTTGATCACGAACAGTCGGCGGTTTCTTGAACGAAAAGAGAATCTATTATGAAATGATGCCCCCGTACCAACCGCCGGTTAATCCCGGGGATCGGGCTAACCGAACGATGAAGCAGATGATCAACGCTTTCAATTCGAAGTGCCGCACAACAGGAATGTCACCTGCGTTCCTATTCTCCGGTAGACACCCGAAACCATTTGATTCGGAGTATAGCAGACAAATAGGAACTCTTTGCATGAAAAAGCTCTCCGAGATCGGCCAGATCGCGGCAGAGGACTCTGAGCGAAAATGATATCGACAAGCGCGTTACTACGACGCAAAGTCGACTTTAAGATCGGAGACTTAGTTTGAAAAAAGAACAAGGTCCTCTCCAACGCAGTAAAAGGAGTAGCGGGGAAGCTTGATAGAAAAACGTACGCATTACGTGACCAAGGGAGACGTACGTTGAGTTCAATTTACGCATATTTGGGATAAAAATATTAAAAATTTAAGAACTGTGACGCGGGGCTATTTGAAATAGCTCGTGCGTCTCGCGAGTGGGATCGCGACCGATCATGGACCGACGAGCTGACCACGGATCGCGGTGCGCGGAGATAGTAGGCTCGAGAGGGAGATTCTTGAGCTGCCGACGAGAATTCGCGGTCCGATCGCGCAATCCGTTATCGGAGCAGAACGGCAACGAGCTCGATCAGCGTCAACAACAAGAAAGACTGTCGGTGCAGCCGCCTGCTAGTTACCTGCCATGTTAACAAAGCAAGAACTCAGACCCGTTTCCTTGGCCTACGACGCTTCGTTTTCACAAAGCTGGAGACACAATCCATGACTCTTGCGCGAGAAAGAGATTTTCTAAATAGATAGAGAAAGAGAGAGAAAAAGTTTTGAGCCCGGGCGGTGAGCCGTTGCTTGTCCGCACGCAAACAAACGCAAGGAGTCGAGTCGCCTGCATACAGAAATTAGCCGGGCCACTCCGTGGTGATTCTGCTGATGCCGCTCTTCGTAGTGGACGGGGTCTTGCCAAGCAGCACTATCTGACGTCGTCCTTTCACTTGCGCACCCGAAAATCGCGTCCGCTCACATCGGCAGCTCAAGAATCGCCTTCTCAAGCTTCCAATATCGACGGCGTCCCAACGCGCCGGTCACCTAATCTTCGAGCCATGGTCAATCGCGACCCCACTCGTGAGGCTCGCGTCACCGTTCTTAAATTTTTAATATTTTTGCCTCAAATATTTTTTTGTAAGTTCAAAATGTTGTATACAATAAAAAATTGATTTTTTTAAAATTAGTAGGTCTACAAGCTCTTCAAAAAGACGTGATCGAAACAATTTTTTTTTGATATCATAGTATTTTTCAAGCTTTTTGTAATGCAGCCTTTCTGGTTTTTAGAATCTGCCGAGACATCGATTTCTATAGTTTTATACACGACTTAAAAGAATGAACTGCGTATAAAAGCCTCTAAAATAAACGAAATAAAAATTTCGAAATGGATATTAAGATTCAAGTACTCCTTTATATCAATTTTATTTCTCGGCGTAAAATGATTTTCGTAATTGTGACACATTTTGCAATTAAGATAATAATAGAAATTTGGTCATTAATTACATCAACTATAATTAATGAATCTTCCTAAAATTTTTTTTCATACTACGATTATTGTAATCTAAATCTCAAAAGAATATAAAGTGCATTTATGAATTAGTTTTTGAATTGTTTAATCGACAAAAAAAAAGGCAATTTTCAACTTTGGCGTCCATTTGCAAATTAACTTTTGCTATTACATAGTTCATGCAGACGTAATTTTGTAGACAATTTAATAACGAACGAAAAACCAAAAAAGTACGGAAAATGCTCACTAATTGTTAAATAACAAACTGTGGCTGATTAGACCACTTCAAAAGTTTACCCACTCGACTGATGCGCATGCGCACGACGGCTCCGTAGTTGATTCCCAATGAAGCAAGTATTAATAGAGTAATGTTATTGGGTTATAGAAAAGTAATAACATAAAAGAAACACGATATTACAGAGTAAAATAGAAAAAAAAGTATATTTTACTTTAGAGCTTCACTACAATAAATCCCCATTTCTAACAATGAAAAGCACATATAAAAATGGCCTATTTCAATTTATTTTCTCTAAAATACTAGAGTAAAATAAATTCTTCAAGAACGTCATAAATTTTGGGTATCATAAATATCATACTACAGGTTTATCAGGTTTTCTTCATTAGAAGCGGTGATATCTAGTATATTTCACTCATAAGGTAAAGTTGTAGTAGTATTTATTATATTAGTATATCTTTATGTTTTAGATTTATGCGTGGTGAAATTCCAGTTCGAAGCGATATATCGTGCCCTCTTTCACGAAGCAGTGGCCCAAAAGAAGTAGTTACGCCTGGAACACCGGGAAGCACAGGCATGAAGCACCCTCCGGCCTATCATAGGATGCAGAGTAATGAAAGTCGAAGTAGCGATAAAGATTCAGTAAATGGAAAAGACTAACACAAACTTATAATTATCAGCGTTCAAGAAAAAACCATTAATTTATATATATATTGCGTTGAGTAATTGAAATATACACATTGACAACATTACATATTATAGCCAATCCTAATAATCTATTTACTCTTCTATCTTGTACAGAGTTTCATAATTTATTCTTTGCAGCTGCGCCTATCTACTAACATTTAAAAAAACAAGGTTATTTGATAATCTTTCTAAACTAATGATCAAACTAAAGTTTTAAATTAATATCAATATACATGGCGGTACGTCCGCGTAGGGGTTCAATTTCTAAGCACTATTTGCCTTTTATCATTTTTTGCTATTTTGGATAATTACTAAGTTATCAGCGCCCGAGCTGACGGTGGCGGTCGGATTTACTTGTCCACGTTGCAGAACACTACACTGTTCACGTTACAGAAATATTTTGTTTTGTGTTCTATGTATAAGCGTCTAACTTTTTCTGAGCTTGCCATCGTTCAAGATTTTTTAAGAAAATACCCAGACGTATTTGTTGTTTATACAAACGGAGTATGCATCAGTTTCCAAGTAACGCACAGTGAGGTGGATTTTTATTGCAAATATAGAAAATCTTTCTTTTGCATTTGGATTGAATCTTGTCATAAGTTTGACAACATGGAAAGCGGGAGTTTGAGAGAGATTATTTTGAACAGCCTCAATCCAGCGATCAGATTAATTTTGTGGCCCTAAAAAGGGCCGATTGAAATCGTAAATCCCTGATAAGGAAAATCTATGAGCGCTTTTCCGCTCCAGCGAATTACATTTAGCCGGGTGAAGACGTTGCAGACTTTGTCGTCGACTGGCGTTCCCGCTCCGCAGGCCGGTGTCAGTGACTAAAAGGACACTTCCTGCACTGTAGACGGGAGGATGCAAACGTCGCTTGACCGCGCGCGAGAGCAATTCCCCGGTGACTCCTGGAGCGGCGACCGAGCAGGCTGCCTGAACGGCGTTGGCCGTGTAGGAATGGAGAAAACTGCCTGAGGCTCGGGGCTGGAGATTTTCCTACTCTCCGGAGAAAAACAATTGACTGCTGTCTCTCAATTCGGGGAAGCATAGAGATTCTCCAGTTCCGCGAGGATCTCCGCTGGGTCCGGGAGAGGCTCCATAGACTTCGGGGTCGATGGAGTACCTGAAGGGGACCGGGGCTTTGGACGGCCTTCTTCCTACTGATGCGGCCGCGAATGCTTGTTCCGCCGGAGGCGCTGCCGTTCCGAGCGGACGCGAGGTTTCTTGGTTAGTAGTTCTTGGCTAGTGACGCGAGCCGAATGCCCGTTTGAGCTCTCGCGCTTACCATTTGAGCCTTCACGGGGAACTGCGCCGCTGGCTAATTAGAGGAGGGGGAACTTTGCTCGGAAAGAAAAGAAAAAAAAAAGAAAAGAAAAGAAATAAGAAAAAAAAAAAGAAGATGAAGGACAAAGGGAATCCGGGGTTTTCCCGCAATTGCCTTGTAGCGAGACATCTGTCCTCCCTCACTATTTCTTGGGTTGGGTTTTCCCCAGCGACGTACTTCCGAGACCCCCAAGATCAAGACCCCAAGACCCCCAAGAGTGGTTCGTTGTGCGGCTGGACCGCCCGTGTGCCTTTCGATGGCTTCCGTGGTAGTAGCGGTGGACTCCTCGAAGAAAAAAAAAATCCGCAATATCAAATGTGTCCTCTGGTAAGAGATGCCATAAACAGTCACAATCCCTTTTCCTAAACCTAATAGTTTTTCTTTAGAGTAAGTTTGTTTCTCGAAAAACGGCACATGAGCTAAACTGTTCCATGCGCTATTTCCATGACGCTTCACTCATTCTTTTATTGTCAAGAAGAGACTGCTTCTCGATAGCAGTGAGTAGAGAAGGAGTCTTTTTCGGATACTCTTAAGGTCACGGCAGGCGCTAAAGTGAAAGAGATATATGTATGAGGCGAAAATGCGTCTAGAAGCTCGTTTTTCCTGGAGACCCAGTTTTTCCGATGCGAGTAGAGAGGCGGTATGGGGCGATGGGTAGCGAGTGGTATTGTTAATAATAATTTATAAACAAATTTTGCAATATATATATTTTTTTCTTGAATACGTAATACAGTAAAAATAGGTGGTTGACTCGCCACCACAACTCCTACGACCCATCACCTCCCCCAGCATATGTCGGTCCGGGCATCCGGGCCGCATCGCTGCCTTCTCACTCCGCTGTCACGTATCCCGTCCCGCGCATCTACGCCATCGCTGCTAGGACCCTGCCGCCGCGTAACCCGGAACCGTGCGTGATGAGTCAGCGACGGTATATGCAGCATCTCGACCGCAGTGCCGTTCAAGACTTTTAGCCGCGACCTGGGAGCTATGGTTTTAACTAACCCTTCTATCTGCCTGGTCGACATGACGATAGGCTATTTTCCTAGACTCTATACGGAAAAGGTACAAGTGTAGAAATTGTACCGAAAGGTACATCTAGTATTTTACGTCTCGGCACTCTTGTACTTCTTCGCAACGAGAAAATTTCTCCCGATCGGTTTGCTTGCTTGACCGACGGGAAGGAACAGCAGCGCTCTCTTGAGAGAGAAGCAATAGTTTACTAGTGAGCGGTTAACATCTGCACGTATTTTTATAGACGTTCTTATATAAAAATTGATGCAATATCAATACGAGAGTGTTCTTGTGTGCCTGGAAGAAATGGAAATTAGAAACTGCGAGAAAATATATATTTTCTACAGAAGGACCCGAGCAGCCTGAAATACTTGATTGAATGTAAATATTATAATACATCAGTGTAGAAAATAAAGTTAACTTAACCCCAAATGCACTACTGCTTGCAGTAGTATAAAAGTGTATATGTTGTGCATTAGCTTTTAAAATTTACAATAATAGTGGAGGGGAAAAACTGCGCGGCCAAAAGACGATCGAGCGTACCTTTTCCTTTTCCGTGTACGCGTAAATTTTGAAAAGTTTTGTGAGCCCCTGAAAAAAGCCGTTTGCGATACACCGCAACATTTAATTATTTAAGGGGGTAGTAGGGTCCCGACGGAAAAAATCATACCATTTTTACGATTTTTTTTTTTTTTGACGCAACGGTACAAGTTATTTATTTGTAGTTCTGACATCGTAACAAGTAACTATTTAAAAACATTATAAAAAATTTTGAACATAAAATTTAAAAAATTGTGCTGGTGGCTGAGAATCAACGGCGGCGCTTTTGGAAATAGGTGTCTTCCTGTGTACACGACCCTGCCCAAATGGGTTATTCGAAAGCAAAAAATAAATTTTTTTTGATTAGTAGAATAAATTTGCCCGGCCCCAACGTTCTTCTTCTTTTTTTTTTTTTTTTTGGGAGACTAAATTTGGAAAGTCTGATTTTCGCTTAAAAATTTAAATCTCAAATAAAAATAAGAAAATAGATAAAAGGAAAACGTTGGAGCGTGCTTTTGTATACGTTAAAAATGTGTGCAATATTTGAAAAGAATCGGTTCATAATTTTTTTGCAGGAGAGTGTACAGCGACTTTGAAAATCTGGTTTTGAGAAAAACGCGTTTGAAGGTTTGAACGTCAAAAAAATGAATAAAATTCTAATTTTTTTAAACTTACATCGAATCATTGATTTCTGGTCCATATAATAATGTTCCTGCAGTAGAAGCAATGTCCAGGAAGCCTTATTGCTCCTGTCTGCGATGAACTCTGGCCTCTTTTGACTCCGTTGCAGCTTGACGGCCGGCCTTGTAAATGCGGTCGTTGTCGGACAGCTTTACGTATTCATGGGAACTGGGTCCAAGAGTGACTCCTATTTCTTCCAGAAAAGCCATGATGGCACTGCTACCATTGTTAAACGTGCACGTGGCTACATTTGCAGCAATTGCAACAATATTTGCACCGCCGTTCGAATTTTTCGGAGCTATTTTCCAAATGAGCTGATTGAGGCCTTCGTTGTTATTCTGCGTGAAACCTCCAACACAGCGTTCTAAAAGAGCGTCTTTGCTTAGATCTTCGTCAATTGGTTTAATTGCTACTAAAACTCAGACATTTTTCGTGTTGCGGTTTCTTGTCTGTCGAAGAATAATGATAAAACGTTGCCCAGATTGCATTTTTCATTTTCTGTGCAGCATCTGTTCTTGTACAGTTCATTCGAATTGCCAATCCAAAACACACAGTGAGCTTGTCGATAACTTTACCTGTAAGTTTTCCTTTTCCAGAAAGAGTTTTATATTTTCTGGTTTTCCCGGCATTTTTCCGCTTTTTATTTGTTTTTCTTCAACAGATTTGTTTACCAAATCGCGTAGCCTTGTGCCCATGCATTTCTCTACGTGGCGAACACACTCTTTTTTATTTATTACCAAATTATCTCCGTATGGTTTTGACTTTATTACCCCGCTGCATGTCTTGCTGTCGCCATCTCCGATGTAATTATTGTAACAAATTCCGTTATACTTTTGTTGCGACCGCTGAAACATTTCCTTTATCGTATCGACTTCCATGTTACCCGAAGGTCCCTCATGATTTACACTGCAATTTCCTTCAGCTACTTGCTCTTCGTACCACATTTCAAATTCGGCCGTAACTAATTTATTTTCTCAAACTTTATAAGCGTGACAATGCCTGCTTTTAACTAAAATATCTATAACTTTTTCACTGTAACAGCCAATCAAAGAAGCAACACCATATAAAGAAGTGAATCCTTGCTTCATCCAAGTACTATTGCCGGAAACAGTCAAGTTTGAAATATCTACTACATTATTTTCTTTATAAGTCGGTTTTTTTTTCTTCATCTGCAGCAGCACATAACATATTGTCGGTAATTGTTTGTACTTTAGAGGTTATGGTATTTATATAAACGAATTGTAGGTTGTTTTACATAGAAAAGAACTGGATAAATCCATTAAGCCGCAAAACTTACTGCAGGCTAACAGACCCATAACTAAAATTCGCATTATAAAAGCAAATCGATAATTCACCTCATACCGTTGACCTATTTTTGAATATGAAGAAATATAACGCGCACTGCAACTTTTACACTTCACTTGAATGTTAAAAGCTAACCCTTCGCCACTGCACGTTTTAAATTCATCACTTTCACTACACTCTTTACTTTTGACAAGCGAAGAAAACGTTGAAAATACTAAAACAAAATCAACTATTCTGCAGTGCGTGTCGAAGTCCACTGGCAGAGATGGCGTCGAGCTGAGTCGAATTTTTTTCGCTGATGAACTTCTAGTCTCAGCTTCCACTTTTTTATTTTTATTTGGATTTGGCCTCTTTCTTGATCTGCTCAAATGACGGCTTGAGTTTTGACGCTCATCTTGCGAAACTTTTTTTAAATTCGGTATTTTACATGAATACACGACTGCTTAGCTGAACGGGCAATGAGCAACTGATGTCCCTTAGGTCGGTACGTCTTTGGTCTCTTGTTTGTCTTCACACAAACAAAAACAGCTGTTCAGGTATGAAAGTCCCAAAATAAGCCTTCTGCTTATTTTGGGACTTTCATACCTGAACAGCTGTTACCAACGACTTACAGTTCCACAACTTCTTTAATTTTTCTTCGAATGCTTTGAAATTAAGAGACATTATTTCTAAGATGCTTAGCTATAAGAAAATAAAAAAAAAAAATAAACAAAATTGTCATTTTTGAAAGTGTTGGGACCCTACTAACCCCTAAGCAGCCACCATTTTTTTCGACTAAAGAATGGATAAAAATTGAAGTAGGTTTTTGAAAAATCATGCAAAAAATTCTTTATTTTGAATTTTTTAGTCATTTGAAGCATTACTCCTGATTTGGCTGCGTGATGTAAAAATAAATTATTGAAAACGTTCTAATTTCAGCATTTTTGTTCGCTTTTATCCTCTATTACAATAATAAAAATCAAAAATAGTACAAGATCCATGGATTTGCTTATACAGGGTGGGCCTAAAGTACCAGAACGGCAAAATATCTCGGCGGAATTGTAATGAATAAGAGAAAAAGCTTCAAACAAACTATACAGGATTTTTTCTTGGCTATTCGACAGTGATAATGACCATGACCTTGACCATAACCTTGAATGTCATTTCAAGGTCAACTTTGTTTTTTCAAATGGATACCCCTATTTTTGACACCAGATTCGGAAAGTGCACAAAATTTTGGATCAAAAGTACTTTTAACATTTTTTTAATTAAACGCATTGTTTCTGAGAAAAAAAATTCGCTAATATTTAAAAATTTTTAAACTCTTCAATTTTTTTCTCGAAAAGGATGCATCTAATCGAAAAATTACCAAAAATATTATTGATTTAGAATTGCATAAAAAAGAAGGTGGTATTTTTTATTTTTCTAATTTTTAATTTTGTGCAATTGTCTTAAAAACAATATTCTAAAAAATTGAAAATTAGAAAAATAAAAATACCACCTTCTTTTTCATGCAATTCTAAATCAATAATATTTTTAGTAATTTTTCGATTAGATGCAGCCTTTTCGAGAAAAAAATTGAAGAGTTTAAAAATGTTTAAATATTAGCCAATTTTTTTCTCAGAAACTATGCGTTTTGTCAAAAAAATGCTAAAAACACTTTTGACTCTAAATTTTATGTTCTTTCAAAATCCGGTATCAGAAATAGTGTTTCCTATTTAAAAAACAAAAGTTGACCTTCAAATGACCTTTAAATTTGAGATCAAGGTCGAAACTAATGGTACAAAAAGATGTCCCCCTCGATCCTGGACAGTTTTCATCCGAATAACTTTTTGGTTTATGGCTTCATTTAAGAGTTATTAGACTGGTTTGATTAAAATGGCCCACCCTGTATAAATGCGCTTTGTGGTCTTTTAGGCTCTTTATTCAGACCTTAGACTTGGTTCGAGGCGCTAGCGCGCCTCTTGATTTGTAACTTTACTGACTGTAAAAATTATATACTATAATGGGAGAATTGGCAACCGAGCATACAGGGTGTTCAAAAATGAACTGGCATGACCAGTATATCCGTGTTCAGAATAACATTCTAAGCACTTTTTCGCTTTTGGCATTTTTCAGAATTTGGGATAATTATGGAGTTACTGTTAATTAAAATCTACGATAATTATCCAATCAGCGTTCGATTTGACGATGAACACCGCATGGCTTCCCGCGCGGCCCATGCTGCTCGAGTAAACCCCGCTTACCAACGTCAACTAGAGCACTGATTGGCTAATTATCAAAGTTTTTGATTGATCATAACTCGATAATTAGCCACAATTACGAAATATGCCAAAAGGGAAAAAGTGCTTAGAATGTTATTCTGAACACGGATATACTGGTGGTGCCAGTTCATTTTCAAACACCCTGTCTACTGTATACTGTATACTGTCTACTGTATACTGCGAAAACAAGTTTTCGAGAAAACAGCGATTGAAGTTAAACAACTTGTTTCGTCAGATTCTCATTAATTACCTTTTTGTTAACTTCTTACTCGGGGGTTTTGAGTCGCTGATTATGAATCCGGTGTCGGATTTTCAAAATTAATGAAAAGGAGACTTATCTGTGTAAAAACAGAAGAGTACAGATACGAAAAAAACAACTCATTTTTATTTGAAATTTGGAATAAGGAAAATACATTGATTTAAAAATCAAAAAAGATTATTACAATATACCAGAAAAACGTATTTTACACAAAAAAAAAACATTTATGTAAAACCACTATTTATGTCTCTGAGTGGAAATTTCTAAGCGAACAATGTAAGCAAAATACTTTGTATTGCAAAGCGTAAATTTTTTTGGCGTAGAATATTATGTTCTGACATAATATTGTTTTTTTTTTATCTTATAAATCGATTATTTAATCTTATTCCAGATTTTAAATAAATAACAGTATTTTTGTATTAGTGCTCTTCTTTCTCTTCACTTTTAGAAAAAAACAAACTCTATTCAAATCGACAAGAAAGTGAAACATGGTTTTTTGACACGTAAGGTTCCTTTTCATAGACCAGGTCACATATACTGTATATTTTTGTACACCTAGTATATAGACTGTATATTTTTGTAATCTTGAATAAGACACTCCATTGCTGAAACATTGATCAGATTAATAATTCAGTCCTTTCCTCCAATTAATAATTCTTTATAATATATAAAAAGTACAATAATATCTATTTTTATATTTATTTTGCAAAAAATCTGAAGAATTTTGTACAGTTTTGTTAATAAATGCGTTATATTTATATTTGAGTAAACATTATTAAATGTCAAACATTACATAAGGATTGTACATAGAAAATTCTTAAATTTAAATTAATTAGTACGATTAAAATATGCACATTGTCGCAAAATCCAGATAACAATACGAGTGCGTGAAGCACACTTAGTGTTCCAAGTATATTATAATTGTACAAAATATTTACGGATACAATTGTCTCTGGAATAAATAAATCAACACATTAACAGTTTCAGAATTTTTAAACAAATTCATGTATGGCAGTGTTAGCTTTATGTTACGAAGTCGAGAAATTACCACTTCTTTTTCAGGTTAGTCTCGTGTTAATTTAAATTTTGTAATTTTGGTAAAGTATTTCGTTTACAAATCAAGAATTTGTATCAAATTTTTTTTTATCCTTCTATTAGGCTTTGTAACGATCATCGGATCCAATAGTACAACAATGAATTAAAGAAAAAATCAATCCCAGCAGTTCCAATACACCGAGACCAATAATCACTCCTAAAAATGCGCTACCTTGTCTTCTTAATTCTGTTAAGATTTGATCGGTGCATCCCTGAAAATAAAAATTAATATAAATTTAAATAAAGAAGATACATTCAGTATACTAAACAGAGGATATAGTTTTGAAACTTTATTTTTACTTTATTTTAATTTTATTTAAGGGTACATACAACAGCAATAATAGTGTATACAAAGTGTCCCGTTTTAAACAGACCACGCAATATCGCGAAAAGTAAGAAAGATGAAAAAACCTTTGTGAATTTGACCATGACCTTAAGGATGAAGATCATTTGAAGGTCAATACGATTTTTTCAATGGGAAATTCGCACTTTTAACCTTGTAAATAGAACGAGCAGGAAATTTAATGCTCAGCTAAGATCATTCCCTGACTACCCATTGACTATTAAGGTAAGACATTGACTAATGCCTTACCTTGATCGGATGGGCATTCTCACCTTGCATTCATTGGTAATGGGTAATCATGAATACCTCGTTTGATGTCCCGAGCGACGTCGCATATTGTCTGGAAGCCTCATTTCATATGTTCAGAAAAATTTTCAATTTCCTAAGCGGGACAAAAATTGATCGAACTGCGAGCCTAGTTTCCGGCTAACGAAAATTTTGTTAGTGATTAAACCGATTACGACACTGATGACGAAATGATTTATGATGATGGTGATGTTTAATTCTCTGCTGAGTCGTCCTCTGAATTTTCTAAAGAAAGTGATGATAGTTGCACATCGGAAGACGAATCAATGATGTTATTGTAGAGAAAACTAACAAATTTATACTTATACCCACGTACGCCGATAATAGTTAGAGAAAGTGTACAGTCGATTTTTAATTTTGACTTAAGATTTAAAGTAATTGGAGTTCTTATATCTCATTTATTGCACCTTATATCATTACACTGTGTGCAACCGAATGAATGGGTAAAAACGCTCTACTACGTAAACACTTTTATTGCAGTAATGTTTATCAAAATTAGTAATATGTTACTTATTTTTTGGAGATTCCTATATTAAATCAGCTTAGTTCATTTTTAAACTGCCCGATTTTATTACTAATTTAAAATATCGCACAACTCGTTAAAAATCAATGATATGAATTATATGGATATTTATGACGGATCCGTATTTAGATCTTTATGATAGATGAAGTGCCTTTGTTCAAATAATCCACATTTATGGATGTCCAAATTGTAAAAGAATATTACAACTAATTTAATATATTAATGTAATATTTATTAATATTTAAAATATTAATAATTTATAGTTTACCTCTTTTAAAAATGTATATGAGCCGACAGTACTTTGAAAACCATAAATTGTTAGAGCATGCTATTTCTGTTTTAAACTTAATGAGCATATCAGAAGCAATGATTTGTAAAATTCAAAGTTTATTAAGTGAATATGTTAAAAGATTTGGATATTTTTATCGTGCAAAAAATAGAGTGTGCAATATACATTTACTCTTGCATTATCAAATAATATAAAGAAATTCGGCCCTATTTAGAGAATATCTTGTTTTCCTTTTGAAAATTTTAATAGGATATTAAAAAACTACGCCCACGGATCAAAATCCGCCGAATTACAAATTTATTCTTCAATAGTAACGTTTTTATCAATCAATGAACTAAAAAAAAATATTACGAGTTCAAAGTGAAGTATTTACATTTTGTAAAAAAGTTGAGAAGTCCGGTGTACATAGATACAAAACAAAATATTTGTATGAATATTTTTGTCATAGGAGTTCAGAAGAAGGTAAATTGAACCGAATACCACCCGCGCAGTTCTAAGTGTTAAACCGCTCAGGACTTAATACTTCGCTTTCAATAACTGCGCAGCCTATGTCTTTTCTTGATTGACTGGACATTCACACCTTACTTTTACTGGCTGAGTGATCAATACCTTGCAATCTTGAAAATTTTGCAAAGTACATGGTAAAAAAAAATGAAATACTAAATTTGTATGATTCCAAGGGAGCTAACTGATGGTGATCTTGATCATGGCTTTGACCATGATATATTGCATATGCACATAGAAAAAAAAAACAGTTCCAAACATTTTTTAAATTCTTATTCAAATTTCATTTTTTTCATTATTTTCTTACGAAATTATAAAAAGAGGCCAGTTTAAGTAGTGTCCTCCCCGCGGTGGAAGTTTATTCAGTAAAGGCAAAGAGACGTTTTTGAAATAATTTTTTTCTCCACTCTAACCTCAAATACGCATGATTGCATGCATTTTGCGGCTCTCGTAAAGAAAAATACGGTTTCTGCTAGCAGGTTTCATCCCGGATTCTTTGAGCAATAGTAGGCAACTGCAGATTTTGTTAATATGTATTATTTTAAAGGTTTTGTTTACATTTTCAAAACCATTAACCTAATAAGTGCTGGCGGGCTTCTCTCAGGAATTGGCATTAATCAATACTTCATTAAATTTTTTGTTCAATATAAAATTACATTTGTATGATAGTAAGTCATTTTTTACTACTCTGTTAATGTGGAATGGCCGAGAAAGAATTTTCTATTACTACTTAATGTTAATGTTTTTGATAAATATTTAAAATAATTAATTTTCTTTAAAATATGATTCTTACTTTATCAAAAATTGCAGACGGTAAACTCGTATCTGCAACACGGAGAGCACTCAATTTTCCACATTCAATTGAATTTTCATTTCTACAGCAACTTTTAGGGACAGTAAAAGTTGTTCCTTTGCTTACAGCAATAAGTATTTCAGAATTTCCCCCATTGTTTAATATCTTATTAGCTGCCCAGTCATCTGGTTTATTTGCTCCGCAGCATTGTAAATTCTGTTGAAAACTATCAACTATTTTTGTTCTGGATGGAATTGCACCATATTCATTCTGAAACCAGAAATAATATGATTAGATAGATAATTAACGCTTGAAAATATGTACAAAACAGATATATGATATGTAGTTATATAACGTAAAATAACTTGAACTGCACAGTATAATAGAATTTGGTTGAAACAATTCACGAATCCTGATTAAGGACGTTGTCGTAAAAATCACTTATCGTCGAATTTGTCTCAAATTAACACAAAATGTTCATTAAATTATCCTTTATAATTCCGCAAAATTTCAATATAGCAAGCGGCATTAAAAAAGTTAAAATTGTACTTTAAAGTTGCATCATTTAACATGGGAAGCATAGGACGAAGCTCGTGTTACAGACCATTTTTTTGAACTGCGAGCGCAATTATTTTGTAATACTTTTAAAAAATTATATTAGAGTATTTGATGATATAAGAAACAAGATATACTTAAGTAAATATGGGGAATCCGTATTCCGACGATGGCGATTTGACAATGTCGCACGCATTAAATAGTGCGGCAGCATCACGGAGCATGTGTCTGTGCGCTATGCGTATATAAATTTGTATATATGTATATTGTGGACGCTCAAGACGCTGTTGCCGGATCGCCCGAGGCTGCGCAGAAGATAACTTTTGTACTTCTGCGCATAGAAAACGGAAAGAATGCGTGCAGTAGTGCTCAACCTATTCTTCTTTTGCCATATACACTGGTACTAATGCAAATGAAGTTTAAGTTGCGCACGACTGATCCGCGACAACGTCCTTAAGATACAGGATGTTTCACAATATAAACATTGCAAAACCGTATTTACAGATATCCAAAGACGTAATTATACTTATGAACAAATCAAAATAAAATTTCCACTATAATTTATTGTTTATGTTAAGTCCTAAGTGGTTAAGACTGTTGAAAGTGTTGTGGTAAGAGAACCTATGCTCCGAGCAGCTGAGTTCGATCAGGCAATACTCGAAACTCGTAATAGTTAGCACGCATTTCGCTCGTTATGATTGAGAGGGTGCTTCGTAACTTAACTTTCACCGATTCTTTACTAGCGGCGACCGACGGGAACGCTACAACTTATGACTGCTAGGCTACGCAGCCTGGATTTCTGCGGCTTCTGACTGTGTGATCATCGATTACGACGCAATGAGTTAAAGGATGAGGGTTTCTTTAACAAACACACACGCCATTCATTCAGTTGAATGTTTATAAATTTCTTGTTTCTTTTAAGTCAAGAATTATACACAGTGGCGAGCCAAGCCAGAGTTATTTGCGGGGTCTGGCTCGCCACAATTGCGTTTTTTGGGTTTTTGTATCTTCTTATATTTCTTTCGGCGATAATTCAATAAAGATCAGATTAGTTACAAGTGAGATCTGTGCCCCCATTTTTTACGTTATCCATGAACTACCCGTCCGCACTCCACCCTTTCACGTCTTTTTGCCTCGTGTACGTACAGCCTTGCAGCGAGTAGCAGCTGCCGAGTTTCTGTCGCGCATCCCAGCAGCGAGTTGCAGCGTTCGCATCGATCACGTAAATGGTGTATAACGCCTCATAAAATAAACACATCGATACGTTAGGTCACGGCATCTTTCAAAATTCCTTTTATTGTTGTTCCGTCCTCTGCCCGCGGAGACGCGCCCCGCGATGCAGCGATCGCCGTCGCGCCGCTCGGCGCCATTTCCCTCTCCTAGACAAGCGCTTATCCCTCCTTTCCGAAATTACCTTTAAGAAACATGTGCCCACTCTAGGCATGTGACGTTACGACATACAGCGCCGAAATTGTAAGATCAAGAGAGGGAGAAGCCTGGTTTTAACTATAAAAGGCGGTGCTCTATAGAGTTACGGAGACTCTCTCTAGACATTCTTAACTTTAAAAATACTTGACCACCATTCTCTAAAGGACTCAAAGCTATATAGCTCTAAGCATACGTTTATCATGACGTATGTAAGCTAAAGCTGAGAATAATTAAATTAAAATTTGTCATCCCTCTCTTGATTACGAAATAAACTAGGCTCGCTAGAGGCTCGCACCTTGCATCGCTGCGCTGCGCTACGCGATGCAAGGATGCAAAATGCGAACGCATTTTGCATGATAGGCACGACCGATGCTCGCGCTACGCGCTCGCTCTTCATTCTACCTTTTTTTATTTTTATTAATAAATCTGTTTAAACGAAAATGATAATTGTATTTTTTAAGCGAAAATCAGCTGTAACTTCTTTAGATTCAATTATAGAAAAAAATGTACTACATGAAAAAGTTGTATTTTTTTTTGTATCTATAACTTTTACATTTAATGTTTTATTGTAAAATGATATTAAAAAGCGTTTAGAGGTAGAAAGCGAGTTTTTAATGAAAAAGTGCGTTTTTTAAAGCGAAAATTATCTGTAACTTTTTTGGATTTCATTGTAGAGAAAAATTTACTGTATGAAAAAGTTGTATTTTTTATTGTTTTATAAGATGAAACTCATGAGTTTGTGATAAATACATTATTGTTCAAGTTATTCTGAAAAAACTGATTCTTTGTTTTTATTTTTTGTTTGCATAATGTACTACTGTAATTGCACGTTTAGATGGAATGGGTCGTAAACCTTATTGGCACCTTTCGGGATGATGACGAACATTCTGTGAAAGTCTCAGCTCAATTCGTTAAGATTCAAAGGAGTTATGCTTGGAACAAAATGAAATCTTACATACACCCCATTTTTGCTCTGGTGAAAATTTAAGGCACTCCGTGTAGCGGTCGTGCCTAAAAATTCTATCATTTTGTCAAATTTAAACACAAATCAAATAAAACCAGTAACAAATTAAATTGTAACGTGGTAATCGTAACGTTACCGCCTCTAGCATAATCGAGCGCCGGAGACGCTGCGCACGTCCGAAAGCCGCGTCAGTTTAGGCTAGGCGCGAGAGAGGTTCGCGGCGCGACACCGCGGCGAGCGAGCCGACAACGCGGTCCCCCCCCGCGAACAGGTAAAGAGGGGGAATTACAGCAGCTCCATATAATGAGCACGCGCGAGGGAAGCGGCCTACTTCTCGGAGAATTACATCTCACGCCTCTACCTCGCCCTATAACCATCGAGACCAAGGCCGACGGCGACGAGGGTCCCGCGACGACGTAACCCGCCGCCGACGAGAACCACGAGGCGATCAGCTCGCCCTGCAGACGAGCTGCGGAACGACGACCGCCCCCAGCCTGCAGCTGAGAGAAGAGCCGGGGACAGGCCCCCGACATCAGCCCTACCGCACAACGCCGACCTCCGCGACGACGAGACTCCGACATCGCCGCATCGTACCCTCCGCTTAGCGATAAGTACCGATTGCGTTACCTCTCTCGTCAGCGATAGGTCCGGTGAGCGCACCGGAGAGCGTAGGCGCGAAATCGACTTATAGTCGCGGCTATTAGCCGATGTATATATGAGTGCTAAATAAACTTACGTTAATTCTAACCCTTCTAGCTTGTGATTTGAGCCTGCCCCGAATACCACACGACCCGTTCCCTTGAGTTAGCTCGGACCGCGGATAACCGTGTATTTGTGCGTGATTAGTTCGGCGCAGGGAGGCTCAGGGGCAGAGAGGAGACAGACTCCTAAATAATTAGAACCGTTAATCCCGAGTCGCGCTAAAAACGTCACAATGGCGCCCAACGTGTAATATCGTATAGATATTGCGCATAAAATAGACTTTCTCGGCCAAGTGGAATATTTTTTTTATAAAGTAAATTCAATTTTATTTCAGCTTATTA
The DNA here is from genome assembly GCA_018906775.1 of Sycophila sp. Sp_5. Taxonomy (NCBI): domain Eukaryota; kingdom Metazoa; phylum Arthropoda; class Insecta; order Hymenoptera; family Eurytomidae; genus Sycophila; species Sycophila sp. Sp_5. The sequence goes on along the minus strand of JACCID010000134.1, from coordinate 148,775 downwards.
AAAGATTTTCATAGAGTAAAGTTTCTTTTGTTCATCTAAAAGTCAAATAGACCAAGGTCAAGCATAACCCACAGCCGCAGAAAGCTAAACACAGATAGTTCAATATTTTAAATTGTGTTAGTGAGTAAATAGACGCGAGAAAGATACTCCGACTGAACCTAGTAGCCGCGCGACAAAACGCAGCTTTTAAGACTCAGAACGAATTTGAAGTTACGTCACAAGGGCGAACTAAATTACGAGTGTAAATTTCAATAGAACGCGTCATAATTTTTTATAATTACGTCACAATAAAATCAAATTATTTGAATAGATGCTTAAATAGTTTTAGTTTTCGAAAAGATCGAGGCAATTTTGTCTTAAGCAAGTATACACACAATTGTAAATACAAACAATTTTAAATCTTGAACTAATCTCGTACTCGAATTAGCAAGCTAAGGACTTAGTATTTATTGTATATGTTGATGCGAAATTTTAAGTGAAGGGTAAGTGGCGAGCTTACGGCCTTCATAAATATTTTGAAATTGATAGCCGCTCAAAGCGAGCTAAGAAAATTGTAAGTGGCGAAAGTATATTCCCAGATTTGATTTAATATCCTCACGTATTTATTTCAGAATTTAATATATTTTGCAAATATTTATTTTTCGATAACATATCTCGTTTGTATGCATTTTCGTAAATCAAATTTAAAAATATAAAACAAATTAGAAGTTGTAAGTCTAGAAGATAGTATTAGATTCAAATCAGATAATATCATCGGAACTCATCAACAAATCAACTCTTCATCAAATCAAGAATTTTCAACAAATAAAACAAAAGTATTAGATTTTTTAATTTTTAACAGGAAGAGTATAAGAATGTCGAAAATAGCATGTTGGCTAGAGCAGCTTATTTCAGAGGAGAACGAAGATTTTTTCACAACTTCTTTGAAATCTTTGGAGTTATTAGAGTCAGGTACAGTAATAGAAAAAGCCGACAGGCTGCAGAGGGCAGTCCTGCAACGACTCGAGGACACAGATTTTGCTCCAGGGACCAAGCACGAGGAAGCGGACAAAAGCCGCAGACTAGGCAAGTTGCAGAAGTTTGTGAAGAAGATCGCGGCGAAGATGGAAGCAGAAGCTGATGCACAAAGCAAAGAGGATGAATCCACTTCACACATCACTAAAAGGAAGCTGAGAACCTCAAGAAGTACAGAGAGATTATCACAGCAATTACACAGAGCAACCTTTAACAGAAGGAGCACAATTTTGCGACACGCCGGAGAAGACCGTGACGACAGTAATTCGCAACAAGAAATACAGGATACCAGTAGAAATTTTAGCGAGATGGGCAGTGGAGGAACCAGAAACAGTAGAAACATGAACCAGCATTTTCCAGGATCAACAGCGAGCCGCCGATCAACAGGCTATTAGAAGATAATTTCAGATTGGGTAGATTACAAGAGAGCACACGAGATATAGGGAAAATCGTCACAACTTGGAAGCTGAAGTTCAGCGGCGCATCAGACGACGTCGAGGAATTTCTAATCCGAGTTAAAGAATGTATGTCTGTAACAGGAGTCACAGGCGAGGAAATGCTTAGAGCACTACCTCTAATCATGCAAAAGGCAGCGCTGAATCTTTATAGAATAAAGAAACATGAATGGCTGTCTTGGCACAGATTTGAGTCTGATTTGCGAAAGCACTACCAGCAGACTTTACATGCTGATATTTTGTTAGACAAAATTCGGGAGAGAAAGCAACAACCCGATGAGTCGATGCAAGAGTATATTGCTGACATGATTTTCCAATTTAGGAAATTACCTCTAGATAAGCAGGGAAATGATAGGAGCATGGTCCATAGGATTTATTTAAATATGCGAATGGAGTTTCACCCACTTATTCCAGACTATGCAGATTTAGATTTGGACGAGTTTACAGAAAGAGCAACGATAATTGCAAGAGCATTCGACATCGGAAAAAGTCAGAAAACTCCGATCAAGACGGAGGAGAAAACATCAAAGAAAAACGAGGACTCAGGCAAGAAAGCCGCAGAGGTATCTGCAGTCACCGTGCCGACTTTTGCCGATGTAGAAAAGCTGATTTCAGAAAAATTAGATAAATTATTAGAAAATATGCAAGCTGGAAATAAACAAAGTTCGAACAACGGTAACAGAGGTAAAAATAATTATAGAGGTAAAAATAATCAGAATAGGAATAATAATCAACAGCAGAATAATACATCAAATAACAACAACAGCAATAACAATCAGCGAGGGAATTATAGAGGTAGGGGCCGAGGATACGGCCGCGGCAGAGGATACAACAATAATTATTCGGATCAAAGGAATAATCAGCAGCAACAAGGAGCTGATAATTACAATGAACCTCAACAGACGCAACAAGGCAATGCACAAGACGCAAGCCAGCAGCAGTCACAACCTCAGCCGCCAAATTCGAATTCGGGAAACGGAGCGTAGTCGGCGAGTCACCGACCGCACCGCCGACTTTACCACTCAAGGTCTCGACCGTTAGCGAGCGCACTAGCATAAGGAAAAGCAAATCATCCATTAATTTAGCATCCAAATACAGCCGCTATTGGATAACCTGTAAGATAAATGGAGTCAGCACGACAGCCCTGATCGACCCAGGTGCAGCGTGCACAGTCATCGGCAAGATGTGGGACAAAGTAAAACCCCATTCACCTATCCTACAGTCGCAAGTGAAGACTGCCCAAATGGCCAATGGACAGCCGGAACAAGTGATTGGAGAAATCGACGCCGAGATAAATATTGAAGGTATTTCGAAACGCATCAGTGCAGTAGTTATACCAACAATATCGACGGAGCTAATTATTGGATTAGATTGCATCCGGTTATTCCAGATGGACATCCTAGCTAGTTGCGATAAATTCACACTCGCAGACCATGGTAAAGCAAAAAAATTCTCATTCAAATTAGGGGCAATCGACGCGAGTCCTCCCGGAGTGGCGAGTTGCGGAATCGCCGTCACGACGAAGGAACAACGCGCGATAGTGGATGAGTTAATTAAAAGGTTAATACCTAAAGTAAATGCAGCAGTGCTTCCAGCAACAAAGTTACTGAAACACGAGATTGTTCTCAAAGAGAGCTGCAAGCCCATAAAACAGAAGTACTTCCCAGTCTCTGAAAAAATGGAGCAAATAATGCACGCAGAGATTGATAGACTCAAAGCCGCTGATATTATAGAAGAAAGTCTCAGCGAGTGGAGCAGTCCGATCATCATGGTCAAGAAGGAAGGAGGTACATACAGAATGTGCACGGACTTTCGAAAAGTTAATGGAGTCACAAAAAAAGACGCTTATCCAAGCCCGTACATGGAAACTGTAATAAACAAGCTGAAGAAAGCTAGGTATATTTCAAAAATAGACCTTAAAAATGCTTATTATCAAATTGCTTTAGCATTGAAGTCGAGGGAAATAACCGCCTTTACAGTGCCAGGCAAAGGACTTTGGCATTATAAAAGGTTACCCTTCGGACTCTCAGGAGCAGGTGCTTGCTTTCAGAGACTAATCGATAAAGTCATAGGCGATTTGGAGCCGTACGCTTATGCGTACTTAGACGACATCGTATTAGTAACTGAGACATTTGAGCAGCACATAGAATTGCTTGAGAAATTACTTCTCAAAATAATAAATGCAGGTCTTACAATAAATCCTGAAAAAAGCAAATTTTGCGTAAATGAGATTAAATATCTCGGATTTATTGTTAATGAACAAGGAATATCCATAGATCCAGAAAAGACCGTTGCAGTGAAGGAGTTCCCTGCACCAAGGACTATGCGCCAGCTACAAAGATTTCTGGGCATGGCGTCCTGGTACAGGAAATTTATTAAGGACTTTGCAAAACAAGCAATTCTGGTCTAGGAGCCGTCCTCACACAAAGGGCTGACGACCTGGATCATGTGATTGCATATGCGAGTCGTTCACTTAAAAAACCAGAGGTGAACTACAGCACAACAGAAAAAGAATGCTTGGCTGTGAAATGGGCAATTGAGAAATTTCGACCATATTTGGAAGCGGAGAAGTTCACTGTAATTACAGATCATAGTGCTTTAAAATGGCTTTTTGAGAGAAAAACTCCAACCGGAAGGTTAGGAAGGTGGTCTCAAGAATTGTCCGAATATGATTTCGAAACCATTCACAGAGCAGGCAAGAACAACATTGTGCCAGATGCTCTATCAAGAATGTTCGAAGATGAAAAATCTGAGGAAGATGTCGAGATAGGCGAAATCAAGGTAAAAAGAAAAATTCAAGATCCTTGGTATAAAAAGAGAATTTATCAAGTAATATCTCATCCTCGGAGATATAAAGATTGGAAAGTTGCTGAAGGCAGCCTATACAGATATAAAATTAATACAAACGTATCACTGGCCTGGAGCATACAGGGACGTAGTAAAATACGTTCAAACATGTGACAGCTGTCAGAAAAACAAAATAGACCAGAAGCAACAAATTGGCTTAATGGGAACTCGATATGTAGACCGACCTGGCAAAGTCATAGCCGTCGACCTCATAGGCGACTTCCCTAAAAGTAACAAAGGGTATAAGTATGCAGTTATCATGGAAGATATTTTTTCCAAATTTATCCTTTGCATACCAATTAGGAATAAAACCGCTAATTTGGTGAAAGATGCAATTGAGAATAAATTATGCACAATTTTTGGCACACCGGAGGTTGTAATCTCAGACAACGGTAAAGAATTTATTAATGCGTCGCTAAAAAAATTTTTTAAAGAAAACAGCATAGTTCATGAAACTACACCGTCTAGACACCCGCAGGCTAACCCAGTAGAAAGAGTGAACAGGGACATAAAAGTAATGATCTCCACCTTCATAGGAAAAAATCACAAAAGGTGGGATGAATTCCTGCCACAATTTCAACTGGCGCATAATTCTGCAGTGCATTCCACGACAGGTAAAACACCAGCATTTTTAATGTTCGGCCGCGAGATCCAACAGCCGAAGTGTCTAAAGAGGAATAAAGAATATCCTAAAGACGTGCAAAAGATTTTAGAGGATATCAGCGAACTTATTTATCAAGATCAAAAAATAAATAAAGAGCAAGAAAAATGGACAGATCGAATTAAAGAACTCGAAGAAGTTCGCGACGAAGTCGCTAATTCAAATGACAAAAATGTAGAGAAAAACGAAAAAGCATATAACCGAGATAAGCGTGAATTTTCCTTTGAGGTAGGACAAAAAGTCCTTAGAAAGAACAATATACTCTCGTCAGCCGCGAAAAATATTTCGGCGAAACTCTTAAGCAACTACGTAGGTCCTTGCGAAATTTATAAAAAGATTAGCGAGAATATTTATAAACTGCGAGACGAGAGAGGCAAAATTATTAAAAACTCGATACACGCGAAAGAACTGAAATTGTATTGTCCAGAAACCCGAATTTCCAACCCGTAAAACAAAAATATAGAAAATTCAATTTTTTTCCGAATTCAAATTCGCCCGCCTTAGCTCGAGTCAGGATGACGGTCAAATACCGTCATGGCGTGGTAACGCGCGGCGCACCGAGCCGAGGGTCCGCGCCAGCGGAACAGACCGAATGCGCATGCGCCAACTCGACAAAAAGACACCACGCGGCCGACAACAACAAGTCGCCATATTCTGAGCAAGGTAACAAACGAAGAAAGACATTTAGTGAAAGAAAAAGTAGTGAAAAAGAACAGTCGGATTTACAGTGTAGTGACGCGTGCTAGCCTAAATAAATAAAGAAAAATATACTTTTGACTTTTTTTAACTATTGTGCAGTGAGTGCAGTGCGCGAAAATGTGGAATAATTGCGACAGGTGCGACGCGATTCGCCACCTTTTGCTGCACGACCACCAGCCGCGACGATGCTCGCTAGGCCAGACACGCGAAGAGGCTACGCAAACAGAGGACCCAGTGCTCGAGCCGTACGTAAACCCTCTCGGCGACGACGAGACGACAGAGGAGTTTACGCCAATGAGGAAGCAACAGCCAACCGAGGAGGAGAAACAAGCCGCCAAGGAAAGGCTGAAACGCTTCATAAGGGCTGAGGCTAGGACTTTCATAGAGCCGCCGCCCAGGACTTATTCAGAAGAAGAACGAGACAGGTCAAGGAGGGACGTTAAAAGCCTCCTCAACGAATACTCCCTGCACCACGAAATGAGGCACATGAGGGAAAAAATCGAAGAACACCAGGCCAGGGCGAAGAAAGAGAAGGAGGACCTAGAAAATGAAGAAGACAGATTATTCGAGCAGTGTAGGCTCGATTATATCAAAAAGTGCAAGATCGAGCTCCAGGAGCAGGAGTTAGATGAGCACAAGAAAGAGGTGCGAAGGATCAACAACATCCTGTTCGGCATGGACACGCCTCTCAGGAAAGCTGCTGAAAGAGAGTTGTGGAGGGAGAAAAACCCGGCCACAGCCGCCCTTCAAGAGGCAGAGGCCAGGCTAAAGAAAGCCGAGCAGGAGATACAGCAGCTATTGGAGGAGCAGCATCTTGAGGCACCACCGGATTCATCTGGAGAGGACCAATCACCACCAGAGGCGGAAGCAGTACCGGTAGTCGAGTCTCAGGTAAAAGTAACACCTGTGGTCGAGGCCAAGCAAAAAGAGCTGACCAGAGCTGGCCCAGTAACCGCTGAACCTCAGCAAGGCAAGCCAGTAAAGAGGGTAGAGCCATGCAGGGAACTGAGACGACCCAGGGAACAGACGCTGAGCCAGGTGTCAAAGCCGCCACGAGGAAAGGCTGAGCAGCAGAAGCCAGCAGATCTACTGGAGGAAGGGAAGTTATTTCAGGAGCAGCCACCGCCTCCAAACATCAACATATTCACATGGAAGAGAAGAGATAGAAGTGAAAGGGTGAGATTATACAACATGGGAATCCTGGTGAGGGAGAAGACGTACCCGCACTTGGAATAGCTCCACCAGGCAACAGCAGCCAGAAAAGGCGAATAAGACTTTCTTATTTAAGTGCAGTTAACTTTAATTTGTATTTTGTGTACTTTTAATAATAATGGAATTATTGTAAACCCAACATATGTCTCCTCACTCGTCTTTACCCAGTCCAATCCAAGTAAGATCAATCCATATAAGCATAAATAATTATAACAACTTTCTCCTAAATTTTGACTGTACTAACTAACACTCTCCCAATAATGTAAAAATTATTGTCGTAAAAACTTTGTCTGAAAGAAGGAAAAAATTAAATCTATTAGCAAAAATTGTAAAGTTAAAAAATTTTTGTATAATTTTGTAAAAAGTATGCATGGGAGAGAGTGACCTAACATAATTGTATAAACTGAGTACTGGCTCACGCCACAGCTGTCACGACCGCGTGTAGCAGACGACAACATGCGGTTGCATCTGCTACTCGAACGGAGGCACTCAAGTGCGCAGGTTTCGACCTGCCGTGCGCTGTTTTCACTACGTGAAAACTCTCGGTGCAGGGGGGTTGTAACGTGGAAATCGTAACGTTACCGCCTCTAGCATAATCGAGCGCCGGAGACGCTGCGCACGTCCGAAAGCCGCGTCAGTTAGGCTAGGCGCGAGAGAGGTTCGCGGCGCGACACCGCGGCGTGCGAGCCGACAACGCGGTTCCCCCCCGCGAACAGGTAAAGAGGGGGAATTACAGCAGCTCCATATAATGAGCACGCGCGAGGGAAGCGGCCTACTTCTCGGAGAATTACATCTCACGCCTCTACCTCGCCCTATAACCATCGAGACAAAGGCCAACGGCGACGAGGGTCCGCGACGACGTAACCCGCCGCCGACGAGGACCACGAGACGATCAGCTCGCCCTGCAGACGAGCAGCGGAACAACGTTCGCCTCCAGCCTGCAGCTGAGAGAAGAGCCGGGGACAGGCCCCCGACATCAAGCCTACCGCACGACGCCGACCTCCGCGACGACAGGACTCCGACATCGCCGCATCGTACCCTCCGCTTAGCGATAAGTACCGATTGCGTTACCTCTCTCGTCAGCGATAGGTCCGGTGAGCGCACCGGAGAGCGTAGGCGCGAAATCGACTTATAGTCGCGGCTATTAGCCGATGTATATATGAGTGCTAAATAAACTTACGTTAATTCTAACCCTTCTAGCTTGTGATTTGAGCCTGCCCCGAATACCACACGACCCGTTCCCTTGAGTTAGCTCGGACCGCGGATAACCGTGTATTTGTGCGTGATTAGTTCGGCGCAGGGAGGCTCAGGGGCAGAGAGGAGATAGACTCCTAAATAATTAGAACCGTTAATCCCGAGTCGCGCTAAAAACGTCACAATTTGTAACGTGTAATGGGCAGCTCGAAATTACCTATTACATTTGTAATGAGTAATGGTCGGCTCGATTTTCCATTATCTTTAATGGGTAATGGATGAAAAAAAATTAATGTTACATTTGTAATGCATTAATGGTCAGCTCAAAATTTCCCATTACATTTGTAATGCATTAATGGTCAGCTCGAAATTTCCTATTACTTTTGTAATGTGTAATGGTCAGATTGAAATTTCCCATTAGTCTTGTAATGTGTAATGGTCGGCTCAAAATTTCCCATTAGATTTGTATTGTGTAATGGAGAGCTCAAAATTTCCTATTACTTTTGGAATGGGTAATGGCCGAAAATAAATTATTATTACATTTGTAATGTATTAATGGTCAGCTCGAAATTTGCCATTTCATTTGTAATGCATTCATGGTCAGGTCGAAATTTCCCATAATTTTTGTAATGTGTAATGGTAAGCTCGAAATTTTCCATTACTTTTAACGGGTAATGGATGAAAAAAAATTAATATTATGTTTGTAATGCATTAATGGTCAGCTCAAAATTTCCCACTATTTTGTAATGAGTAATGGTCGGCTCGATTTTCCATTATCTTTAATGGGTAATGGATGAAAAAAAATTAATGTTACATTTGTAATGCATTAATGGTCAGCTCAAAATTTCCCATTACTTTTGTAATGTGTAATGGTCAGCTCGAAATTTTCCATTACTTTTGTAATGTGTAATGGCCAAATAAATATTAATATTAAATTTGTAATGCATTAATGGTCAGTTCAAAATTTCCCATTACATTTGTAATGCATTAATGGTCAGCTCGAAATTTCCTATTACTTTTGTAATGTGTAATGGTCAGATTGAAATTTCCCATTAGTCTTGTAATGTGTAATGGTCGGCTCAAAATTTCCCATTAGTTTTGTATTGTGTAATGGAGAGCTCAAAATTTCCTATTACTTTTGTAATGGGTAATGGCCGAAAATAAATTAATATTTACATTTGTAATGTATTAATGGTCAGCTCGAAATTTTGCCATTTCATTTGTAATGCATTCATGGTCAGCTCGAAATTCCCATAATTTTGTAATGTGTAATGGTAAGCTCGAATTTTTCCATTACTTTTTAACGGGGTAATGGATCGAAAAAAAATAATATTATGTTTGTAATGCATAATGGTCAGCTCAAAATTGCCCACTAATTTTGTAATGAGTAATGGTCGGCTCTATTTTCCATTATCTTTAATGGGTAATGGATGAAAAAAAATTTAATGTACATTTGTAATGCATTAATGGTCAGCTCAAATTTTCCCATTACTTTTGTTAATGTGTAATGGTCAGCTCGAAACTTTTCCATTACTTTTGTAATGTGTAACATGGCCAAATAAAATATAATATGTACTGCATTGTCATGCAGTAATGGTTCAGTTCAAATTTCCCATTACATTTGTAATGCATTAATGGTCAGCTCGAAATTTCCTATTACTTTTGTAATGTGTAATGGTCAGATTGAAATTTCCCATTAGTTTTGTAATGTATAATGGTAAGCTCGAAATTTTCCATTACTTTTAACGGGTAATGGATGAAAAAAAATTAATATTATTTTTGTAATGCATTAATGGTCAGCTCAAAATTTCCCACTATTTTTGTAATGAGTAATGGTCCGCTCGAAATTTTCCATTACTTTTGTAATGTGTAATGGTCAGCTCGAAATTTCCCATAATTTTTGTAATGTGTAATGGTAAGCTCGAAATTTTCCATTACTTTTAACGGGTAATGGATGAAAAAAAATTAATATTATGTTTGTAATGCATTAATGGTCAGCTCAAAATTTCCCACTATTTTTGTAATGAGTAATGGTCCGCTCGAAATTTTCCATTACTTTTGTAATGTGTAATGGGCAGCTCGAAATTACCTATTACATTTGTAATGAGTAATGGTCGGCTCGATTTTCCATTATCTTTAATGGGTAATGGATGAAAAAAAATTAATGTTACATTTGTAATGCATTAATGGTCAGCTCAAAATTTCCCATTACATTTGTAATGCATTAATGGTCAGCTCGAAATTTCCCATTAGTCTTGTAATGTGTAATGGTCGGCTCGAAATTTCCCATTACTTTTGTAATGCGTAATGGATAAAAAAAATTAATGTCCGAAAATATATTAATATTACATTTGTAATGCATTAATGGTCAGCTCGAAATTTCCCATTACTTTTGTAATGTGTAATGGTCAGCTCGATATTTTCCATTACTTTTGTAATGTGTAATGGCCAAATAAATATTAATATTAAATTTGTAATGCATTAATGGTCAGTTCAAAATTTCCCATTACATTTGTAATGCATTAATGGTCAGCTCGAAATTTCCTATTACTTTTGTAATGTGTAATGGTCAGATTGAAATTTCCCATTAGTTTTGTAATGTATAATGGTAAGCTCGAAATTTTCCATTACTTTTAACGGTAATGGATGAAAAAAAAATTAATATTATTTTGTAATGCATTAATGGTCAGCTCAAAATTTCCCACTATTTTTGTAATGAGTAATGGTCAGCCCGAAAATTCCCATTACATTTGTAATGTGTAATAGTCAGCCCGAAATTTCCCATTCATTTGTAATGTGTAATGGTCGGCTCGAAATTTCCCATTACTTTTGTAATGGGTAATGTCCGAAATAATTATTATTACATTTGTAATGTGTAATGGTCAGCTCGAAATTTTCCATTACTTTTGTAATGTGTAATGGCCAAATAAATATTAATATTAAATTTGTAATGCATTAATGGTCAGCTCGAAATTCCCATTACATTTGTAATGCATTAATGGTCAGCTCGAAATTTCCCATTAGTCTTTTAATGTGTAATGGTCGGCTCAAAATTTCCCATTAGTTTTGTATGTGTAATGGACAGCTCAAAATTTTCCTATTACTTTTGTAATGGGTAATGGCCGAAAATAAATTAATATTACATTTGTAATGTATTAATGGTCAGCTCGAAATTTGCCATTTCATTTGTAATGCATTCATGGTCAGCTCGAAATTTCCCATTAGTTTTGTAATGTGTAATGGTAAGCTCGAAATTTTCCATTACTTTTAACGGGTAATGGATGAAAAAAATTAATATTATGTTTGTAATGCATTAATGGTCAGCTCAAAATTTCCCACTATTTTTTTAAGGAGTAATGGTCCGCTCGAAATTTTCCATTACTTTTGTAATGTGTAATGGGCAGCTCGAAATTACCTATTACATTTGTAATGAGTAATGGTCGGCTCGATTTTCCATTATCTTTAATGGGTAATGGATGAAAAAAAATTAATGTTACATTTGTAATGCATTAATGGTCAGCTCAAAATTTCCCATTACTTTTGTAATGTGTAATGGTCAGCTCGAAATTTTCCATTACTTTTGTAATGTGTAATGGCCAAATAAATATTAATATTAAATTTGTAATGCATTAATGGTCAGTTCAAAATTTCCCATTACATTTGTAATGCATTAATGGTCAGCTCGAAATTTCCTATTACTTTTGTAATGTGTAATGGTCAGATTGAAATTTCCCATTAGTTTTGTAATGTATAATGGTAAGCTCGAAATTTTCCATTACTTTTAACCAGTAATGGATGAAAAAAATTAATATTATTTTTGTAATGCATTAATGGTCAGCTCAAAATTTCCCACTATTTTTGTAATGAGTAATGGTCAGCCCGAAAATTCCCATTACATTTGTAATGTGTAATAGTCAGCCCGAAATTTCCCATTGCATTTGTAATGTGTAATGGTCGGCTCGAAATTTCCCATTACTTTTGTAATGGGTAATGTCGAAAATAAATTATTATTACATTTGTAATGTATAATGGTCAGCTCGAAATTCTTCCATTACTTTTATAATACATTAATGGTCAGCTCGAAATTTCCCATTAGTCTTGTAATGTGTAATGGTCGGCTCGAAATTTTCCTATTACTTTTGTAATGGGTAATGGCCGAAAATAAATTAATATTACATTTGTAATGTATTAATGGTCAGCTCGAAATTTGCCATTACATTTGTAATGCATTAATGGTCAGCTCGAAATTTCCCATTACTTTTGTAATGTGTAATGGTCAGCTCGAAATTTCCCATTACTTTTAATGGGTAATGGATAAAAAAAAATTAATATTACATTTGTAATGCATTAATGGTCAGCTCAAAATTTCCCATTACTTTTGTAATGTGTAATGATCGGCTCGAAATTTCCTTTAATGGGTAATGGATGAAAAAAAATTAATGTTACATTACTAATTAGCTCAAAATTTCCCATTACTTTTGTAATGTGTAATGGTCAGCTCGAAATTTCCTATTACTTTTGTAATGTGTAATGGGTAAAATTTGTAATTAATATTACATTTGTAATGTGTAATAGTCAGCTCGAAATTTCCCATTACATTGCATTTGTAATGTGTAATGGTCGGCTCGAAATTTCCTCACTACTTTTGTAATGGGTAATGTCCGAAAATAAATTATTATTACATTTGTAATGTATTAATGGTCAGCTCGAAATTTCCCATTACATTTGTAATGTTAATGGTCAGCTCGAAATTTGCCTTTTGTAATGGGTAATGTCCGAAAATAAATTATTATTACATTTGTAATGTATTAATGGTCAGCTCGAAATTTGCCATTACATTTGTAATGCATTAATGGTCAGCTCGAAATTTCCCATTAGTCTTGTAATGTGTAATGGACGGCTCGAAATTTTCCATTACTTTTAATGGGTAATGGATAAAAAAAAATTAATATTACATTTGTAATGCATTAATGGACAGCTCAAAATTTCCCATTACATTTGTAATACATTAATGGTCAGCTCGAAATTTCCCATTAGTCTTGTAATGTGTAATGGTCAGCTCGAAATTTCCCATTACTTTTGTAATGTGTAATGGGCAGCTCGAAATTTCCTATTACTTTTGTAATGGGTAATGGCCGAAAATAAATTAATATTACGTTTGTAATGTATTAATGGTCAGCTCGAAATTTGCCATTACATTTGTAAGGCATTAATAGTCAGCTCGAAATTTCCCATTAGTTTTGTAATGTGTAATGGTCAGCTCGAAATTTCCCATTACATTTGTAATGAGTAATGGTCGGCTCGAAATTTCCCATTACTATTAATGGGTAATGGATGAAAAAAAATTAATATTACATTTGTAATGTGTAATAGTCAGCCCGAAATTTCCCATTGCATTTGTAATGTGTAATGGTCGGCTCGAAATTTCCCACTACTTTTGTAATGGGTAATGTCCGAATATAAATTATTATTACATTTGTAATGTATTAATGGTCAGCTCGAAATTTGCCATTACATTTGTAATACATTAATGGTCAGCTCAAAATTTCCGATTACTTTTGTAACGTATAATGGGCAGCTCGAAATTTACCATTACTTTTGTAATGTGTAATGGTCAGCTCAAAATTCCTCATTACTGTTGTAATGTGTAATGGTCAGCTCGAAATTTCCGTTACTTTTTAATGGGTAATGGATGAAAAAAAATTAATATTATCAAAAATTATTATACAGGATGATTTATTTTAATTGCCCCAGGCAAATATCTGGAAAAGTACGGGTGATGGAAAAAAACGTTACATGTAAAAGTTGTAGGGTTCAGAGGGGGAAATCCAATGGTGACCTTGACCATGACCTTGGGGCCAGGTTTGAAGGTTATTCCAAAGTCAAAGTAATTCTTTTATATAAGAACACCAACTTTTGACCTCGGAAATTAAAAGAGCGGAAAATTTTACATTCAAACATGATGTTATGTCATGGGGTCCAGTTGATCTCTGCAGTCGAATCAATTATCAGGCAATTATCTTAGTCGACGGGGCGAGCGCGGAGCCACTACTATGTCGCGGTAGCCGGACCGCGGTGTCCGCAAGCGAAGCGGTGAGACATGAGGCATAAGGAGGCGGCGCGCGATGAGTGAATAACTGGTTTTTAACGTGATAGTATGAGTAATGCTATGACGTTCTGACAGAGATGCTTGGTATTGATCTGTATCAATAATATTCTCTAGCAAATCTAATAGGCAATCATAATATCCCCAGAGCATTTATTCTGCAATATCTCTTTAACTTTTTTTTGTCTCATATTTAGTCAGAAAGCTCGAAAAAATTTGTGATTATTATTAAAATGGCAGACTATCCTCCGACAGAAATCATCAATATGATTATTGTTTATGGTTTTTGTGGGAACAATGCAAGAGAAGCAGCTCGACAGTATGCAGAAAGATATCCGAATAGACGTCATCCTGACCACAAAACTATTTTGCGACTGATAGAAAGAGGTAGGGCTGGTGAGCTAAAACGTAAACGCAGGAAGAAACCTTTAAACAATGACGAAGCTATTATTGTAACAGTCCTTGGGATGGTAGTCATGAATCCGCACATAAGTCAACGACAAATTAGTAGAGAGTTAGATATGTCACAGGCAACAGTCTGTAGAATTTTGCGAGCGAATCACTATCATCCTTACCATATCTCACTTAATCAGTCCCTTTCTGATGAAGATAAAGTTTTGCGGGTGAGATTCTGCAGATGGGCTTTGGGTCAACAGGCTGATCACATGTTCTTCTTCCATACCATGTTTAGTGACGAGGCTATATTTCAAAGTGATCGAGAACTGAACCGTCATAATAGTCATTATTATACTGAAGATAATCCTCATTGGGTTCGTCATGTAGATCATCAACATCGATGGAAGGTAACAGTTTGGTGTGGTATTCTAAATGGCCATATTATAGGCCCTTACACAACAAGCGTATTTACACTTACTGCAAAATGAGTTACCTGCTATGTTACAAGAAGTAGATGAAGAGATCATTGAAAGGATGTGGTTACAACAGGATGGTGCGCGGGCACATTTCGCCCGTGTATTGTGAGAGAATTCTTAAATTTAAATTACCCAAATCGCTGGATTGGCCGAGGTGGGCCTGTAGCTTGGCCACCAAGATCACCAGATCTGACGCCGCCAGATTTTTTTCTATGGGGATATTTGAAGAATATTGTTTATTCGACTGTTCCTATGATACCAGAAGACCTCAAAGAAAGGATCAGACAGGCGTGTCGAAGAATACCAGAGAACGTACTCAGAAAAACTGTAAATGCATTCAAAAGACGAGTACGGCTATTTATTGATCAAAATAGAGGCACATTCGAAAATTTACTTTAGACCGAGTATTTTAGAACGTGCGTATGTATTTCAATACGTAGCCCAGTCTGCTACAAGTGACAGGAATGTTTCATCATTCACCCTTGACTAGTTGGATGATCACACCATGTTGCCTTAATTAGTTAGCTGCATCAGCTACCGTCCACTTTAAAAGGCTGTATAAGCGCCCATCTTGCCTTAAATGGCTGGCTGGGCAACCATCTTTCCTTAAATGGCCGGATGAACCCCCATCTTGCCTTAAATGGCTGGCTGGGCAACCATCTTGCCTTCATTAGTTGGATGAACATCAATCTTGCTTTAAATGGTTGGATGAGCATATTAATTTCCGAGGTCAAAAGTTGGTGTTCCTATTTAAAAAAACTACTTTGACTTTGAAATGACCTTGAAACTTGACTCCAAGGTCATGGTCAAGGTCACCATTGGATTTCCCCCTCTGAACCCTACAACTTTTACATATAACGTTTTTTTTCCATCTCCCGTACTTTTTGACATATTTGCCTGAGGCAATTAAAATGAATCACCCTGTATATATAATATAAAAATTAATATATATATTATAATTCCTTATGATGAAGTCCACCAGGTGGCGTCCTATAAACAAGTACGTCTAACATACTGCTCCGTGCTATTTTAGCCATAAATAAATAAATTGACAACTGGAGGTATGAAAGATACATAATTATTTCATTATTACTGTCTAGAAGTGATTAAGAAATCAAAATCTGAATAGTTCACTCCATAAACCCCGTATCAGTTGAAAATTTAAACCTAACCTATACAGCCACGTGGCAAGTGCACATCTCTTGAACGTTTATTCACGAAACAATAGGAATATAACTATATGTATTTGTAATACAATAATATATAGATTGCTGTGTATAGATTGTGCAATTGTGCTATAATAGTAATATAGACAGTGCATCAGATCAAAGACTTGGCTACCAAATATTGATAAGCACAAATTAATAATCTAAAAGTTTCTGCTCCAAAAGTTTATCAGTTTAAATACCTGATTCTAGTGAGTATTTAATTAATTTGTTGTAGTTTAGTTGTTTGCTAGATTGAACCTGGTATCTTGTTGCTTAACACTTTATTTACTATAATTAAAATGCCCGCAGTTTGCTTGCATTGTCAAGAAACAGTTATTGTTGCGGATTTAGTATCCTGCTCTGCCTGTAACTGCTCATACCACACTAAATGTTCTCTTGAATGCTCTACTGGAACTAATAATATTTACACATGCTGTATGATAGATCAAAATGACTCACAAGATGATACGTTTGTCTCTCTCATTAACGCTTCTCAGAAATTTGTAACATTAAGGAAAAACACTGGGTTTACACAATTAGACAGTGCTCAGAATTTGACTTCATCCTTCATCGATTCTGACCTCCAAATTGATCACATACCATCTGTTGAGTCTAGCCTTAAATTTATGCAGGAGAAAATAACAACAAATCTGACAGCTGTATTAACTAACTCTATACAAATAGGGCTGCAAGAAATTAAGGTAGGCGTTCTTCAAACCATAAATGACAAAATGTCATCATATAAAAATCTGATTGACTCTAACTATTCTAGCATCTTAGAGTTAAGAAATGATATCAGTAATCTGCAACAAAGAATCGACAAGCTAACTTATACAAATGATTCTCTTTCTGAATATCCTACAACATCAAATCACACTTCTGTTAATGCAACTGACATGACTACAGAAGTCGAGGACAGACTAAGAAGAGCCACCAATATAATTGTTTATAATGTTACACTTAATTCTTCAGTGAGTGATATTGAATTAGTAAAGGCAGCATTTAATAAAATCAGAAATGTAAGTCTTAATAATATCTCTGTACGTAGATTTTCAAAACCTACTTCTCGCAGGAATATCGTACCTTTGGTAGTTACTCTGGGAAATCAACAAGAAGTAACCAGAATATTAAAAAATAAAAAACTTATTCCCAGTCCAGTAAAGATCTCTCCAGACTTGACACCGACACAGAGGGAAACATTACATAAGCTCTACACTGCTACAACTGCATTTAATTCATCAAATAAAGATCATTACATGGCTGTACAGCATATTAAGGGAATTCCTATGTTAGTCAAGCATAAAAAAGGTGAGAAGACTACAAGAACTAACAACAGAGGTATAGATACATTTCAGCAACAGTAGTGATTTAATATTTTACTATCAAAATGCTCATTCAATTTTAGGGAAATTGTCACGGTTTAAAGCAAAATTTTACCAGCTTGCAATCTATCTTCCAGGAATCAATAATATAACTAGACCATCTGAACTAAACAATAACAATGGCTCTTACATTGATAATTTTTTCTACCAACTAAATAACATTAAACATAGCACTTATTTACTTAAAACACCTTTCAATGATCATTACCCAATATTTATGCAGATAAAGGGCATCAAACAACAAAATTCGAACAACAATAACAACAAAACCAAAAATACAAAAATAAACTATCAAAAACTCACAAATACTGCAAATGATATCAACTGGCATGAAATAACCTACTCGGATGACCCTAACATAGCAATAAATACCTTAATAAATAAAATAAAAGACTCCATGAAAAAAGCCGAAGAAAACAATAATAAAAGAAAACAAAACAAAAACAAACCAAGAAATAACTGGATAACCAAAGGAATAATAACATCTTGCAAAACTAAAGAAAAACTATACAAAAATTGGAAAAATGATCCAAATAATAACAATAAAAAAATTAGATACAAAAACTATATTAAAACCTTACAGAAAATTATAAATAACGTTAAAGAAAAATATGACATCAAAATAATAAAACAAAACCTTAACAACCAAAGAAATTTATGGAAATTAATCAAAAATAAAATTGACAAAAATGTTAAAAACAACAATAGCATAAATTATTTAGAAGAAAACAATAAGAGAATATATGACCCCTTAGAAATAGCTGAAAATTTAAACAATTATTTTTGTACAATTGGTAAAAAACTAAGGAATAAAATAAAAAAACCACAAGATGCTAATATAAAATTACCAAATATGAACAACACTATATTTCTTCATCAAATAGCACCGCAAGAAACAAGAGAAACCATTGCTAACATGAAAAACAAACAAGGAGGGATAGACGGAATTAACACACAAGTTCTCAAAGCATTATGTGAAAACATATGCGAACCATTAACACACATTTTCAATTTATGCATTGAAAAAGAAATCTGGCCTGAAGCTTTAAAGGCAGCAGAAGTTATACCAATACACAAAGCAAATGATAAACACTCACAAAACAACTACAGACCGATATCTTTAATCTCTAACCTGACCAAAATCTTT
Source organism: Sycophila sp. Sp_5 (assembly GCA_018906775.1). Lineage (NCBI taxonomy): Eukaryota > Metazoa > Arthropoda > Insecta > Hymenoptera > Eurytomidae > Sycophila > Sycophila sp. Sp_5. Next base: position 129,978 of record JACCID010000134.1, on the reverse strand, counting down.
GAAAAACTCCTACATAAAAGAATAATAACATTATTCAACAAAAATAAACTACTTTCAAAAAAGCAATATGGATTTAGGAAAAATTTAAGTACCAAAGACGCACTTAACGAAATATCAACATTAATTTACGATAAACTAGATAAAAGTAAAACAATAGCAATCACTTTTCTTGATTTAGCTAAGGCTTTCGACACAGTAGATCATCAGATATTGCTTGATAAATTGTACAATTATGGAATTAGAGGAAAAACATATAATCTTATAAAAAGTTACCTAAGCAATAGAAAACAAATAGTCAAGACTAATGGTAAAACAAGTCAATACAAAACAATTAGCACAGGAGTTCCGCAAGGCACAATTCTAGGACCACTATTTTTCTTGATATACATAAATGATTTACTACAGGAAGAAATGAAAAGTAGTACGATTATTTTGATCCCATAGGCCTTATTTTCTTGTGCGATAGATTAAAAGGTTTTTTTTCTACTTTGACAATGAAACAGATGAATGGATTGAAATAAATTATTTAAATGCAGCTAAATAATTTTAAATTCATTTCTCATCTATGTTTATGTCAAAGTATGTTAAAATAATGCAGAAATAATTTTGACACTTAATATTTACCTCTTATAAGCAGCGAATATCAGTGAATAAAAGCATCGAATTTGAAGTTATGGGTCAATTCCAAAAGGTTCACCTACAGTACTAATATTTTCTGTTTTTGCATACCAGATAACAGTTTTCTATACATTTCCACTGACCCGTTAAAGGACTTCATGACTGTAAAGTTCCTAGAGACAAGGGATTTATAATAATAAGTTAGTTAATGAGATTAAAACTAATATAATAAATTAAAGCATGATAAATTTTTTATAATCTATTTATTTAAAACTGCAATATATAAATCTAAAACTTAATTTGAATTAATAGTCATTCTTGAGGTTCTTGGAATACCTGTGAATGAACCTTTTTTGAGCGAGCTACTCTTGATACTATTCAAGAATAATCATCGATTAAATCCATCTGATTTGTGCTGCATAAATGTCATAAGTGCTGCACGGTGACTTTTCTTTTTAGGCAGGTAAATTCATTTATTCAAATTAAGTATTAGATTTATATATTGCAGTTTTAAATAAATAGATTATAAAACGAAGTTATCATGCTTTAATTAATTATATTAGTTTTAATCTCATTAACTAACTTACTATTATAAATCCCTCGCCTCTAGGATCTTTACAATCATGAAGTCCTTTAACGGATCAGTGGAAATGTATAAAAAACTATTTTCTGGTATGCAAGAACAGAAAACATTCGTTCTGTAGGTGAACCGTTTGGAATTGACCCATGACTTCAAGTTCGATGCTTTTATTCACTGATATTCGCTGCTTATAAGACATAAATATTAAGTTTCAAAATTATTTCTGCATTATTTAAACATATTTTGACATAAACATGGATGAGAAATGAATTTAAAATTATTTAGCTGCATTTAAATGATTTATTTCGTTCCATTCATCTGTTTCATTGTCAAAGTAGAAAAAAAAAACCTTTTAATCTATCGCACAAGAAAATAAGGCCTATGGAATCAAAATAATCGTACTACTTTTCATTTTTAGAGTCAGGAAAGCAGTATGCAAAGTTTCAAAGGAATCCATGTTCCGGAGGTGAGACCTTTTCCTGGTTAGACAGTAACATGAGACGGGATAAACTTCTTCCATAGTGTAATATCCTACGGTATTACAGCATGGGGCGGAGCATACAAGGGAAGAACTAGATTCCTAGCAGGATTACAACGAAGATTACTAAAAATAATCAGTAAAAACAAATTTACTCAGCAAAAATACCCACTCAATCTGGAACAAACATTTGTCTTAGAATCAATATTATACCATTACAGCGAACTACAAGAAAAATACCAAAATTCAGCAACAACTACAAGGAATAAAAGTCTACTAATTCCTAGAAGATAAAAAATATAAGCACCAAAAATAGTTATATAAGAGCCCTAATTCTTTTGAATAAACTACCAAATGAACTAAAGACATTAAAGAGCAAAAACGTAGTCAAAAACAAAATAAAAAATTGGATAATAGAAAATACACAAACTATCTTATGAATAGAAAAATTAACTGTTATAGAATAAAACAAATAGTTACTACAATTCATAATAAAGAAAACAATTCTCCAATAACCTGTACAGATCATTCACAAAATCAAAAAAAATCAACAAATCTAGCCAATATACATGTTCTACCTTGGAAGTCCAGGTGAACAAGGTTTTGGCAGATAAATAAATTCTTGACATCAGAACATATATATATGCCCATGGAAAATGCCAAAAACATCAAGATAGATCACACCGAAGATTATCCAACTATAACTATAACAAGATGATAAATCTTTCTCCAGATCATAATACAGTTATTCACCTTGCAAATAAAATCATATACAAGGAACTGCAATATAACTCAAAAGATAAAACCAGGAAACCGAACAGCATTGAAAATTGTGTATATTGTAATAATCCAAAATTAAACGGTATTATTCACATACACTTTGTCAAAGGGCAGAACACAAAAACTTGACAATTGAGTCAGTATTTACACAAATAGATGAAATAGCAAAAGATAACGCAGACAAAATCAAATCAAGAGAAGCAACAAATTTACCTATTAAACCAAAAAATTTAAACAATAGCTACCGAATGTTCTACGGGGACATAAACTATCTTGGCAATAACAAAGCACTTCTATATTTTTATAGAGGAATACGAGGAACACAAACTTTTGAAAACTCAATGTATCCATTGGGATCTCAACTAAAATACAAAGACATCATAGTATTAGACGACATAGTTTTTACATCAACATGTAAATGTGATTCAGCCCTTCAACACAGGGAGATGTTTCCACACTACAGAGTTACATGTGCAGTTGGGTTGATATGCCCTGCAAGACTAACTAACATCGAAAAATAAATCTATTTTTCTTTTATATTTTCTTTTATATAAGTTTTTTTTTATATAGAGCCAGACCAACGCACAGGAACTATGTTCCCCTGTTGGATTACTTACTGTAATGTACTCGTGCAATAATACTTTGTAATTTATTGTATATACTCTGGTAAATAAATAAATAAATAAAATAAATCTACCCTTCTATATTGATCTTAACTGAAACATGGCTTCTTCAATCAGTCAACACTCAGGAATTAGGATTAGTGAATCATGATGTACACAGATGTGATAGAGATCTATCTTCCATCAAATCTAAAGAAGGTGGAGTATTGATAGCAGTCAGAAAGGATGTATCTGCATCGTGTTTAAAAATAGCAATTAAACTTGAGATAATCATCTTAAAGGTAAAATCTTCACTTAACAAATTTATACTTGTGGCGTGTTATATACCACCAAACTCAACAACTGAAATTTACAACGAGCTCATGGATATTATAGATGATGTCACTACGAAGTACAAAGATTTCAAGATCATATGTGTTGGAGATTTTAACCTTCCGCATGTATCCTGGATGGCACCACCTTTACGTTACGAACTCATCAGTTACATCACACCAGTCTACAAGATGGCCTGCCATTCAATAAGTGCTACTTTCTCCGCATTAGATCATCATCAGTTGTTCCCTATACATCCTGCCAAGAACTGTATTCTAGATTTATTATTTGCGCCTCCAGATTTAATTAATATTATTGACTATTATGAGGAATTGTTACCGACTGATGCACACCATGCCACTCTGTTTTACTCACCTAGATCCACTTTAGCTAATGTATATTCGCAGCCTAAATGTAAGCTTAAGATTAGATTATGATTAAAAATATTCAGAATTATTAAAAATACCGCTGACATGTTGTTACTTCAGCAAGATATTGAATCTTTTGTTATATGTTGCGCTGATAATGGATTAACGTTAAATATAAAGAAATGTAAACATGTAAGTTATTATAAAGGAAGTAAACTCATAGACACAAATTACCATATAGCTAATCAAATCATAGATAATTGTGACAAAATAAAAGACCTTGGAATCTAGTATGATTGTAAATTTACATCCACCTACCAGTGTAATCAAATTATTTCTAAAGCCTACAATCTAATTGGTTTTATAAAACGTACCACTGTCGACTTCAGAGATATTTCAGCCATTGTGCATTTATACAAAACGATTGTAATACCTGTACTAACTTATTGTTCACCTATCTGGTCACCTCATAATTTGAATTTGCGCAAAAAATTAGAATCTGTACAACACTCGTTTATCCGTTACGGATCATATAAACTAGGTAAACCTATGCACAGATTTAACAATGATTATGTTGAGATCTCACTAGAACTTGATCTACAGACAATTGAATCTTTACATAAGTATTATGATGGTCTCATGGTATATAAGATACTGAATAATTTAATCAAATGTGATAATTTATCTTTTTATTATTTAAGCGCATAGAACCTGTATACAATCTGAGAAGTCAGAGACAGATAAAAGAAATTGGTAGCAATTCAAACTTTGGATTATTTTCCACATTTAATAGGTCAAGGCGCCTTTGGGATTCATTGCCTCTGACTCTGACATCTTGTGACTCAATCGGGACATTTAAAAATGCCTTAAGAAATATCTCTATATAATTTGGATAATGTATTTTATAAAGACTACTCTGTTATGCTACATCAACTATCTTGTATATTTTATACATTTTTCGTTTATAAGGACTTATAGTCCGTTTAATTTCTTTAAATAAAAATAAAAAAATAAATAAATATTACATTTGTAACGTGTAATGGTCAGCTCGAAATTTCCCATTACTTTTGTAATGTTAATGGCCGAAAAAAAATTAATATTATAAAATAAATATATAAATTAATTAAATTAAATTGATAATTAAATAGATAAATAAACAAATAAACAAACAACAAAGACCAAGTGCGGGGTGGGCTGCCTTGTTCCTGGACACCTGGACACCCTCAGGACGAGTGTTCCTGGTCACCTGCACACTCTCAGGACGACGGGACGTCGTCTACAAGGCAGCCCACCCCGCACTTGGTCATTGAGAAAAAATCGGGCGCTGTTCCTGTCGACCATGTCCTGTTGACCATATTTATCTATTTAATTATCAATTTAATTTAATTAATTTATTTAATTTTTTTGTTTATTTATTTATTTATTTGTTTGAGATTTTCTTGAACTGATTTTGGGACAGGTAGTTGCAACAGGTGGGGAAATACATGAGACACATTGATTGAGCACTTTGATTGTATTTATTGCGGGCGACGAGCCGCTTACACTTCTAACCTTATTCTGCCACGTGGCTGGCTCCTGGTAAGCTGAGGTGCTTCTGAAGTTGGCTGAGCGGGTGATGAAAAATAAGCAGATTGTAGCGGCGAGGCTGAAGCGAAGCAGTGATAAGCAGAAGCAAAGCAGGGATGAGCAGAAGCGATGAAAAACCGATGAGCAGGATAAACGGGACAGACTTCGTCAAGGTGCAAAAGACAGCGCGTTCTACCACGAGCGAAGCCGAGCAGGAAGAGACCAAGCCCGCCAGGCTAGGGTGGCTTGGCGCTGAGATCACTTACGTGCGCGCGTACAAGTTAGCATCGCCAGTCGAGGCTGTCGTTAGGCGACGCACGTATGAGCGCAGTCCATAACGTGTGAGCGCGCGCGATTCAACTCATAAATCGCGAACATTCCGCCCGCATTATCAACGCCATTGATAATAAGCCAGAGCGATATGAGGTGATGATCGGCTGGCTGGGTCGTAAAGCCAACCAGCTGGTGAGCGATGAGGCTGAGTTGCTTCTGAGTCCTTTGAGCCGACCGGTGGGTCGTAAAGCCATCGGTCATGATGATAGTGAAAGCAGTGTGATAGAGATTAGCTACAGTTGAGGAGGTAGCTGGGGCGTAAATCCAATTGCTAGTGAGTGAAGTTGAGCGCAGTTGCGTCGTAAAGCCAGTTGCTGGTAGGAAGAGAGCGTTGAGCAGACGAGTGGGTCGCAAAGCCACTCATCTATCTGAGCTTGGGTGAAAAACTAGGTCGTAAAGCTAACTGTTCATGAAATATTGATGTCTTCCTTGATCAGTAGCACTGGTAAAGGGGCGAGCTTGCTGATGGGGCGATTTACCGTGGTAGTCGTTGTTTTGAGTGTTATCACCCGAAAGAGCCCATCCTGTCCAGGATGGAGTTGGAGCACTCGAACGAGGGGCCCCTTTCCTGGTGGAGATCTCTCGTCGACGAGCATGGCAAGTGAACCGACTTGAATTGTGTGAGACGGCGGGTGCCACTTTGAGATGGCTTGGTGACGTTGCAGGTAGTGAGCCGACCACTGATTCCAGAAGGTCTGGAGACGTTGCTGGATGAGCTGCCACCTTGAAAGCCGAGCAGAGTTGAGATTGAGCAGTGATGGTTCAGGAACACAATTGAGCGCAGATCCAATGAGAAAGTGTCCCGGAGTTCGAGCTGAGATGTCCAAAGGATCATCGCTGAGTGGTTCGAGCGGTCTTGAATTGAGTACTGACTCTATCTGGCACAGAAGAGTTGTAAGTTCCTCATATGTCAGCAGAGTCTCACCGATAGAGCGTTTAAGGTGAAACTTGATGAACTTCACGAGAGCTTCCCATTTTCCACCCATGTGTGGTCCAGCGGGAGCTATAAACTTCCATGAAGTACCTTGAGTAGCGACAGCAGATGAGATGAGCTGGTGTTCTTGTGAGGCTTTAGTAAGGAGCTGAGTAAGTTGAGTAGAAGCACCTTGGAAGGTGGTTCCACAATCCGAGTGCATCTCCTGCACAATTCCTCGGCAGGCCACAAACCGACGAAATGCCGCTAGAAAGCAGTCGGCTGAGTAATCAATTACCACCTCAAGGTGAGCAGCTGAGGTGTTGAGGCAGACGAAGACACAGATCCAGTCCTTGTCTGTCTCACATACTCGTCCCTTCCACGTCTTGATGATAACTGGCCCGGCATAATCCACTCCCGTGTAGAGAAAGGCTAGTGCTGGGGTGAGCCGTGAGCTGGGGAGCTGTCCCATAAACTGCTGACCTCTGATGCTTTCTGGCGTGCGCAGGTGACGCAGCGAAGAATGTGGGCTTTGACTGACGCTCTCCGTCCGATGATCCAGCACGTCTGCCGGAGCTTGCCGAGAGTCAGTTGAGTGCCACCGTAAAGTGTCGAGAGGTGAGCGGAATCAATGGGCAGAGTCGTGAGATGAGAGTGACGAGGCATAATTGCGGGATGTTTTTCCTGAAAGCTAAGAGCGGAGTTTTCAAGTCTTCTTCCAACCCAAATGACTCCTTCGGCATCGATAAAGGCAGCTAATCGAGTGAAGGGGTGGCCAGAGTGAAGATGAGCACCTCTGTTGAGCTGTTGAATTTCTAGTGAGAAGTAAGCCGCTTGCGTGGACTTGATCCAGAAGAGCTGAGCACGATGAAGACTGGAAGAGTTACAGAGCAATGAGCTGAGGGGTTAACGTTTGAGTGCGTCTCTCAGTCTAAAAAGCAATGAAGTGATGACTAATTATTTATTTAGAGATGGAAAGCAATGTATAAGGTCCCAGTGGTATGTAGGTTCCTGAGCTGTAGAGAGAAGAGAGACTCCTGGTCGAGCTTCTGCATCAGCTTCATCTGAGCGGTAAGATTGTTGAATAGGCCATTGAGCTCGATCAAGTGTTATCCAAGAAGGACCAGACCACCAAAGAGGGTAATCTTTGAGCTGAGCTGTTGAGATGCGTCGTGAGCCGCAGTCCGCTGGATTTTACACTTCTGGAACATGACGTCATGTGGTGTTGTTGGCGCGAAAATCTTGAATTTGGACGACTCTGTTTCTGACGAAGTCCTTCCAGCGACCTGTAAGTAAGCTGATTCACATGAGCGTAACTTGAGAGTCTGTCCACAGATGAGTAGCGTCGACTTAATGAGCTTGGCGAGCAGCAGTGCTGTTGAGAGCTCTAACCGAGGGATAGTTAGTCTCTTGAGCGGGGCAACTTTTGTTTTAGAGCAGATTAGCGACGTCGTTGCGCCTGTGGAGAGCTGACAAGCAGATATATAACGGCTGCAATTGCGTCTTGAGAAGCATCCAAAATCCGTGTAGGAGTGTGGTAGAGCAGTTGTCCAAAATGAGAGAAGAGCTGTCGTTTGGTGTAATGAGTAGAACTGGATGAGTCGCATGCCATTTGGAGAGCGGGAAACCACCCGCGTTGCAGAGCTGAGTGACTTGCTATGCGATTTCCTTGAGCTGAGCAGGAGTATCGGCTCCACCAAATATGTCGTCGTGTTACGTCCAGGTCAAAGGAAAATAGATTAAATTTATTTTTCGGGAAGAAAAAATGATTCATTTGAAGATAAATTTAATTTTTATTCTTATAATAAATAAACTTTCGAGTGGATTTACAAATACGATACAAATTTAAAATTAACGCTTCTATACTTTTCCAAAGATCGCATGGCTACAGTAATATAACAAAGGTACCTCACGGGTATAGATGCAGTGTCAGCGGGGGTCGAAGGGCAGCGGCAGGTAGCGGCTTCCCAAGTGTCGCTTGGTGTTTTTCGGCTGCCTCTCTCTCTCTTTCGCTCTTTCTCGTTCTCTCTCTCTTCCGTTTCCCCGTGCTCTCTTGTGCTCGGACGTTGAACAGCAGCCCTCCTTGCGTTGCGTCGGTGGTTCAGCCGTTGGGCCTGGTGTTAGAGTCCATGCTGCTATTCTTTGTCCCGTACTTGGCTTGGGTCTATGTCGGCTACTTGCACTTGACCTTTGCTCGGTCAAACTTCCACTAGCGTGAGTAATATTTCGACTTGTAATATTTGCTGACAAGTCAACTTGGTAGTGTTCTGATGTTATATCGACTGTATTTGATACTACCAAGTGTTCTGATATCGGCTAGACCCGATACTCCCAAGGAGGAGAGACGACTGAACTTGCGATGGTCTTCTGGCAAGGTTTTTTATACCCATTTTCGATCCCCTCCAAATCGCCGAATTTTCCTGAGTTGTCCCATGAGAACGTATCGGGCCTCGCGTTCACGTATAATTGGCCTTTATTAAGATGCTTCCTGTAGATCGAATTTTACTACCATTTGCGCATTCTCTGGTTTTATATCTCCAGCCCGCAGATAATGTCTCCATGGGTTTAAAGGTCTAGAAGTCTGCTCTTCGTTCTTGGCCGTGCCCATGGTGTCGGCCCTCTTGGAGTACAATAAGCCGGCTTTCAATCTGACTTTTCAATTTAGTTCTATTGCTCTGTGGGCAGTTTTCGCTTGTTGACTTTATGGTCTTGTCCCTGGGCCTTGCATTTTTTATTGTGATGCAGGGTGCTTGTTTGTGTGACGATTTGGCGTCTAGTGGTGCTGTACGCCTAGAGTAATAAAACCTTCGGGTACCTTTCTCACGTTCTTAGATTTTTCGCTTGATTTTAAAATATATTTTTCAAACATGATGGAGCCTTATTTCTTAAAAAGTGTCAGTTTTATTTGCTTTAAATTGCCACTGGCATGTTTATTGATTTTGGTACGTCGTAAAAAATTTGAATTATTATTTTTATTTCTCTTTATTGAACTTCCTTTTTCCACGACGTAACAGTCGACATATTGTCCTTTCTTAAGTGAAGGGATGGCGAGCGGATAATTATGACCTTCGTCGTCTACTAGCTGCAGGAGAGCTCGAGTGGCGAGAAACGGAGCTGCCTTTGTCCCATAAGTGACCGTCGTGAGCTGGAAGTCCACTTACTTCTGAGCTGAATCGATCCACAGGATTCGTTGGAGATCCCAATCGTCATGATGCACGCGTACTTGGCGATACATTTTGACGATGTTAGTTGCGAAGAGGTGATGGAAGTGGCGAATCCAGGTGAGAACTTCGGTGATGTTAAGCAGTAAATTTGCACCAGTGTGCATGATGTCGTTGAGCGATTTGCCAGATGAGGTTGAGCAGGAACCATTGAATACAACTCTGAGCTTCGTGGTGGTGCTGTCTGGTTTGAGGACACCATGGTGTGGCAAGTAAAACGGTGAGAAGTGTGGTGTGCATCTGGATGCGTCTACCTTCACCATGTGTCCCAGTGCTGAGTACTCTTCCATGAATTTGGTGTAGAGCTCGCCCATAGTTGTATCTCGAGCAATTTTCCGGATGACCCTGGAGAGATATCTTGCTGCAGTGGTGCGTGAGCTTCCAAGAACTGTCGGATCCTCAGCAATTTTGAGCGGAATTCTGAAGATGTACCTGCCAGTAGCATCTCTCAAATGGGTTGAGAGAAAGTGTTGCTCGCATTCCTCGTCCTCTGGACTCAAGGCGTCTTCTGAGTAGAAGTGGGGCTTCTCTTGGAGCCAGAATTTGCTAAGCAGGTCATGGAGGTTGCCATCTTGTTTAGCTATTCCATGGAGAGCGGTGGCAGAATTCCTTGTGAGAGATGGAGCAGGACCGACGATGAGCCAACCGATGATTGAGGCCTGAGTGACTGGTGATTCTGGATGAGCCTTGATGAGTCCTGATTTAATGTTGAGTCCAAAGTAGTCGGCTCCAATGATGAGGTCTACTGATCGGGGCTGAAAATACTGCTCGTCTGCCAGTCTAAGATGTTTTAAATGCGGCCAGTCCTGAACAGTGATTTTGACTGACGGGCTTATCGAGGAGACCGCTCGTAGAATGTGTGCCTCGACAAGAATAGCTTCCGAAGTAAATCATGATTGGAGGGTGAGCTGAGCGGAGCCGAGTGTATGAGCTGCCTTGCCTCCTCCAATTCCATGAATCACCAATGATGAAGAGCGGCGTGGGAGTTTGAGCTGTTCTACCAGATGTTCGGCGATGAACGTTAGTTCAGATCCAGAGTCAATCATCAGGCGTACATGATGAGCGTGAACAGATGTTCGCAGCTGAGCGATGGCTGTGCCCAGGTGCGTTGCTTCGTTGAGATTGGCATGAGATGAGCTGGACTTAGGGCTGAGTAAAGTAAGTGGTGCTGAGCTTGGCGAAGAGCTGTTATTTGAGCAGGGTAGTGAGTGGACGACTGCACCAACACATCATTGGGTGCTGAATGAGCTGGCTTGTTGAGCACGTTGAGTCGATGCCTGTGAGTCCTGAGCTGATGTGAGTGGCTGGTGTAGCATGGCGTGGTGCCGCTGGTCACACACTTTCAAGCGCCCTGAGCTACGGCATACGCTGACATAGTGTCGTCCTAGGCAGTTAAAACGCAGTCTCTTTTCTTGCATGAGCTGCCGACGAGCTGGCGGTCCCATGTTTCTGAACAGCGGGCAAGTCACCAGGAAGTGCGGTTGGTTGCAGTAATCACATGGGTGAGCGGTCCTTCCAAGAATATATGCCATAGTCTTGGACTGAACTTTCTGAGCTGAGGTGGACTGTTGAGCTGGTGCAGGTTTAGATGCCTCTGGGGGTGGCTGGGCCGATGGTGAAGCCACGTTAGAATATCGCTTGGGCGGAGCTGGCGGCCTCGATTTTCTCGCATCTCCTTCTATCCTTTCGAGTGCCCGTGCTCGAGAGGTTATGAATGTCGGCACTTGAGTTGTTGTTGGAGGTTCGTGAGCTGAGCCGAGCGAATGTTCCCAAGACTCCCTGGTGAACCGGTCCATGTTCCGGACTATCAAATGAGCCAACACCAGGTCGCCAAACTGATCAGTCACGTTAAGAGCAGCGAGGCCTTTCATGACTTGACTCACCGTGGCTTTCTGTCCGTGGGCAGCAAAGACAGCATTTTAGCTATCTTGCGCAAGAGCTTGGATGACATTGTGTAGAGCTGAGTGTACTGGTTCTCCTTGAATTCTGGAGACCATAACATCTCGAGAACTTCCTGGTCCCTGGTGGCGTGTTCCATGATTTTCTGGATCTGCTCCCTGCACTCCATCAGAAGCCCAGAAGTCCAGTCATTTTCGTTGAGCTGTTCCTAAATGACTCGGAGAACAACGCACCTTGTTTCCTGAGCTTTGCAGCATACCTCGAACTTGCGAGGCGCAGGGGCGTCATCCGGATTGATTTTAAATTTTAAGCTATCCGTTAATACATTACAAATGTAATTTTAATTATAGTGAAAAATATTAACAAAATAATGATTAATGCCGATCCCTGATCGACAATATAGGGAGGTTGATAGGAAATGAATGATGAGGAGACCGAGCGCAAAGGGCCAATAGGCCTAGGTGCATCATCCACATGTCCCGAGAGGGGCCGAGGGTGCGTTTCCACTCTGACATTGACAATCGACTATCGACTATATTATGAGTTCAACAAAAATAGAGTTAAACTTATGAAATCTCATACTGAGAATATTAGCGCTTGATTAGATTTTAAGATGCAGTAGGAATTTTGTAAAGTTTTCAATTTATTTCCAAGAAAACGTCATTTAAATGTTATTAAATGGAACAAGTGGTTACTTGCAAGTATTCTCAATTTTGCTAAATATTAAAACAGAAATTTTGTAGCAGATTTATAAATGTGTTCAGACTTGTAAGTATAATCCAATAACGTTAGATTTTAGAAAAGATCTAAGTAGTTTATAAAACTTTTCAACTACTTAGTCAAATAATTTTAAATCCTAAAATTTTAAATCCAAAAAGCAAAAAGTGCTCAAAATTTTATCTAAAATCTAAATTAATTTTCTCTCCACTCCTCTAGTAGTTACTTTGACGAACATTTTTCCAGTGGATTCCCATGTAAAAAGTAATTTTTTCCGTTTTTCTCTTATTTTTCTTCTTACCTTTTTAATCAACTTCCCGAATTATACAGGGTGATTCATTTTAATTGCCCCAGTCAAATATCTCGAAAAGTACGGGAGATGGAAAAAAACGTTAAATGTAAAAGTTGTAGGGTTCAGAGGGGGAAATCCAATGGTGACCTTGACCATGACCTTGGGGTCAAGTTTCAAGGTCATTTCAAAGTCAAAATAGTTTTTTTAAATAGGAACACCAACTTTTGACCTCGGAAATTAAAAGAGCGAAAAATTTTACATTTAAACATGATGTTATGTCATGGGTCCAGTTGACCTCTGCAGTCGCATCAAGGTTAAATCAAGCTGTCTATACAATTCGTAGGCCAATATCTTGAAAAAAGCAAGGTTGAGAAAAACTTTAAATACCAATTTCCCCCTCTGAACCCTACAACTTTTACATTTAACGTTTTTTTCCATCTCCCGTATTTTTCGAGATATTAGCCTGGGGCAATTAAAATGAATCACCCTGTATATATCTATCTATCTATCTATCTGTCTATCTGTCTGCCTGCCTAACTGCCTGGAAATAATTTCTTTTCCCTCCCTTCTTTTACCTATAGACGATGACAAATTTACTTTGCAACCTGGCTTTAGTAACTTCGAATTTATTTATTTATTTTTATTTAATTCTAAAGCTTTATTTCCTTCTCTAATTCTTTAAACCTTAGATTTGTTAACTATCTTTGCATTTTGTTAACCTCTGTCTCATCAGTTTATACGCATTTATGTAGTTGCTTTATGATACATCTTTGGCAAATTGCAATGGGGGGGGGGTGAAAAGGAGGGAGTAACAAGAGAAAGAAAGGGGACCGTCATACCAAAAATAAGAGTCAGACAAAGTATAACGATTGGGAGATAGGGGGCAAGAGGGGTGGACTTTATATATCCGCATTACTCGTGGGACTCAAATGGACCAGACAAGTAATAACAATTTAGACAAGAAGGATACAGGGATGGAGGTGGACCGGGCTCTTGTACCGGTCTTTGAAGTCCCTATGGACATAGAGAAGGTTGAAAAACCAGCATCTTCGACTGGGCAACGTGAAGAAACGGGCTTGAATCGAAATTTATGTGGAGCGCAGAGAAGAAAACTTTTAAACAAATGGTTATTTAGGAGGGTAGACCGATACTCAAAGTCGGGGAAGGTAGGAAGGTGAAAAAGAGGGAGGAAAAGCGAGTTCGAACCACCCATCCACGCATGGCCACGACCACCACGAAGTAAAGAAAACGTGACGCCTTCGCCACTTTTGGCTTCACAACGACTAAAACGCTAAGGAAGCCAAGGGGGGGAGCTAGTTACGCCTCGGCGGCATCAAACCTACCTAGTGCAATCCTTACATGTGGAGATTACCTAGGAAGGGAGATTGTTGCGATTACGTGCCGGCCCCTGCAGCACGTCAACCCGATCTACGCGTAAGTCAAACTTGCCGCCGTGTCAACGCTTCGCGCCACCGCCACTAGGCGGCGACGCGTTACCCAATACAGAAATGTACGCCCATGAGGCATATAAGGAGGCGCGAGGAGAGGCCTGGCAACCGCTAGCTAGCCTCTCCCCTCCAGTGGAATACACCAGAGGGTCGAGAAATAAAGCCTGCTTAGCAGTTTACTTTTGAAAGCTTCTGCCTATTTATTTAGCGCATCCTAGTCCCACCTTCTTCAGGTTTGGAACTACATTTTGTATGAGACGCTCAGTCTCCCGCCCTCGTCACGGGCGCCACTCCCGAAGCCGCAGCCGCAGAAGGAGTCCCGGACGCAACAGCGAACACCGAGATCGCCGATCCTGAGCTCGCTCCCGCCCTCGATCACCGCCTCGCTCTCGCTCCCGCTCCAGGAGGCCGACCAACCAGCATAGAGGAGTCGACGCCTTCACCCAGACGGACTGGAGCAGCGGACCCTCAACCACCGTGGGCTGCCAGACGTCTCCTCGAACTCTGCGGGTCTGGGAGAGAGGCACCCAAGTCGGCTGCCCTGCCGCCTTCAGGAGAGTGGCGACCACCCAGGCGACGCCTGCAGCCGCACCGCAGCCTACACCGAGGGATCAGCTGGAACGACCGAGGACGCCCGGAAGCCGCAGCTCCTCCTCTCCTCTGTTGGAAATTACCAACAGAGACGCGGAGTTGAGGGACCTGCTGGTGCCGCCGCCTCTCCAGGCCGTGAAGAGGCCCTCAGGCAGCAAGGCAGTCCCACCGACCAGGAAGAGGCCGAAGGTCGTCGCCAACGTAGTGGTGCAGGCAGCAAGGAGCAGCAAGGAGCAGATGGCGCCAGGGAGTGGCTCCGGCAACAGGACGGGTTGAGCGCCTCCTCGGCACTCCCCGCCTAATCAGGCAAAAACCTCCGGAGCAAACCTCGCTCCGGTTGTAAATTTTTTGTAGTGCCCCTGCTCCACCCCGGAGCCTGCGGGACACAAATAAAACAAAAAACAATTTTCAGGAACACATGAGCCTAGCTCATCGGTGATTTCGATCACTGGGTCTCCTTCTAACAAAGTTGAGACTCCAGGTCCGTAGAGGGCTAGGTGAGGGGGTTAGTGATGTGTCCTCCCCTCACCCATCGCAGACGCATTCCACGAGAACTTCAGGCTTCCACGGTGGACCCCTCTCCCTCAGGAGAGCAAGAAGAAGACTACGAGCGTCTCGGCGGCAGTCTCCTCGTCAAGAATATTGGAAAGTTGCCCTTTCCGGCGACAAGATGCTGAACGAGATATGCAAAAACATTAAGAAGGCGATAGTCAAGATCGTAACTGACATCGAGATAGAGGAATTCGTACCCCGTAAGGAGTCTTTCCCCAGAAAGGGGACCATGGTGTTGATCTGAAAAGTTAAAGATTCATGTGCCTGGTTAGAGGGGAAGGTGAACGAATATGAGCTGGGGCTGGAACTGGGGTTAAGGGTAGTAAAAACATAGGAGCTTAAAATTACAAAGGTAATCGCGAGGCTTCCTTTGGAAATAGATTCTGCAGACGACTTCCTCAAGCTAGTTCGTAAGCAGAACAGGTGGTGGAAATGGAAAAATGGGCGGTCCTATGAGGTACCACTGGAGGTTACGTCGTTCTAGTCGTAGACAAACCATCCGTAGCCACCCTAAAGAGCCGGAAATTCAAGCTTGCGGTGGGTGTGGGCACAGTGACCCTTAAGCTACTAGACCGTGAAAAGACCGCCGCAGATGAGGCGAAGGTTCTAGATGAAACGCAGAACCTTGGTTGTGGAGAGGACGAATAAGGGGACTCAATACAATCGGGAAACTTTTTGTAGGGAACAGTAACAATAATGCACCGACGCGCATCGTTACAAAATATATTACTGGCTTTTTGTAGGAAATAAGATCCATGGACATCACCGCCATTAAAGTAGATTCAGAAGACAAGGAACATCGAGTGAAAACAGTTGTACGTATTGCAGCATACTTTCCACACCAATAGGAAATGCCGAAAACGTAAACTAGGAAGGTGGTGGAATACAGCAAAAGGAATTACCTTGATTTAATTGCTCACCCTGAAGCTTGAAGAAGCACTTACATTAATGATAGCCTAGAGATGCTACTAGAATTCATCACAGGAACAAACCTGGACATTATGAACAGGTGGAATGAACCGACATTCATAACAACAAATAGGAGGAGGTTCTCAAACATCCCTGTAAGACCACAGCATCATAACCTTTGCGATTAAAATACAAATACCAAAGGTGGAACAAAGAAGGAACCCCAAGAATACAAACTGGGTAGCATATAAGGAAAAACTTGGTGAGAGACTGACCGGCCTTAAAGGAGAATATGGGTCTTACCTAAGCCGGGAATGGACGTTAGAACAAATCCAAACCGTGATGGTCAGAGCCTATAAAAATAATTGGCCCCTGACCCATAAGATGGGTGGTGAGGATGCTGACCAATAGGAGCGTATACAGCGAATGGAGTGGTAAAAAGATAAAAAGGAAAATCAACGAAGGATACCCGCAAGGAGGAGTATTATCACCTCTTCTGTAATTACTAGTACTTGATAGATTATTGCGTATGCTGGGAAAAGAAATGATCTTTGCAATCGGCTACGCCGATGACTTCGCCATAATGGTAAAAGGAAAATTCGAAGAAAGTCTACCAGACCTTGTACAAATGATACTGGAGAAGGTAAAACCATGGTGTCGAGGGATATCCCTAGGGATAAATCCGGACAAAATGGAGAATCCCTTTCACCAGGAAATACAAAAGCCAAATAAATAAAAAAGTAACCTTTTACGGGAAGACAATACCGTATGCGAGATCAGTAAAAAATCTAGAGGTACAAATGGATAATAAATTGCACTGGAACCAATACTTGAGTACACATATCATACATATCAGGAAGGTTGCAATGTCATAAGTACCACAATTAAAAAGGAGACATAGGAAGCTTGGGAAGACTCTCAAGGCTTTAGGTGTCTCTTAGGATTATACACGGGCAATCGGATAATAATAATCATAATAATAACAATAATTGACAGATGTCCTTGATTCTTAAGCCATGCTGAGAAGGATCGACCTGCCGGCGGATCCCTCCGAGGATCTCCGCGTAGATCCTCCCTCCAGCCGGCTTGAGGATAATCGCCTCCGGTCTGGCCTTCTTGCTTTTTTTCGGTAGCAGCTTTTCTGCCGTCTTCTTTGTCTTCTTCTTCTTTTTCTTTTCCTCCTTGTTCTCCTGTCACGTGGGGATTGTTATCCAATCTCCAGCAGACTGCATTTCCGCCCGCTATGTCTCTGCTTTATTTTTGGCATTCTCTTTGGCAGCAGTTCTTTGAACTGTCCCTGTAGGACGGGTAACCCGTCCTTTATCATGTTGTTCACGTTCTTTTGTTTCTTCATTGACTACAGCATCTTCTTGAATTTTTTTTTATAATTCATTTAAGATGTTTAAGCAGTGTGTAAAAAGGATATTAAAATTAAGAAAATAATAAATATTTTTGTCTCCTAAAAAAAGTCTTCGAAACTCATCATTTTTTTGTTACTAAAATAGTTTACCCCCTAAACAGTAATAGGGGGAATAAATCTATTCCCATTTAGTGGATTTGTATGTAAGTAGCCAGTGTTATTATTTCCCTTACGGGTTTTATGTTTTTTTTATACTACACTTTTTAAGACACCTACCCAATGATACGTATCTTGACGAAACAAAACGTAAATAGACGATGCAATAAACGCAAAAATTTGATTAAAAAAATTATTATCTTATTATACATATTGTAGCGCACAGGTGTTGCACCACCTTAAGATAATTTTTGTTACTTACTAATTCAGGAGGTCCGGTTAAAGTATGTGTTTTTCCACTTCCTGTTTGTCCGTAACAAAATACAGTGCATGAAAAACCTTCTACAGCCATTTCAATTAGCCTCTTCATACCAGAATATTGCAAAACATCTTCTTGCGTAGCAGATGGTTCAAAAACCACATTAAATGCATATGATTTTCCACATTTCTCAAAGTTTCCAGATGAAGGTTCGCACTAAAAGAGTGTATTTACAATTTAAATATTGATAAATTATCTTTCAAAAATTCTTTTTAAATCATATAAAAACTAATAACATAATGAGAACTAATTAGCTTAATTTTTTTTGCATAAATAAACAAAAAATTAATAATTTTGAATTATCAAAATTGAGATGAGTGGTGGTATTTAATCGATCTTTACTTCGGTATTTACACCGACAGATTCCTTTGTTTTGGCTCTCGGTCACTGTCGAGCCACGGGACAGTGTTCTGAATTACCACACGCATTTAAGGGGGTAGTAGGGTCCAAACGGGAAAAAATCATATCATTTTTGCGATTTATTTTGACGCAACGGTACAAGTTATTTATTTATAATTCTGACATCGTAACAAGTAACTATTGAAAACCATTATAAAAAATTTTAAACATAAAATTTAAAAAATTGTGTTTTTTTTTTTTGGTAGATTAAAATTAGAAAAAGTCCAATTATCGCTGAAAAATTTGGCCATTATGAGGGTAGATCTCGAATAAAAATAAGAAAATAGAAAAAAGGAAAACGTTGTGGCATGCTTTTGTATACGATAAAAATCTGTGCCAAATTTGAAAAGAATCGGTTCAATAGTTTTTGCAGGGAAGTGTACACCGACTTTGAAAATGCGGTTTTGAGAAAAACGCGTTTGAAGTTTTGAACGTCAGAAAAATGAATAAAACTCTAATTTTGTAACAATCTGGTTTCTCTATGGGGTAGGAGGAGGTATTCCGTTTGTCTCTGGACTCAATACGTCCAGAGACACTACTCGCGAACGAGCCCAATACGCTCGTTGCAACCCCACGTTGCCACGCTCAATATGTGCACAACCCTAGACGAATCGAGCTCAATAACCTCGCACTCCCATACAGGGCACTCAAATGAAAATTACGAGAACTCTAAATTAACGTTGGCTAAATAAAACATCGAACAATGTTTCATTTTCTTCCAGAAAAGCCATGAGGGCACTGTTCCCATTGTTGAACGTGCACGCGGTTACAGTTTTGACGTTAATCTCGCGAATCTTTTTTCACATTCGGTATTTTAAATGTGAATATAAATTTGAAAAAGTACGAATACACGACATCTTAGCTGAACGGCCCACGAAAAACTGATGCTTCTTAGATCGGTAGGTCTTGGGTTCCTTGATTGTCTACACATAAACAAAAACAGCTGTTCAGGTATGAAAGACTCAAAATAAGCCTTCTGCATATCGACGGCGAGACGCTTCGCCTCAGGTCGTTATGTCTAATATGCCGCGCTAGAGGAGTGGCGATTTACAATGCCACTACTTCCTTAATTTTTCTCCGTAGGCTTTGAAATTAAGAGACATTTTTAAGATGCTTAGCTATAAAAAAATAAAAAAAATTGTCATTTTCGAAAGTGTCGGGACCCTACTACCCCCTTAAACGACAGCATCATTCAGATACCTGGCTTTTCTTTTTATTAGACAAGATCACAATGTGAATGGGGGAGGGAGGGTAGCCCTTTATGTGCGAAAACTAGTGCCGAGCCTTCTAAGTTTAATGACGTCTGCGGAACTCTCATTTGACTTCTCGTTGGCATCCGCCTACTTATTTAGCTCTTAAAAGGGCGGTGCGCCAATAATTGAATGTGTTTGACTCCTAACCTCCATTTTCTCTTTTGTGCAATCTCTCTTCTGGTAGCTTATTTTACCTAGTCAGCCGTAGATATTATTTTTTTTTATTAAAGTATTTATTTTTTATTTATTTTTTCTCTTAAGCACTGTGGTGAGTTAGGTTTGACCAATATTGTGATATTAAAGACTGTGATCACAAATCATCATTATTTATTGTATAAATTAATCTGTCTCTCTCGCGTATCCATTTCCCAAAAATAAATTAGTCTATCAACTTTTTCAAGCAAATTTAATATGGGTTTAGAAAAAGTGAATTTAATATTTCTAGACTTACAAGAATTAGTTCTCCATTACCTAAAAATTTAATACCATGGTCATCTTCAACATTCTTCTCTTTTTTATTTAACGGACGTACTCTGAAAAATATATTCAAAATTAAGTTTAGAGTTATAGACGAAATATAAATTATAATATTTATGTTATTTTCCATATTTTATATATTTCATATAAAGGGTGTCCGATTTTAACTTACACAGCTGAATAACTTATTTGGGTATGCCGAAATACAAAAAGTGGTCTATAAAAAAATTATAGGATTTCAAAGGGAAAGTCGAATGGTGACCTTGAAATTTACCTTAAACATGACCTTAAAGTTGTTAATGGAGATTAACTTAATATTTTCACAAGGAAACCGCTATTTTTGGCTCCGGAAATGAAAAGCTCGAAAAAATTTATAATCAAATCTGACCTTGACTACAAAAAAATTCGACCTTGGAGGTCATATTGTTACGTCGTAAAAAATAGAATATTGAAAAGTAAACAGAGAAAAGAAAATAATGAACACGACTGTTTTTACGACGTACCAAAATCCCGTGTGCATCTGAGTGGAAGTGTGAAAAGAAATAAAAATACAAATTAAAGCAATGAGAGAAATAAGGTAGTTCGAGTAAATGTTAAAGAAATATTAAGATGTAACTCCCCCCTTCTCCCCCTTCTTAGTGATATTCCTCAACCCATCCTCAGAAACCTCCTCATTATTGAACCCTTCCTCAGCCCCACCTCAATTTGCATGAAATTGCAATTTTAGCTCCAAAAAATGTGGATAAAAACTTTAAAATAAATTTCTTAATCGTATAGCGATACAGTCTACGGTATATTGAATCATTGATATACCAAAAAAAAGAATAATGAAAATAAAATCAATTATATCGCTAAAGCAAATGGCTAAATGAAGTTTTGTATCGTATATACAGGTAAAAAAAAGGTAAAAAATTATTTTCTAGGAATCGACTCAAAATAAATAAATTCAATGATATCGGTAAAGTTAAAGTATAGATTACTGGGAAAAAAAGGGAAAATTGAAAAATGACTCAAAAAGTAAACAGATTTAATTGTATCGCTAAAGCAAAGGTGTATAAACAAAGGGGGAAAAAATAAAAAATAGGAGGTTTGAATAACATAATAATAAAATTATAAAGAAATTTTAAATGCTGTAGAAAAATGTTTAAATTAATGTTTAGATTTTAGAAAAATGTTTAAATTTATCTGATTATAATGAAATATTTGGAACAAAAGAAGTTCTTGCATCAAGAGATTTTCGACATATGTTACTAATTGTTCCGTCTGGGAATCGAACTACTGAGAGTTATTGGGAATTATAAAAAATAGGTATACTGCGACAAATTTTTAAATGTATGTCATTAAAGCAAAATAAAAAAATTTTGGAAAATGATATCGAATTTAAATTTTGGCTTTTAATGGCAATTTTTTTACCAAACTATGATCGATAAAGTAGAGTAACAAAAATCTCAAAAGCAATTATACAAACGAAAATATTATAGATGAAATTTTTGGATACTTAAAGATATGAAAAATCGACATTTTTATGAAAGTGTAATTTTAACTTCAAAATCTTATAACGATACAATCGTATACCGGTACAGCCTATAAAATATTTAATCATTGACATAGCAGAAAACGATAATAATGAGCATTTAGTAAATAAAACTGAAAAGTTTAAATTGAAATAATAGTTTTAAAATAAAATAATGGTTATAAAAATTATTTTCTGGAATTTGACTGAAAAATAAATATATTCAATTATATCGCTAAATCAATTGGGTAAATGAATTTTCATATCTTATACAGTTAAGAAAACAGAGAAAAATGCAACAATTATTTTCGAGAATTCGTCTGTATCGCAAAATGGGGGGTGGACGAGCGGAGCGAGTAGGGGGGTACCCCCCTAGTATATGTGTATGTACTAATTATTATCACATTTTTGGGAGCTAAAATTACAATTTCATACAAATTGAGAAGGGACTGAGGAGGGGTTCATCAATAAGGAGCTTACTGAGGATGGGTTGAGGATTATCACCGAGGAGGGGGGAGGGGATGGGGGGAGGATAGTTGATGAAGAGCAAATATATTTTTTAAATATATGAAAAGACATCATTAAAATGATAAATATAACACAAATAAATGAAAAAAATAAGGTGAAGAAAATAAAAAAGAGGAGGGGAAATGAGGGGGGAGGATGGGGGATGATGGCGTTAATATTAAGTTTTGACCTTATAACTTGTAATAGTGTTGTTGCTGCTTATTTGTCTCGTGGAGGAGACTACTTTCTCCACGAAACAGGTGCAATGGGACACGCACGAGTGCCCCGCGACGTCTTACCTCGGGGTGCGCGCGAGCACTGTAGGCCTACACTCTCGCTTCTTGTACTTGCGTGCTGGAATGCGAACGCGTCCCTCGCTCTCGTGTAGCTGTAGTCCTCCTGGACAGCTGATGCCGGCCGCTCAGCTCTACGGAAGAGTGGCGGTATCCGGGAGGTTAGGTTAGGGACGGTGTATCGAGTAGTCCCGTGGACTACTCGAAATAATGATACGAACAAGTAAAATGCAAGACGGAGGCCTTTATTGCCTCCGTAAACAAAATTACAATTGTCCTCGTCCCGGGGAAGTTAGTAGCCTTTTAGATTTTTAGGGGAAAAAAGTTATTTTCAAAATAGGAGCACACGCATAATCGGCTTATTCTTCTATTCGTTGATCCTTCAGAAACAAGTATCAATCAGCGTGATTCACTTTTATTCATTGCTGAAATAGTTACGATTAAAAAGAAGGTAAAAAATAACATCGCCGGGACATAAAACAAAAGTTCTTTATTTTCTATTAGACTCACATACCTTTATGTATTTGGTCTCCCCAAATTCGAATCTAAAGTTAGATTAGCTCAAACATCCTCGAAATTTTGAGTAAATCTTAAAAAATTGGGACAAATAAAAAAATCTTAAAAAATTTTCATCGTCCCTTTAAATATTGAAAATAAGATAAACATTACGTTACAAACTGTTTTCGAATACTGAAGGAGACATGCAAATTCCAATTACATAACGATAACGAAACGAAATATCTCAAGTTTTAACAATAATAGAACGCCTTTTAAATCATGTCTATTTTTTTTATTGCTTATAATTACAATTTAATGACATGCTGATCGTCATGTACAAATTGATTTACAATCAATGATTAATAAACAATGAACAAATTAGAACAATAATATTAAACAAATAATAACAAATAATAATAAGTATTCCACGTACTATACTTATATTTAATGTACTATATAAAAGAAGTGATACTTTTTATAGGAGCCATCGATATATAGTTCGTATAATGTAGGTAATTCATAATAAAAAAAATTCTAAATTTAAAGTCAATTTTAATTTCTTTATACGTTTATTGATATTGGCAGCTATAATTTAGCGTTTTAGATTAATGTTTTATGCTATAAATGCTATCAATCACAGCATACGTCGAAGCTGCAGCAATGGTATACATTGTGTACTTAAAACTAATTTTCGACCTGAATTCACGCAGAATACTATAAAATAAAAGCTGTTGCTTAGACCTTATTTTTTTATAGCACATCATTCTACAATAAGCAGATTTCTTTATGTTTTGACAAAGAATTCAGTGTAGTATTAGAAATTTCGGAAATAACTATGCTGAAAAATGTATGTAACAAAAACTGATGAATTTTTAAATTAATAAAACTAAAGCTACGCTTTATGATCGTGTCAAAACTTTTTTGCCTAAAGAAGCACACTTTCTATACTCAGGGGTTATATTTGTCTGTATAAACAGTAAATTCAATTAAAATTTCAAGGCGATCCATTGAGTGCTGAAGAAGTAATGCAGTAAAATGTTATTTATTCTCTATTGGACACGAATTGATTTATGCGTCTTTTCATTAAATTTTATAATTTATTGTGAGAAACTTAATAAGTAACTGATACATTCACCTTAGAGCATTCAAATATAATTGAAAATACTTCAATCAATCAAAAAATTTCAAATAGTTTTATAATAAGTGACCTAAACGAAGACTCAGGCGAATGTAAATCTTAAGGTTACTGGGATTTGTCCATATAAAAACAAATTACATTGGCATATAACGACGTGGACTCAACAAAGTGAGCGGGAGGTATGAAAATGACAAATTCGGTGCTCAGGTCTACGAAATGTGACTTGGGCATCTAATTTGAGCATTCTCAATATACCGACCCACTCCGGAACAGGTTTTCCTAATTGGCATTTACCCTGGTTATAGGTTTGGCCACAGGTTTTCCCCGTTCCACAGGCATAACCCTGGGCGAATGCGAAGTGGGATTAGAGAAGGTCGAGGGAAAACGCTGTGCTACAGGGTGGGTGGGGTAGAGCCGTGTCCTCCCATCACACCTAAGTGGGGGGGGTCAGAGCAGTGTACTTCCCCCCCTCGGTAGTAGGCAATAACAAGAATCGGCAGGTAGTACCAGGCCCCAAGGGCTGTACGAGATTCTCAAATAAAAAAAAAAAATATAAAATTTATAGTGCAAATCGTATATGAAAGAAATAGTTTTAATAAAAAATGTATCGGTATCTATAAAAACAAAAGTTATCAGATTTTTTAATTTATAATTAATAAGTTTAATTTCCTCTTTTATAAAGTATAACCATTTTATAGAGATTTTTAATTGCATTAGATTTAATATTTTTTTATTTTTAGCGTGAGTTTCCAAGAACCGTAGAATCTTCTTTTAATGGAATTCTGACACCATATATGTCTATTGAATCTCTCATATTAGTTGAGCGGAAATGATTTTCACACTCCTCTTCTGCAGAACTGAAGCTGTTGTCTGAGTCTTGGCTGAGCTCTTCTTGTAACCAAAAGCTGCTGAGCAATTTGTAAAGATCATCATCTGTCTTGTCAATGCTGTAGTGAACTGAAGCAGATTTAGTTGATGTTGTTGGAGCAGGTTTTACTATGAGCCATTCAAAAATAGAAGATTGAGCGATTGAAGATCCAGGATGAAATTTAATGAGTCCAGAATTTATAATGAGTCTGTAATTGTCAGCTCCAATGATAATATCCACTGGTCGAGGCTGGAAAACTTCTCATTAGCCAAGTTTAAATTCTTCAAATGCGGCCAATATTGTATGGTGATCTTGACTGATGAGGTTATCGAGGTGACCGCTTTGAGAATATGTGCCTCGATAATTATAGCCTCTTGAGTGAATCTTGATTTGAGAGTGAACTGAGCAGAGCTGAAAGGGTAAGCAGCATTTCCACCTCCTGGGACGGGGGAGAATTATGTTCTGAGTTGAGCGATAATTGTACCTAAGAGCGTTGCTTCATTGAGATTGGCATGAGATAAGCTGAGTTGTGGGTTGAGCAGAATTAAATGAGATAAGCTGTTGATGAGTTGATCGTTGAGTAGATGACTGCACCGACATTTCAATAAGCATCTGAGCTTGATGCATGAGCAAGTTGATTAGCAGCTGAATTTGATGGCTGTTGTGTGGGTTGATGCTGAGATTATGTCGCCCTAAACAGTTGTAACACAGTTGAACTTCCAACGCTAGAAACGCTGGGCACATTTCACTGCAATGCGGCTAATAAGAGCAAGTGATTGATGGCGGCGAGAAGGCTGAGCTCTGACGGTCGCGCTCCGCGCGGTCTGCGTCTGCGGTGTTGAAGTTAGAAATTGACGCTGAGCGAATATGCTTGAATTTCTTGGTGTCCTGGACATCAGGCACCTTGAGGGTCGCTTCGCTTGTGCTGGTCGACTGTACCTTCTCGTTGGCCATAATCACGTAGTTGAGCGGCTACTGAGCGAAAGAATCGTGCAGTATTGTCCGTAGAGCTCCGCACACACACACTTGTATCACCGTTATATGAGAAGAGCGTCGTTTACACGTACACACACGCACCCACTGTAAACTACCAGATCCGGCTCGAAGGACCAAATGTTTTAGATTTTTTTTCTTTATATATGGATCATTGTAGTTACAGTGGGTAGAGTCGCAGTGAATTGAGTGTGGGCTTGCGAGAAGTGAATGAGAGAAGGAGTGTTTAGCCGCGAACGGGTTGTGGTGACCGGGGTGCCCAACGGGGCACCGACATCGAGGAGTAGATTCGGTTACTCCGCGCGTGCGTTCTGTCTCGAGGACGCGGTCCGGCAGGGCCCCCTTCATCAAACCGGTCGTTCGGGTGAAGTGTGCGTGAAAAAGAGCGAGAGCGTGAGTGAGTAAATCTGAAAGTGTGCGATTAACGCGGTCGAGACCATAGTCTGCGAATTAAACAGACTGCCGTGTCTCATAAATCCTTGGCGCCCAACGTGGGGCCCGTGTCGGAAAAGCGCGGAAATTTAGAAAAACCGAGAATCAATTCGAGGAAGAGGAGTTGGGGGAGCGCAGATCGCGAGAAAGACTTTGAGTGCGGTGGAGTGGGAGACCGGCGGCAACCTTTAGGTCGGTGAAGCGAGTGAGTACCTGTTGGAGGGAAGGGAAATTCTCGGAATCGCCGGGTCGGCGGAGTATTTTATATTTCTCTGCCTTAGTTTTTTTTTAGGAAGAAAGGTTAAATTCCGCGTTATTGTTTCTTTTCGTGTTTTCAATTATTCCAAAAATGTCGAGCCACAGCGATGTCATGGCTTATCTAATGCAATCGCGGGAGCGCCGCGCATTGAGATTAGACGTGGCAAAACTCGACTTAGAAGGTCTAAAAGCGGAATTGCACGAGAGACAATGTAATGTGGAGGGAGGACTCGAAATTTTACGCGATCGGCTGTTTCGCTCGTTGATCCGCGAGATTGATACGGAGAAAGAGATAGTGCCGTGGTACGAGTGGGATGTCGCGGGGGTTGAATTTCCGGATCATGCTGCGACTATGATTTTTCCATCGCCGACAAAGGAAAAGGCGAAGTGCGGGCGGCCGAAGAAAGTAAGAGATGCGACGGTGCGAACACAACGGAACTATTGAAAGGGTGGGGGTTAAAATTTAGTGGTGAGGATCGGAGCGAAGATCCTGAGGAATTCTTAGAGCAGTTGGAGGACTGCCGCAAATGCGCAGAAGTGTCGGACGCGTGTCTGCTTAGTGCGCTTCCTTGCATTTTCCTCAGGCGCTCTTCGCGTTGGTACAGAACTGCGCGCGATGGTTACGTATCATGGGCCGATTTTAAGCAAGAATTTCGCAAACAGTTCGTTATTGAACATGAACGGCGGGAGCTTGTGCGCGATTTACAGATACGATCGCAAGGGAAGGACGAGTCGGTGTCGAATTTCCTTTCGAGCGTGCGATATATTCTGTCGCGTTTCAAAAAGCCGATGGATAAGGAAGAAGTCGTGGATATTGTTTTTTGCAACCTTCTTCCGGAATATCGGAAGTCCATGAAGGACCAACTCGTCCTTTCGCTTGAAGATATCGAACGATACGGCCGTCGCTGAGAGAGGCAACGCGAACTCGATTTGCGATACGTGCCTCCGCCACCGGCTGATAGGATGAGTGTGCCCGGTGTCGCGTATCATGGGCCTACGAACCGCAAAGCGCGAGCCAAAGTAGCGGCGACAGACGAGACGGAAGAAAAAGTGGCGAGTGTGGGAGAGAGTGCGGAGAAGGGAAAGGGTGGAGGAAACGCGAACAAAAATAAAAATAAAGGAAAGGTCGCAGCTAATTCGAAGCCAAGCGCGGACGCAGTAGGCCATGGACAACTGGCACCGCCTAGAATGAACTCAGCGAATAAGTCGTCTACATTGGGCGCTCGGCAAGAAGGAGGTCCGCGGCCTCCTATATTTGCAAGGCCGAATGCGATGCTCGCACAGAAGTCAAGTGGTGAGTCGGGAAGAGGGAGTGTGCCGTCATCGAGTGCGCCCGCGATATTCTACGGGTTGTGCTTTACGTGTCAGGGCGTAGGACATCGTGCCGCGCAATGTCAAGTAACGTGTTTCGCGCAAGTAACGTGTTTCGGGTGCGGTAAACCGGGCCACGTTATACGTGAGTGCCATGAGGTGACACCGAGGTCTCCCGCGAAGTGCAGTGTCGTCTGCCAAGGCTGCGGGGCCGAAGGCGTAACCGTAAAAAGTTGCTCGAGATGTTCGGCGTATTTTTCCCAGTCAGGAAACGCGGCGGCCGGGGAACGCAAGCAAGTGCTGTTCCCCGAGAACGCGTAGAAGTGGAGATCGCGGAGAGGTTAGGTGAGAAGCCGAGCGTAGGGGAGGGGAAAAATTTAAAGAGTGGCGACGGAGTAAGTGAATTGGAGGATTCCCGGTGGGCTTTATGTGAAAAGGTCGTACCGCCTCGAGAGCCCGTTAAAACAGTCTCGGAGGAGAAAACTCCGTATCAGCTGATGCGGGAGCTGCATACGCGCGGATTATGGGAGGATAATCCAAAAGGGATTTTTGGCTCCTTGGTGCCGACCTAGCGATCGCCGACGGTCGTGATCAAACCGAGCGAGTCAGAGACCGAACGCGCGCGTGCGAACCCAACAGCTGAGCCGACAGACAGGGAAAACGCCGACGAGAATATCGCGGGAGCAAGCGAGGAAAATAGATATTTCCTTTTCATAGTGTTGGGGGGAGAAAAATGTCGCGCGTTGTTCGATCCAGGCGCGATGCTCTCGTTAGCGGAATCGAGAGTGGGTGCGTGTTTTGAGGATCGTCTAAAGAAAAGCGATTCAGCGATTAAAGGTGTTACGGGAAAGGTGACGCGTGTTGAGGGAGTTCTAGACGTTTCCATTGAAATTGACGGGCACGCGGAGAAATTGTCGGTGAAAGTCGTGAAGAATCTCGATCACGACTTTATCCTTGGAATGGATTTTTGCCGGCAATTCCACGTGGATACGCAATTGGGATCGGGTTTGTGGCGAGTTAGAGGAGGCGAGTGGCGTGCGTTTACCGAAAAGGGAGAGAGTTCGCGTGTGTACGCGGAGTGTGCGGGAATATCGGGAATTAGTAGCAAACAGAGAGAACGAATTAATCGATTAGTCGGCGATATTCTTCCTGAGTCTTCGAGTAAGCCAGGGGTTACGTCTCTCATTGAGCACCATATACATGTGCAAGAAGAGACGCCCATACGGCATAAATATCGGCGAATGTCTCCAAAAATACTCGAATTGAATCTCGAAGAAATTCGTAGATTGCGCGAAGATGATATAATCGAGTCGTCGGCAAGCGACTATAGTAACGCGCCGGTGATGGTACGGAAAAGCGACGGGACGTATCGATTTTGCATAGATTTCCGAGATCCAGACAAGCTTACGCGACCCGACGCATACCCGCCGCCGCACATGGATTCCATCATGGATAAGCTGCGTCGCGCAAAGTTTTTAACAAAAGTCGACCTGAAGCAAGCTTATTACCATGTACCGATGGATCCCGGTAGTCGTAAATATACCGCGTTCGCTGTGCCTGGCTCGGGGCTTTGGCAATTCAAAAGGATGCCGTTCGGTCTGACGAATACTCCAAAAACATTTCAAAGATTGATTGACGGTTTATTCGGACCGGAATTTGAGCCATACATCTTTTGCTATCTCGATGATTTGATTATCGCAACGGAATCTATTGAAGAGCATGTGCGTATATTAGAGAGAGCGTTGAAGAGGTTAGTAGAGGCGGGGTTAGTGGTGAATCGGGAGAAGTGTGAATTCTGTTGTTCGCAAATCCAATATTTGTGATTTTTATTGGACAGCGAAGGGATGCGACCGGATCCGAGTAGATTAGCGCCCGTCTTAAATTATCCCGCGCCGTCAAATATTAAACAATTGCGGCGATTTTTAGGTGGTACGCGCGATTTATTGAAAACGAGAGCGACTTAAAGATTCCGTTAGTGAAGTTATTACAAAAAAGTGCGCGTGGCAGTGGGGACAAGAGCAAGAGGAAGCGTTCGAGAGTTTAAAATTAGCTGTAACCAAGGCGCCGGTGCTCGCGTGACCATATTTTACGAATCCTTTTTCCGTACAGTGCGATGCGAGTAATTTTGCGTTAGGCGCGGTGCTCACGCAGGAGCACGACGAAGGCGAACACCCGATTGTGTACATTAGTCGTGTACTGACCGCGGCCGAGCGAAATTACTCAACCACAGAAAAAGAGTGTCTCGCGGTACTGTGGTCAATTAAAAAGTTACCCCCGTATCTCGAGGTATACAAATTCGAAGTAATAACTGATCACAGCGCGTTGAAATGGCTGCGTAATTTAAAAGAGCCAACGGGTCGTTTAGCGAGGTGGGCGTTAGAGCTCCAGCAATGGAATTTCGAGATTATCCATCGAAAAGGCGCTCTTCATTACGTGCCGGATGCGTTATCGCGAATTTTTGAGTTAGAGGAAGAAGAAATTGCGGCGTTTGGTGTAATTAACGATCCGTGGTATGTGCGAATGAGTGCCGAAGTTGAGCGAGCCCCCGCGAAATTTAAAGACTGGAAGGTCGAAAATGGGTGCTTGTACCGACTTCGCACCGACCCGCTGCTCGATCCAGTGGTGACGCGAGAAGAAGGTTGGCTATTAGTTGTGCCGTCGAATTACAGAGAGCAGGTCTTACGTGAAGCGCACTGCTTGCCTTCGGCGGGGTATATGGGCGTGGATACAACCTACGATCGCGTCGCACGGCAATATAACTGGAGGGGGGTATATTTCAATGTTCTGACGTTTGTGAGAGAGTGTGAGCAGTGCCAGCGTTATAAAGTGCCGCAAAAGGAAGCGCAGGGGTTAATGGGAGCGAGGATAGTGGAGTGCCCGTGGGTTATCGTCGCGGCGGATATGATGGAGTTCCCGCCGAGCAAAAAGCAGAATAAATACTTGTTAGTATTTCAAGACTTGTTTACTCGGTGGGTTGAAGTCAAACCGTTAAGAAAGTTTTTCTTTGGGAGACGCCGGAATATCTCGTTACGGACAACGGAAAAGAATTCAAAAATAAGCTGCTCGCGGAAACTCTCAAGGAGTATGGGGTGAAGCATGTAACTACGCCTCCGTATTGGCCACAGACTAATCCCGTAGAGAGGAGCAACCGAACTTTAAAAATCATGATAGCGGCGTTCGTGGGGAATGATCACCGGTGCTGGGACGAGCACGTGCATGAATTTCGGCATGCGATGAACACGGCCGTCCAAGCAACCACTAAGGTGTCGCCGGCGTTTCTAAATTTCGGGAGGCATCCGCGGCCGGTAAAAAGTTTGCAAAATAGCGTCGAGGGGGAAAGGCTAGTGGAGAAAATAACACCAGAGGAGTGGGTCGATAGAGTTAAGAGATTAGATGCGTTAAGGGATTTAGTAGCGAAACACATTAATCAAGCGCGAGCAAGGCAGAAGAAATATTACAATAAGGGGCGTGTACAAGTAAATTTTTGTGTGGGAGATCGAGTTATGCGAAAAACTCATTTTTTGTTGAGTGCCGTGAACAAATTCTCCGCAAAGCTCGCGCCGAAATTTGAGGGGCCGTACGAGATTATAGAAATCAAATCGCCGAGTGTAGTGGTGTTGGGGAGAGGAGAGGGAGCGGAAAGGAAGATTATGATGGCTCATATAGCGCAACTTAAGCGTTATATTCCGCCTCGAGGGGTGAGAGAGCCTATAAGTAAAAATCCAGATACTCATTAAACATTTTTGCAGGGAGAGCCAAGATGTCGGATGAGCCAAAGTCGTGTGATGAGCAGGAGGTTAATTGCTCGCCGGCTACGGAGGAGATTTTGCTATCGCCCGATATTTCCTTTACGGACAGTGCAACGGAAGGAGAGGAGCAGGCGTCGAGCCGTCTGGATCCGCCGGTGGCGGTACTAATCAACTTGAGTGGCCCGACCAAGTTGGAGTCGACGGTCAAGGTCGCCGAAGCCACGCGGATGGAGTGGGCTCCACAGACTCGACGTACGTCCACTCCTATCATGGACGATCCGATTGTGGCAACCAAGGAGGGCGTCCCCGCTTGGACAGGCAGAAGTAACGGCGGGGCAGGAGCTGCCTGCGGGTCGAGAGGCTCCTGTACTATCGTCAAATTCCCACATAGTTGCCGGGCAGAAGGCGCCGCTATCCTGAGCCGAGCAGGTCAAGCAAGAGCTCCGAGATGCCGAGACGGAAGCCGAGAATTCGTCAACGGCAACTCCAAGAGTGAGGGTTACAAACATTCAAGTAGCCTGGCGACTGGACTGGGAGAAGTCGGCCTGGTACGACCCCCATGCTCCGTACGAGGAGGTGCTCATCGAGGAGGAGACTCTCGTCCCAGGAGAATTGCGACGGCCGCCCGCGGCAGAGGAGCAGTTAGCCGAGAGTGCGGAGGCGCAGCAAAGTCGAGCAGCGCAAGAAGAATTGAAGGCGTACATGGATCGCGCGGAATCAGCGAGCGCCGCGGCCGCGTTTGCGCCCGTTACGTCATGTAGTGGTGTCAAGAAGCGGAAGCGAAAGGCGAAGCGATACAATCCCAATCGGCAACTTACAGTTGACGATTTGGTTTCGACTGTTCCTTCGCCGCCGCGGGTGGAGTCGCCGTTGCCTGGCCTGTCGGAATGGCCGCCGCGTAATCGAGCGCGGAAAACGAGTCCGGAGCCGCGCCCGCAAGAGGTACCGTTGCGACCAAAGAAAGCCGGAGTAATATTTGGAGGGTTGGTGGAAATTCCCACCGACGTTAACATTGACCAGCCACCACATGCATGCTTCAATTGTTGG
This sequence comes from Sycophila sp. Sp_5, assembly GCA_018906775.1. Lineage (NCBI taxonomy): Eukaryota > Metazoa > Arthropoda > Insecta > Hymenoptera > Eurytomidae > Sycophila > Sycophila sp. Sp_5. The sequence goes on along the minus strand of JACCID010000134.1, from coordinate 97,207 downwards.
CAGCGAGGTCATATTGAGACGACGCGTCCGCGACCGAAAGTTCGCGTATTTTGTACTAAGTGCGGCCGACATGGCGTCGATCTGTCTAACTGTCCGCGTTGTAGTGAGCCGCATCGCCAATTTGTATTGCGCAATTTTTCGAATGAGTGGGAGTGGGAGTTAGCGATAGAGAGAGAGAGAACAGAGAGTCGTTGCGTCGAGAGAACGAGTTGCGTGAGATGCAGCGGAGAGAAGCGTGGGTACGACATATGAACGAAATTCACCGGATGGAGGTTGAAACTAACAAGTCGTTAGCGGAGGTGAGACGGCTTCGCCACCTGCAAGCGCAGCTGGATCAGCAAGTGATCGAGGAGCAATGGTGGCGCGCTCAGCAAGCGCGAGCGTTAGAGAGGCGCCCCTTGCAGTGGCAACCGCCATCTAGCCTAGAACCAATGTGTCCGCCGATTGCGAATTGTCCTAATCCTCGACCTGTAGATAGTGGAGTTGGCGTGGGTGACGGCAGATACGAAATGGAGCGATTAGTTGAACCAACCTTAACTCCGTCGAGAAGCGCGAATTTCGAGCGGCAAAAAGAAAACGTGGTGAGAGTGGGACCGAGCGTTCCGGTGTCTACGGAGGATACTCTGCGAATTCTCCGCGAGACGCAGAATCTTCCGGCCGATGTCCGGGAGGAGATCTTGAGATCCATTTTTAGATCGCGCCCTCAATAAGAAAGAGAGGAAGAGAGACAGGTCGCTAGTGGTGTCAGAGGGTGCGAGTTGATCGGACGTATTAAGGGAGATAGTCCGTCTTAGGAGAGGGGAACGCGTCAAGTCGTGTGTGTGTGTGAGAGAGATAGAGAGAGAAGAAGCTCAGATCGCCGACGTGAGCCTGCGAGCCCTTCGCGAACTTCTCCTCCTCCAACGAGCGTTGGGAGTGAGCGGGTGTGTTTTCGGAGAGATTCAGCAGCGAGAGGATACTCAGCGGAGAGCGACCCGAACGCAGAGAGCGAGGCGAAAGAAGCTGTCCCAGACGAGCGAGCGGCTATGGAGACGACGACTGCGAGGCGAGGACGTCGAGACGCAGCCAGCGACGGAGAGCAGAGCAGCGTACGAGCCTTCCTGATCGGCGACCTGAGAGCCGCGGCCGCGAGGGTGGACGGCCCTTCGTCGAGGACGTCGATTATTAAGGTGACCGAAATTGCGTAGTGGTGTCGAGGAGAGCAGGCCTAGAGTCGCAGTGAATTAAGTGTGGGCTTGCGAGAAGTGAATAAGAAAAGGAGTGTTTAGTCGCGAACGGGTAGTGGTGACCGGGGTGCCCAACGGGGCACCGACATCGAGGAGTAGATTCGGTTACTCCGCGCGTGCGTTCCGTCTCGAGGACGCGGTCCGGCAGGGCCCCCTTCATGAGACCGGTCGTTCGGGTGAAGCGTGCGTGAAAAAGAGCGAGAGCGTGAGTGAGTAAATCGGAAAGTGTGTGATTAACGCGGTCAAGACCATAGTCTGCGAATTAAACAGACTGCCGTGTCACACACCTTGTGCCAAAAATTCAATGCATTTTTTTCAAAATTCAATGCAAAGTTACATTATAAATTGTTAATAGTACTTTAAAAGTTAGAAACACACATAACTATCACTTTAACGCATGTATTCCTCATATTTAATGTATGCGTACATTAAATTAAAAGTACATTCACAAAAATTTCAATGTAAATTTGAATACAGTCACATTAAATTTCAAGTATAAATGCAAAAAATTTAATGTTGAAATTAATAAAATACATTTTCTGCATTTATACTTAAAATTGAATGTGACTACATTGAAATTGTTGTGAATGTACTCGAATTTAATGTACTTCCATATTAAAATTCATGTAAACATTTATTATTTGTAGTCAATGCCTGAATTTTAATGTATGCGTACATAAATAGGATAGGCAGATGAACATATGCGACGTCCTGACATGTAACACTATATGTTGTAATAACACGTGGATCAATAACTCCCGGGACCGACACATAGATGGCGTTGCCAACTAAAGTTCCGTGTGATTTTTCATAAGTACCAACCTTTAAAAGATACCTGTCAAAATTTCATGTCATTCTGATGTTTGGTTCACGAGTTACAGTGATTTAAGTGACGCTTGTCTTGATATTCTCAAAACAATGGATTCGAAACAGTTTCGTGTGTTGATTTATCATTGCTTTTTGATGAAGAAAAAATACAGTGCAAGCTCAGCAATGGCTCAAAAAGTGCTACGAAAAATCTGCTCCATCAAAAACAACCATTTGTCGTGGTATGCTGACTTTAAACGTGGTCGTACAGACACTGAAGATGCTAAACACTCTGGCCGGCCAAATGAGGCAATCACACCGGAAACCATCAAAAAAGTCCACCAAATCGTTATTGAAAACCGTAAATCGAAATTGCGTGAAATAGCTGACACCTTAAAGATATCATACGGCAGTGTGTACACTATTTTGCATGAACATTCGCCTATGAGAAAGCTGTTGTCAAAGTGGGTTCCGCGTTTGCTCACGGTGGATCAAAAACGACAACGTGTCGTTAAATCTGAGCGCTGTTTGAAACTGTTTCGCCGGAACAAACCGGATTTTTTGAGTCGGTATGTGACAATGGACGAAACCTGGATCCATCACTACACTCCGGAGTCAAAGCGGTCATCAGCCGAGTGGACTGCAGTCGGTGAGAAGCGTCCAAAGCTTCCAAAAACGCAAATGTGGGCTGGTAAGGTTATGGCCTCAGTATTTTGGGATGCTCATGGAGTTTTGTTCATCAGCTACCTTGAAAAAGGTGAGACCATCAATAGCGAACGTTACATTGGCCAATTGATGCGTTTGAAGGACGAAATCGCTGAGAAACGGCTCCAAATGAGAAAGAAGAAAGTGCTCTTCCACCAAGACAATGCGCCGTGTCACAAGTCGCTCGCTACAATGACGAAATTGCATGAATTCCGCTTCGAATTGCTTCCGCACCCACCATATTCACCGGATCTGGCCCCCAGCGACTACTACCTGTTTGCAGACCTCAAAAAAATGCTCCAAGGAAAGAGATTCTACTCCAACGAGGAAGTCATCGCCGAAACGAACGCTTATTTTGAGGCCAAAGATAAATCGTTCTATAAGAAAGGTATTAAAATGTTAGAGAAGCGCTGGACTGATTGTGTTGCTCTTCAAGGAGACTATGTTGATGAATAAGGTCGAGTTTTGCCAAAAAAATGTGTTTTTCTTATTTAGTCCCGGGACTTATTGATCCACGTGTTAGCTCAGAGGATAACATGCCGGAATTGTAATTTTTTGGATCGGGTTCAAATCCCTTATAGAACTTTTTTTTTATATCTTTTTTTTGTTAATAAATTAAGTCTTATTTATTTTATATGTGAATATTGACCATTTAATAATTTTAGTTTGCTTAATTTGATTAACAAGAATACATTCACAACAATTTCAATGTATTTGAATGTAATCGCATTAAATTTCAAGGATAAATGCTGATAATTTAATATCAAAATGAATAAAATAATAAATTTTGTACAATAATTATTGTTTAATAATAACAGCTTTTTTCTCATATAATGCTCAAATCGAATACGGCGGATTTTGCGAATTCGTGTTAAGTGCAAAATAAATGTAATATACTAACAAGGAACTCGTGGTCAAGCGAACTAGGTGTTGGACTCTGAATCGGAAGGTCACAGGTTCGAATCTCATCGAAAGAAAAGTTTTTTCATTTAAGGGGATGCCGATCTTAACATATAATATTATTGTACATTGGTATCATCAATTTAAAATACATTATAATATAATTAAGATATAATTAAAGTATAATTAAAATATAACTTAAATATATATAAAATAAAATTTGAAGTATAAAAATTGTTCATTGAATATATATGGTCTTAGGAGTTAAACTTGTACACGGAAGGTTCATATTCAAATCCGATAATTTTTTTTTAAATTCATCCAAAGCATTTGAATTTTAATGTTATAAGTGCATTAAATTTAATGTACATTTACATTAATTTCTAAGCATATCTTTTTAGCAGTGTAACTTGAAAATTAATGTACAGGTAAATGAAATTGAATATTATGAAAAGAAATTTGCTTCCAGTAATTTTACATTAAATTTCAAGTAGATATTTTTAACAGTGTATATTCAATTTTGAATTCAATCTTATTGAATTGTAATTAATATGAATTAATTTTAATACCTTTTAAAATGCGATTTTGTGTAATTAGCATTCATACACATTGACATTAATTAAAATGTCATTTAAATGAATTCATTTTATTTCAATTTTAATTCCATTTTAATTCAATTTAATTTTTATAGTTAGAACATATTTGGAATTCATAAATCCATTTCAATACTAGAAATCGCGATTAAGATTCAGCATTGAAATTTTCATTAAAAAGAATTGCCTATTTTTAATCCTTTTTAATCCCGCTTTTCTAGCAGGGTTATAAGGGTATATAGGACTTTTAAATTATGAATAATGTAAGGCTATAACTTATAGTTATATTTTATAGTAGCAAGTAAATATAATTAAAAATTAATATGTAAATATACAAATATTTATAGTAAAAACAGGTAATACTGAACTTATACTTTTAGTAACTGTTCGCGATTTTACATTTGAATCGCGCGCGTTCCCGAGTTCTACTGTTGGTAAAACAGTTACCTAATTTGTATAAAATTTCACACAAGTCCCCCTGCTAGAAAAGCGTGATTAAAAAGGATTAAAAATAGGCAATTCTTTTTAATGAAAATTTCAATGCTGAATCTTAATCGCGATTTCTAGTATTGCAATGGATTTATGAAATCCAAAAATGTTCCAATTAAAAAAATTAAATTGAATTAAAATGGAATTAAAATTGGAACAAAATGAATTCAATTAAATGACATTTTAATTAATATCAATGTGTATAAATGCTAATTACACAGAATCACATTTTAAAATGTATTAAAATTAATTGATATTAATTACAATTCAATAAGATTTAATAGATCGCAGAGTTAAGTAGATTGATAACGATTTAACTTTAATAATTTCCAATCCGTTCTTAATATGTAATAAACCTAGGAAAAAACGGATTGGTATACATTCCGATGCACTTTCAACATAAAATATATTTAAAAAACGGATTAGAAATAATTGAAATAAATTGAAATTCATTAAAACCGATTGCATTTCTTAACTTTTCAATCGATTTTAATAATTTCCAATGCATGTGAGAAATTTTAATAATTCCCAATGCTCGATGAAATGTGAGCACAAAATGGGAAATTATTAAAGTCGATTAAAATGATTAAGAATTAAATCATTTTTAATTAATTTAAATAATATCAAATTTATATTAATTGATTACAATACAAACGTATTGGTATTAAAAACTTAATCGTTTTATTTATTAAACACGATTAAGTTTTTATTGCATTTCATCGATTTGTATCCTTTAAATTGAATTTTATTGTAAAATTCTAATTTCCTTACAGTATTAAAAGCGGATTATATTAAAAAGGATTAAACTCTAATGCCAAAATTAGGCATTAAAAAAGGTTTTTTTCCATAGTATTAATGTGGATTCAACTTACATATTTCTTTTCAGTATTAAAAGCGGATTAATTTATTCAGCATTGAATTATATTCAAAAGGATTAAACTCTAATGCCAAAATTAGGCATTAAAAAACTTTACTTTCTATTGCATTAAAGTGGATTAAACATGAATATTTCTTTTGAGTACTAAAACAGATTCAAATTTTCAGCATTAAATTATATTAAAACAAATTAAATATGAATACTTATTTTAGATATTATAATCGATTTCTGGGTATTTGGGTTAAAATTAATTAAAATTGATTTAATGCGAATTCCAAAATTAGTTTTAAAAGAGATTTAATTTTATTTTATTAAAATGTATTAAAAGTCATTGTAATTAAATGCGAAAATTAAGTATTAAATATTATTTACATTTTACAGTATTAAAATAAATTAAAATCGTCTCAAATGAATACTACTATTTCATATTTAAATGAATTCGGATTAAAGTTCATTGAATAAAATTAATTTTCAATCCTACTATTTAATATTTAAATGAATTCGGATTAAAGTTGATTAAATAAGATTAATTTTCAATCCTACTATTTAACATTTAAATGAATTCGGATTAAAGTTGATTAAATCAGATTAATTTTCAATCACGGCTACTGACCGATTGAATTGAACAGCATTCGTTGTATTAAAATGACAATCACCAGGGCAACCAGCTCGCCCCGCTGACGAGCCAGAGACTACGTCCGCCGCCCGTCCGCGGACAGGTCAAGAGCCGGGAGCAGGCGCCCGTCAATCGCCCGCAGAGAGATACCGCAGCTGTCCTTCAGCACGGCGCCGAGGAGGAAGTCATCGGAGCAGCGAACTGCACGCGTACCCCGCGATAAGTACCTTTGCTTCTCTCTCTCTCGTCTGCGTTAGGATCGGCACGCGAGCCGATAGCGATAGGCGCGATCAAGGTCTCAGGACCGCGTCAGTGTGTCGCTTGTATATTTCAACTTAGATTAATAAATTCTTGTTTAATATTTAAACTGCCAGCTTGTTCAGCAAACCCTGCCCCGATTCCCTCACGTCGCGCTCCCGCGAGTTAGTCCGGCCCGCGGTAGACCGTGAGTTGTGCAGTGCTAATCCGGCCAAGGGAGGCTTAAGGGGCAGAAAGGAGTGCGACTCCGAAATAATCGAAGCCTTATCCCGAGTCGAATTACCTCTGTTACAATGGCGCCCAACATTTGATATCGTAGCGATATAGGGGACAAATTTTTAACTGCGAAAAATTTTAAGATCTTCTCGGCTCAGTGAAAATTTTTTTTCAGAAAGATTCAAATTTATAACCTCGAATAGAAAAATTAAAATTTCGAAAATTATTTCAAAGCAACTTATTCTTTTCTTGCGTAGGCCAGCGAGGCCGTAGTTAGTACAAGGTCACAGCCGGAGAATCTTAGCCCCTAGCGAACGACTTAAGTGTTTCTGTGTTACACGTAAATAGACGCGAAAACAGAATAAGGCAATAAGCCGAGTAAACAAAGTTATATTTTCGTTTCAATTTTATATCCGCGCAATAAGTCGCAGATTTTGAAAACTTTTTGAAATACAAATAAATTTTAATTTTAATTAAAAATAAATTTAGCGTCACGACACTTTTAATTTTTTTTTGGAAAAATACAAATTTTAGTTAAACATAAAGATATTAGAAACACTTAGGTTAGTCTGTGGTTCGGTTGAGCAAGCTTGGTAACGATAAATATTGTGTCTCATTTCGAAGCGTTAGCGAAGGGTAAGTGGCAAGCTTACTACTTCGACGATAATTGTGTTTACAAGCCGCCAAAAGCGAGCGATTTGTAAGCCGAAGTTAGTACATTATCGTAATTAAAATATTTTTCGTTTCGTTTAAATTAAATCTCAAATTATCAATTAAAAAATTTTTTCTTATCTTTCGTATGCGTTTTCGTAAAACTTTCATTTAAAAAAAAAAATAATAATAAACAGATCAAGACTGAATTTATAAATGAATAAAGAGTAAATTCAAAAATTAATCAAATTAATACAATTAAAAATAAAAATATATCAACATCAGCAAATTAAGATATTTGAACCATCGTCGACATCGGAACCTTTTAGATTTTTTAATAAGAAGAGAAGATGTCGTCGAAATTAGCTTACTGGCTGGGACAGCTGACCTCGTCAGGAAACGAAGAATTTTTTACCACGTCGCTGAAGGCTCTGGAACTACTAGAAACAGGCTCATTGAGCGAAAAGTCAGACAGGCTGCAGCGAGCCGTCCTCCACGAGACGGACAAAGCAGACTATAGTCCAGACACGAAGCACGAGGAAGCGGATGTAGTCCGAAGGAAAGCAAAACTCCAGAAGCTGGTGAAAAAATTAATAGCAAAAATGGAGGCAGATGAGGAAGCTGCACAGACGGAAGACGACTCTAGCGCAAACGTCACTAAAAGAAGAGTGCAAACATCGCGCAGCACAGAACGATTATCTCAGCAGCTGCAAAGATCTTTGACAGAAGGAGCGCATTTCTGCGACACTCCGGAAAAGACTGTCACAACTGTCATACGCAACAAGAGGTACAGGATACCTATCGATATACTAGAAAGATGTGCAGTTGAGGAATCCGAAGTACAACAAACAGAGCCGGCTTGTCCCAGGCTAACAAGTGATATTGGAAGATAGTTACGACGTGGAAGCTTAAATTCAGCGGCGCTACGGATGACGTCGAAGAATTTTTAATCCGCGTAAAGGAATGCATGTCAGTAACCGGAGTTACTGGAGAAGAAATGCTGAGAGCACTACCTCTCATTATGCAGAAGGCAGCACTCAACCTTTACAGGATAAAAAAGCAAGAGTGGCTGACTTGGCAAAGATTTGAGTCAGATCTGAGGAAACACTATCAGCAGACTCTGCACGCTGATATTCTGCTGGATAAAATCCGCGAAAGAAAGCAACAGCCGGACGAATCCATGCAAGAATATATCGCCGACATGATCTTTCAATTTAGAAAATTACCTTTAGACAAACAAGGAAATGAAAGGAGCATAGTGCATAGGATTTACCTAAATATGCGAATAGAATTTCACCCTCTAATACCCGATTATGCAGAAATGGACTTAGATGAATTTACGGATAGAGCTACCACAATTGCACGAGCATTCGACATCGGAAGAAGCCAAAAAACACCTATCAAGACAGAAGAGAAAACATCTAAGAAGAGTGAAGACTCAGGCAAAAAAGCCGCGGAGGTTGCAGCAGTAACCGTGCCAACCTTCGCCGATGTTGAAAAGCTGATATCGGAGAAATTGGATAAATTGTTAAGTAGTATGCAAACTGGTAGCAATAAACAGAATTCTAATAATAACAGCAATCGAGGTAGAGGAAATTACAGAGGTAAAAATCAAAATATAAATAATCAACAACAGAATAATAATTCAGATAATAATAACGGCAACATCAATAATCAGCGTAGCAATTATAGAGGTAGAGGCCGAGGATACGGCCGAGGCAGAGGATATAACAACAATTACCCGGATCAGACAAATAATCAGCAGCAACAAAGCGCTGGTAATTTCAATGAGCCGCAACAAGAAACGCAAGGCAATGCACAAAGTGCAAGCCAACAAAATACGCAACCTCATCCCTCAAATTCTAATTCGGCGGGAATCGAAGCGTAGTCGGCGAGTCACCGACCGCACCGTCGACTTTACCTATAAAGGTCTCAATAGTTAGCGAGCGCAGCAGCTTACGGAGCAGCGATCCATCCGAGAATTCAGCATCTAAATACAGCCGCTATTGGGTAACCTGCAAGATTAATGGAGTCACCACGACAGCCCTGATCGACCCAGGTGCAGCGTGCACAGTCATCGGTATGATTTGGGACAAGATAAAGTCCAATTCACCTATTTTGCACTCAAAAGTGAAGACAGCCCAAATGGCCAATGGGCAGCCGGAACGAGTGCTAGGCAAAGTCAAAGCCGACATAAATATTGAAGGTATCTCAAAGAGCATTAATGCACCAGTTATACCAACAGTATCGACGGAGCTGATTCTTGGATTGGATTGCATATTCAGGATGCACATCCTAGCTAGCTGTGATAAATTCACACTCGCGGACCACGGTAAAGATAAGAAATTCTCATTCCAACTAGGAGCAATTGGTGCGAACCCTCTTGCAGTGGCGAGTAGCGGAATCGCCGTCACAACAAGAGAGCAACGCGCCAAAGTGGATGAGTTAATTAGAAGATTGCTACCAAAAAGAAATGCAGCAGTGCTACCAGCTACCAAGCTGTTAAAGCACGAGATAGTTCTCAAGGAAAGCTGCAAGCCAATAAAGCAAAAGTACTTCCCGGTCTCTGAGAAGATGGAGCAAATTATGCACGCAGAGATCGATAGGCTGAAAGCCGCTGATATAATCGAAGAGAGTCTCAGCGAGTGGAGCAGCCCGATCGTAAAGGTCAAAAAAGAAGGAGGTACGTACAGAATGTGCACGGATTTCAGAAAAGTTAACGGAGTTGCAAAAAAAGACGCATATCCGAATCCGTACATGGAAACTGTACTTAATAAATTGAAAAAAGCGAGGTACATTTCTAAAATTGACCTAAAAAACGCTTATTATCAAATTGGTTTGGCTAGAAAGTCTAGAGAAATAACCGCTTTTACAGTGCCTGGCAAAGGACTTTGGCACTATAAAAGGTTACCATTCGGGCTTTTAGGAGCAGGTGCTTGCTTTCAGAGACTAATCGACAAGGTCATAGGCGATTTAGAGCCGTATGCATACGCATACTTAGACGACATCATTTTAGTCACTGAAACTTTTGAGCAACACATGGAACTGCTCGAGAAATTAATTCTCAAGATAGTAAATGCAGGTCTTATGATAAACCCTGAAAAAAGCAAATTTTGCGTTAATGAGATAAAATATCTCGGGTTTATCGTAAATGAAAACGGTATCTCCATTGATCCGGAAAAGACCAATGCAGTAAAGGAGTTCCCTGTGCCTAGGACAATGCGCCAATTGCAAAGATTATTGGGCATGGCGTCCTGGTACAGAAAATTTATAAAAGACTTCGCAAAAATTGCAAAGCCATTAACTGAACTCCTCAAAGACAAAAAGAGTAAAAGTAATTCAAAGCTCGTCTGGGAGCCGATTCACGAGGAATCATTTCAAATAATTAAAAACAAATTGGACGATGCACCAGTCTTAAAAAGACCTTTGCAAAACGTACCATACGTTTTACACACGGATGCAAGCAATTCGGGGCTAGGAGCCATCCTTACACAAAGGACCGACGATCTACTCCACGTCATCGCGTATGCAAGCCGTGCACTTAAAAACCAGAAGTTAATTACAGCACGACCAAAAAAGAATGTTTAGCGGTGAAGTGGGCGATTGGAAAATTTCGACCGTACCTAGAAGCAGACAAGTTCACGGTGATCACTGACCACAGTGCATTAAAGTGGCTTTTTGAGAAGAAAACTCCAACCGGAAGGTTAGGAAGGTGGTCTCAAGAACTGTCGGAGTACGACTTCGAAACGGTCCACAGAGCCGGCAAAAACAACGTTGTGCCTGATTTGGCATCAGGACTTATCGAGGATGTTCAAGGACGAAAAATCTGAAGACATCACCGATATAGGCGAAATCAGATTGAAAAAGAAAATTCAAGATCACTGGTACAAAAAACGAATTTACCAAGTGTTAACTCATCCTCGAAGATATAAAGACTGGAAAGTAGCTGACGGAAATTTATATAGGTATAGACCGAATTACAAAGAAGAAGATCAGGCAACAGACTTAGAGCCGTGGAAGCTCGTCATTCCACTCGAGGATAGAGATAAGATACTGCAAGAGATGCACGACGAACCAACGTCCGCGCATCAAGGTGCAGAAAAAACCTACAAAAAATTAACACAATTGTATCATTGGCCTGGCGCATATAGAGACGTATTAAAATACGTTCAGACATGTGACAGCTGCCAGAAAAATAAAATTGACCAAAAATAACAGATTGGATTAATGGGAACGCGATATGTCCATCGACCTGGCAAAGTTGTAGCCGTCGACCTCATAGGCGACTTACCAAAAAGTAATAAAGGTTATAAATACGCGATTATAATGGAGGATGTTTTTTCCAAGTTCATTCTGTGCGTTCCAGTAAGGAATAAAACAGCCGGCTTGGTAAAAGACGCGATCGAAAATAAGCTGTGTACCATCTTTGGCACGCCAGAAGCTATTATCTCAGACAACGGCAAAGAGTTTATTAATGCATCATTAAAGAAATTTTTCAAGGATAACAGCATTTTGCACGAAACAACGCCGTCGAGACACCCACAAGCGAACCCGGTTGAAAGGGTTAACAGGGACATCAAGGTAATGATTTCAACATTTATAGGAAATAACCATAAGAAATGGGATGAGTTCTTGCCCCAATTTCAATTGGCTCATAACGCCGCGGTGCACTCGACAACGGGGAAGACACCTGCATATTTGATGCTAGGCAGTGAGATAAAACAGATGAAATGCCTTAAAAGAAGCTCAGAATAGCCTAAGGATGTACAGAAGATTTTAGATGAAATTAGCGATTTTATAAACCGAGATAAAAAAACCGAAGAACAAGAAATCTGGACTCAAAGAGTAGAAGAACTTCAAGAAGTCCGCGACGAAGTCGCAAATTCAAACGAAAATAATATCGAAAAAAACGAAAGCGCATACAATCGGGACAAACGCGAATTTTCTTTCGAGGTCGGACAAAATATCTTAAGAAAAAATAATGTACTCTCTTCAGCCGCGAAAAACATATCGGCAAAGCTTTTGAGTAATTTCATAGGTCCGTGCGAGATTTACAAAAAAGTTAGCGAAAATATTTACAGACTCAAAGACGAGAGAGGAAAAATTATAAAAAATTCTGTTCACGCAAAGGAACTTAAATTGTACAATCCCGACACGCGAATTCCCGATCCACAACAATTAAAAACGCAAAACACTTAATTTTCGAATTTGAATTTACCCGCCTTGCCGCTCGTCACACGGACGGTCACATACCGTCACAGCGCTGTATTGGTCCGCGCAGCGGAACGACGGTCCAAACGAGAACGAACTCAGCGCGCATGCGCCGCCGCACGGCGTGAAGAAGACGCCACGCGGCCGACACAACAACATCCGCCATAGTACCCACGGTAGCTAGTGCGCGCATAGAAAAACTATAAACTAAAGTAAACTAAGTGCAGACAAAATGTCCAACGCGTGTGACCTGTGCGATGCCATCCGCCACCTCCTCCACGACCATCGTCCGCGACAGAGTTCGCTAGGACAAAGCCAGCGTCACCAGGAGACGCAAACTGAAGAGCCGCCGATGGAGGAATTTGTCAATCCGTTCGGCGACAACGACGGCGTGGACGAGGAGATGATAGTCTCCAGGAGAAAAAAACCGACGGCGGAAGAGCTGCAGATTGCTAAGGAGAAGCTGAAACAGCAGATCCGAGCGGAGGCGAGGATGTTCAAAGAACCACCACCTAGGTACTTCTCGCCTGAAGAGAAGGCTAAGGCCAATCAAGAGGTACAAAAACTCCTCAACAAATATTCAGTGGCCCACGAGATCCGCAATATGCGATGCAAAATGCAAGAGGATCAAGAGCACGCTGAGGAAGAGGAGAAGTACAGGGAACAGCACAGTGACAGGCTCTTCGAAACATGTAAGAAGGCTTACATAGAGAAGATCCGCAAAGAATTGGAAGAAGAGGAGTACGATGAAGACCGCCGAGAGGTCAAGCGAATGAATGAAATGCTGTTCAGGATGGATGGTGTCTTAAGAAAAGCTGTCGAACAAGACATCTTCGAGGAGCGCAATCCGCACACTGCAAGGCTAAAGAAGTCTGAGGCTCGCCCGAAGCAGGCACTAATAAAACAACAGCAAATGCAGGAGCAGCAGGCAGCAGAAGAGGCATCCTCAAGTGATAGTGACCAGCCACCTCCTGATCAGATGCCAGCCAGCCCGCTCAAGGAAAGGGCCGAGCAAAAGATTTCTGAGCCAAGTCATCAAACTGTGGCACCTGGAGCCGCCGAGAAGCAGGGACGGCCAATAATCAGAGTTCAGCCTTCTAAGGAGCTGACAAGGCCCAAATGCCAAGCTGAACAGGAGGCTAAACAAACCAAGCCAGCCAAAGCAAAGGAAGCCGTGACGACAACAGCCACAGGCCTGGAGGAAGGTGCTCGAGAGTACAAAAAGCCTCTTAACCACTTTACCTGGAAAAGACTTGACCAGAGGGAGAGGACACGGTTGTATCACCAAGGGTTACGAGTGAGAGAGTCAACCTATCCACACATCACCAGAGAAAGTTAAATCCGCCAACCAAAAGGGCAAGGATGACAGGCAAGGTGCTGTGAAGAAAAAAAAGACTATAAAAAGACACGAGTGTAGTTAGTAAGCTAAAATAATTTTGTATTCTTTTATTTTGTAATAAGTTTTTTATATGAATAATAATCAGTTAACCTAATCAGTCTCTATAACTAACCCAATCCAGATCCTCATCCTAAAAAAGAATAAAAGAAAAGATCCATTTGAACACTTTCTCCTCAACCTTTATGTAAAAGAAAATAATAAATTAAAAGAAATCATAATGTTTAGAAAAAATCAAAATTCAAGTAAATGACAGTAAAAAATATAACTGCGTAGAATAAATATTTATTTTGTAAAACTTTGTAAAAATTTTGTTTCAAATCAAGTCAAAAGCACTAGCTGTCATGCGAAGCAGCAGCAGACGACAGAGTCAATCATGCAGCTGCGTCTGCTAAAGCCGTACAAAGTAATGTATGCAGGCTAAGGCCTGCCGTGCGCTGGTTTTTACCAGGTAAAAACTCTCGGTGCGGGGGGGTTGTAACGTGGAATTCACGACGTTACTTCTCTCAAACATTTAGGAGCACCGGAGACGCTGCGCACGTTTAGTAGAGCGTCAAGTTAGGTTAACGCGAGAGAGAAGCGCGACGCGACACCGCGGCCACGCAGTCGAAAGCGCGCCCCCCGCGAATAGGGAAGTGGGGGAAAAGCAGCGGCTCTTCTTAATGAGCACGCGAGCCGAAATCGCTCTCTCCGCCCGATATCCGTCGACACGAGAACACCTGTCAACACGACTGTCGAGACGACACGGCAACTACGAGGCCATCGCAGCACGAGGCCCGCAGCCGCCGACAATCACCAGGGCAACCAGTTCGCCCCGCTGACGAGCCAGAGACTACGTCCGCTGCCCGTCCGCGGCCACGTCAAGAGCCGGGAGCAGGCGCCCGTCAATCGCCCGCAGAGAGATACCGCAGCCGTCCTTCAGCACGGCGCCGAGGAGGAAGTCATCGGAGCAGCGAACTGCACGCGTACCCTGCGATAAGTACCTTTGCTTCTCTCTCTCTCGTCTGCGTTAGGATTGGCACGCGAGCCGATAGCGATAGGCGCGATCAAGGTCTCAGGACCGCGTCAGTGTGTCGCTTGTATATTTCAACTTAGATTAATAAATTCTTATTTAATATTTAAACTGCCAGCTTGTTCAGCAAACCCTGCCCCGATTCCCTCACGTCCTGCTCCCGTGAGTTAGTCCCGCCCGCGGTAGACCGTGAGTTGTGCAGTGCTAATCCGGCCAAGGGAGGCTTAAGGGGCAGAAAGGAGTGCGACTCCGAAATAATCGAAGCCTTATCCCGAGTCGAATTACATCTGTTACAACTTCATAAACTTAAGATTTTCATATTTATTTTTATAGGCAATTCTCGATAAATTTTTTTTTATAAACGGCATTTATCTACGTTTTCATATCTTTTTGATATATATGTTTATGTCTTTATAGTTAAAATGCTATATGGTCCAAGACATTCTTGTTTGCAACTCTATTTACTTTGGTTATTTATTTAGGCATTTCTATTTTTAGGAATGAACAAAATTTTGTTAACGCACTAAGACAATCTAAGCTGCAAGTTACATATTAATGCATGTATGCCCTATCGCTAAAAATGACGTTATAAAATGACGTTCTAAAATGACGTTATAATGTGACGTCATTAATAACGTTATTGCTGAGGCTACAATTTTGGACCTTTTTTAACGTTATTCAATAACGTTATTTTCCAATTACAGTAGAAAACTCTATTTTAACGTTATTTTTCGCTATGAAATAACGTAATTTTCAGCTTTGTGGGGTATTTGGCTTGAACAATGACGTTATTTCTAGATCTTAAATCCGCACATCAAAAGACGTTATTCGTTAATGAAGTGTAGATACGAAGAACGTCATTTTTACCATAAAAAAATGTTGTACGAATTGTAACATCATTTCCGCAATATACAGCATGCTTAGTAAATAACGTCATTTTTCCTAGTTTTGTAGTGACTATTAACGTAATTTTCTTTTGGTCCGCTGAAGCAAAAAATAACGTTATTTTCGCAATGCACGTAGGTTCGTACTAAAAACGTCATTTTCCAAAATTCAAGGAAGTTTGCACAATGACGTCATTTTTGCAAAGAGAATTCCCTGTGCGGAATAACGTTATTTATACGACCAAGAATCTCCAATAAACCATTAGAAAGAAAAATAACATTACAAACTGTGTATTATATAATACCATTGTACTTGTACTTCAAATGAATGGAAAAGTCTTTTTTCCAATGAATATTATTGTTACTTCGACAAGTGATTATAGTTCCCTACTGCAAAAATTCACGTGATAAGTCAAGTGATATGTCAGGTGATAAATCTGGTGATAAATCACGCCAAATCGTCATCTGACTATGGTAGAAAAAAAACTCCGAATTTCTAAAAATCGTCTAAGTCCTTGAAAAAAATTTTTTGTGAAACCATGTTTTTAACGCGATTTGGGCCATTTCCTGTCGATATAAATAAAAATTTTTTTTTTATGAATTTTTGGGAATTTGACTAAGTCCATCACCTGAAATATTTCTAAGTCCTTGAAAAAAAAATTTTCGTAGGACCATGTTTTTACGCGTTTTGGACCATTTCCTGTCGATATAAATTGTCGAATTTCCCGAGTGTTTTGTGAGGTACCACATAAATTTACGTAAATTACATTAATGCCCACGCATTTTGCTCTTCTTGGTCAGCAATGGCCAAAATAAAAAAAGAAGTTAAATTATGCTCGGTGAGCAACGATTTATAAATTTTTGTGGAATTCCTAAATGAAACCGGAACCATCTAATAACAAACCTTTAACCAACACTAAATATTTGAACTGGCTAGTACAAGGAAAATATTTGAATATTTCATTAGTCGTAGAAGAAGAGAAAATCGTCAATTGAATTTGTCATTTAACTGCGACTTTAGAACAGCTTCCAAAATGAAAATCAAATTATACAATGCAAAATTTGATCAACATCCAGCTAAAATGATAGCTGTAGGTGTTAAGTAATACACTGTGGATGTGTACTCATGTATAATATGTACATATATTTTTATTCTTGACAAGTGATTTTTTGTACAAAATAACAACTGAATACTTTCCTTGTTCATTTTTGTATACGAAGGGTCCAAAGGCAACAAATTTTTAACATATAAGTATCTATAGACTATAGAAAGTCACTCAACAAGCTATAAAAGGGAATACAAGAACCAAAGAAAGAAATTGGATTGACCGTTGTAAATATTTTTATCATCTGGACCCTTCGTTTAAAGAAATCAACAAGGATAATCTTAATTTTGTATTCCGTACAAAAATTAGCAAATGATAAAAATATTGACACCGGTCAATAAAATTTATTTTTTTTTGAGTCTTGTATTCCCCTTTACATCTTAGCATGTGACTTTCTTTTCTCCAGATATTTATACTTTCAAAAATGTTCTCTAATGGGCATCATCCAGCTAAAATGATACATGTAGATGGTAAGTAATATATTATCGATATTGTAACGGGGGTTGTTTGCTCTGATTTCACCTCGCGGAGGAGACCTGTCTCCGCGAGATGGGTGCAATGGGGCACGCACGAGTGCCCCGTGAGGTCCTTACCTCGGGGTGCGCGCGAGCACCCGATGGCGAATACACGTCGCCGCGGCCCGTATACAACGTGAGAGTACGCCTGTACTCTCACTTCTTGTACTCGCGTGCTGTTGCACGAACGTGCTCCTGGCGTTCGCGTGGCTGTCGTCCTCCTAGACGACAGCTGATGCCGGCCGCTCAGCTCTGCGATAGAGTGGCGGTATCCGGGAGATTAAGGACGAGGAGGGTTTACCGAGTAGCCCCGCGGACTACTCGGAAGAATAACGCGACCAAGTAAAATGGCAAGTCGGAGGCCTTTATTGCCTCCGTAAAAGAAATTACAATAATCGCGTCCCGAAAGGTTAGTAGCTGTCGGGCGTGCGAGCCGACTGCTCCGAACACGCCCGAGTGTTGC
This sequence comes from Sycophila sp. Sp_5, assembly GCA_018906775.1. Classification (NCBI taxonomy): domain Eukaryota; kingdom Metazoa; phylum Arthropoda; class Insecta; order Hymenoptera; family Eurytomidae; genus Sycophila; species Sycophila sp. Sp_5. The sequence goes on along the minus strand of JACCID010000134.1, from coordinate 79,282 downwards.
CGAGTGGAGCCGCGCGCGAACGCAAGCGCGCGCGCTCTTACAAACTCTCGGCCGCGCCTCGGAGGCGCTTCTTCTCCTCCGCCTCCTCCTTCTTGGCCTGGAGGGCCCTCTCGCGGCGGCGCTCCTGCTGCCGCTGCTGCTCCTCCTGGAGCCGCCGTTGATTGGCTTCCATCGAGGTCCTCAAGCGGTCCTCCTCCGCTTTCTTTTTGCGGTGGGCCTGGTACACCTCGTCGTAGGCTCGACGAGATGCGGCCAGGCCCGCCTGCTGTGCGCGGATTTCTACGAGGCTGAGGAAGGTGCGCGTCATCTCCGCCAGCTCCCCCTCGGCCCCCTCCGCACAGCGCAGGAAGTCCCGGTGGGCCTCCTCCAACTGCCCGACGGCCCAACTATAGTCCGCGGTGGAGGAGCGGAGCCAAGCCTCCAACTCCTCCAGCCTCTCCGCAGCGGAAAGGGGCCGCTGTTGAAGGGGGGCGCCGTCCTCGGCGCCTCCTCGCTGGGTCGATTGGGAACGGAGTTACTCTCCGTCCCCCTCCTCGGCGATGCTCGCCGTCGCCGGTGTCACGGTCCCTGGCTCGGGGACGTGGGGTCGCCGTAGGGAGCGGGTGGCCTCCTGGCCGCTTGCTTCGGCGTTTTCGCGGGCGGCCTTGGAGCCGCTCGCTATTGCGCAGGGGGCCTCCTGGTCCCCTGCTGGGTGGGAGGCGGCTTCGCCGCACGCCTCCTTCTTGCGGGCGACCTCCTGGTCGCTCGCCTCCGGTCCTGACCGGCTCGACGGGAATTGGGGCCCTTCCCCAATCGCCTCCGCCGCCTTGGGGGTCCCCTCCAGGGTGCCCCCGGTCATGACCTCCGTTGAGTGCTCCTCAGCGTCCTCGCTGAGGAGACGGGCTATCCCCTCCTCCATCTCGTACGGGTCCATCTAGGAAAGGGACAGAAAGAAAAAGAGGGATGGTGAGGAATGGCTCTCAGAGTCGGTTCTTTCCTGTCGACCGTGTCTTCCTCGCGTCTTACGTTTTGGCCGCGCTGGCCTTGTTCTTAGAACCGGGTGGACGACCCGGTCCTCGCTTTCCCGTCGCGTTTCTAACTTGCGTGACGGCGTAGGACGCTTTACGCGGGCGTCCGCGTTTGCGCTTTACAGGTTTTTCCTCAGGCTGGGCGCTCCCAGCCTGGGACGCTTGCCCGCTGGCACCGCTCTTCTTCTCATCAGCCTCTGCTGATGGAGTCGTGGGCGCATCCACACGACTCCCGCCTTCCCCCGGAGGTCGGACGCTGGTCTCGACGTCCTCTTCTTCAGCAGGAACGTCTGCGCCGGGGATGTACGGTTTCATCTGTTCTGAGTAGATCGGACCCACTGTCCGTCCACTTTGGTCACGCAACGCGTAAGTGTTGCTGCCCAAGATTTCCGTAACCTCGTACGGTCCGGCAAACTTCGGAGCTAGCTTTCCAGCTACTCCTTTTGCCGCATTGGAAAGGACTCTATTCCTTTTCCATACAAGATCTCCGACTTTGAAGCTCGCTTCACGTCGGCCCGCGTTATAGTAACGCGCCTGCCGATCTCATTCCCTGTCGGAATTCTCCGCTGCCATGTCGTGGACCTCGGAGAGATTCCTCATTCGGAGAGCCCATTCTTCTCGAGCCTCCTCTTCGTTTTGTTTTAGTATATCAAGCATCTGCCTGCTATACTCCGAGTCTAAGGGCTTCGGATGCCTGCCGTAGACGAGGAATGCAGGTGTCATTCCTGTGGCACTACTCTTGGAGTTGTTGAACGCATGGACGAGCTCTGTAAGATGCTCTCCCAGTGGTCATGGTCATCTTGGATGAAAGCCATGATCATCTGCTTCATCGTTCGGTTAACCCTTTCGACGGGGTTCGCCTGCGGATGGTACGGGGGCGTCGTTTCATGACGTATCCCCTTTGTGTTCAAAAAACCGTCGATCGTTCGGTTTTTGAACTCTGTCCCGTTGTCGGAGAGGAAGACTTCGGGTGTTCCAAACCGGAGACAGATGCGTTCTGTAAACTCCGCCAGTATGGCTTCGCCTGTGGCGCGGTGGAGCGGAATCACTTCCACCCACCGTGTGAATAAATCCTGAAAAACTAGGATGTATTCGTACCCTTTACTCGTCTTGGGTAGCGGGCCCATAATGTCGCCTGCGACATACTGCCAGGGTCGTTCGATGACCCTGCGGCCCATGAGTCCCGTCGGCGGCCTTTGCTCTGCCTTTATCTGCTGGCAAGTCTGGCATTGCCGCACGTAATTGGCGATGCACGCATCCATACGTGGCCAATAATATTGACGGGCAACCCGTGCGAGAGTCTTCTCTCGCCCCAAGTGTCCTGCTGTGGGGCTATCATGACACTCTTTCATGATATCCCTTTGTTTTTCTAGAGGAACGACGAGCTTCCAAGCCTCGTCGTCCTTCCCCAGGATTCCTTGCATAAGTTGGTCGGGGTTGTAATAAAACAGTCTCCCCCCGACCCACTTCATCTTCGGATCGGTGAGTAGTTCCTCTTTGGCTTTCTTAAGCTGTTGGAGGTACCACTCGTCCTGGGAATTTCCCGTCCACGAGACACCTGCCACTGGTGTCTCCTCGCCCTCCTCCTCGTACATTCGAGAAAGGGCGTCTGGAACATTGTTGAGCGCGCCTTTTCTATGCTCAACAGTGAATTGGTGGCCTTGCAGCTCCAAGGCCCACCGCGCTAATCGCCCTGTCGGACCACTCAGTGTGCGCAGCCAACGCAGACAGCTGTGGTCCGTGACTACGCGGAATGCGTAGCCTTCGATGTATGGGCGAAACTTCTTTTTCTCCCATACAACAGCGAGACATTCTCGTTCTGTCACGCTGTAGTTCCTCTCGGCAGGTGAGAGGACGCGGCTGGCGAACTCCAGTGCTCGCTCCTTGCCGTCTTCAAACTGAAGTAGAACTGCTCCGATTCCCGAGTCGCTTGCATCTGTTTGCACAACAAACTGATTGTTGAAGTCGGGGCGTTGCAAGACTGGTGCGGAGGCTATGAGAGCCTTTATCCGCTCGAATGCGGAGTGTTGTACTTCAGTCCACTCAAACTTACGCTCCTTCTTCGTTAGTTGCGTAAGTGGTTCGGCGATCGTGGCGAGGTTGATCAGGAACCTCCTGTACCACGATGCCATGCCTAAGAAGCGCCTTAGCTGCTTTACGTTCTTAGGCGGCGGGTTCTCTAGTACCGGCCTTATCTTCTCTGGGTCAGGGCGGAACCCGTCTTGGTTCAGCACTATTCCCAGGTATTTTACTTCGCATTGGTAGAAGTGGCTTTTCTGCCGATTGATCGTTAGGCCCGCCTCTCGTAGACGGCCTAAGATCTTACGAAGGTGTTTGAGGTGCTCCTCGAACGTTTTCGACATTATGACGACGTCATCCAGGTATGCGAATGCAAAGTCTTCGCAATCTGGAGTGACGACCATGTCGATTAGCGTGAGAGCCGTCAATGCCCTAGCCTGTTTGACACTTGTGTTAAACAAGCTGTCATATTTTCGTTCGATTGCTCGAACGGCTTGTTGGATCTCTCGTAACAGAGATTCCACCCTCGACGTTTGACCTTGTGACGACTGGCTGTCGTCATCGGTCTCGCTATCTCGGTCCTTTTCATTTTCTGACCTTGATGGCGGTGTGTGACTTGGCTCTACGTTGCCAATTCCTTTGTCGCCTTCAGAATGGCAAACGATGCTGTTCTGATAAATTGAATGGTCCTGAATGGTGGTGGATGTCCTGTCCATGCACATCTCTTCGATGAAGGACTTCCTCAACGATTCACGGACTGTGCGTAACTCCTCCTCGTTTGGGGAGTTACACGCCTGAAAATCGGCTGCGGTGTAATTGCCCTGCAGCCAATTATACAGACGGTGACGCTGCACAAAGCAGTCGCCGTCTGTTCTTAGTCCAAGTTGCTGGATTGTCTCCTCCAGTTCCTCGACCGGGATCGCCGACAGCCACTGCTGGACGTCCCTTTCCGTTGGTTCCGCCTTATATTCCATCTTCGCCTGATTGAGTACAGGCCTGCCCTCTATCCCAAAAACACGGAAAAATTTATGGGACGGACCTTTCGGTTGGCGACGCAACTACTCCTAATGTGTAGTGTGAGATTCTCTCTGAAACACGTCTTAGAGAATTTCTTTACGACTGCCTACAGTTTGTAGCGCAGTCGCGATTGAAATGCGTAAAAAAAATCTATTTATTTAACGCGACTCTACTCGAAATTCTCGCTGACAAATTCAGCGAGAAAACGAATTTTCCTCGAAAACTTTCGATTTTCGAGTTCAATTTGGATGGAAAAAATTCTCACTAGAATTTTCTCCCAGACGTGTTTCTGGTGTTAGTAAGTTACAATCGGTTGTAAATTACATGTGTTCGCTAGCTAGCCAACACGAAAGGTTCCCTCTCGAAAGCGCGAATTCTTGTTTTGTTTTTGCTTTTGGTTTGTTGAGATTCCGAGTTTTCACTCAACAGCTGCCCGATACAGAAACAGGTCACGGCTGCGACTGTATGCTGTTGAATGATTTCTGAACACCCCGCGTGTTCAGTGATTAAAAGCTTTTTGAATGGAAGCAGGGCACGGCCACTCCACCTAAATTTACTACTGGAAAAATCCCCTGATTTTTCCCTCTTCGGTTTCTAAAAGAAAATTCTATTTTTAATCCCTCTTCACGAACGCACGCGAACTCTAAAATCTAATTCAAATTTGAATTTCGCGGCTTTTTCACTCCTGGTGAAAAAAGCCCGCCGCCACCTAGCGGCCGATTCGCGAAGCTTCTACTTCTGGATTACCGACCCGGTCGGTAACCCGATCTGCAAATTCAAAATGTTGCGTTCACGAAAAACTAAAATTCGTCGCGTCGTGGTCCTGTCCTCCGCTGCACAAGTTGAAGGGCGCCAGTGGTAACGGGGGTTGTTGTTGTTGTTGTTTGCTCTGATTTCACCTCGCGGAGGAGACCTGTCTCCGCGAGATGGGTGCAATGGGGCACGCACGAGTGCCCCGTGAGGTCCTTACCTCGGGGTGCGCGCGAGCACCCGACGGCGAATACACGTCGCCGCGGCCCGTATACAACGTGAGAGTACGCCTGTACTCTCACTTCTTGTACTCGCGTTCGCGTGGCTGTCGTCCTCCTAGACGACAGCTGATGCCGGCCGCTCAGCTCAGCGATAGAGTGGCGGTATCCGGGAGATTAAGGACGAGGAGGGTTTGCCGAGTAGCCCCGCGGACTACTCGGAAGAATAACGCGACCAAGTAAAATGGCAAGTCGGAGGCCTTTATTGCCTCCGTAAAAGAAATTACAATAATCGCGTCCCGAAAGGTTAGTAGCTGTCGGGCGTGCGAGCCGACTGCTCCGAACACGCCCGAGTGTTGCCGAGTGGAGCCGCGCGCGAACGCAAGCGCGCGCGCTCTTACAAACTCTCGGCCGCGCCAAGAGTTCGCCGGCCGATCGCGCGATTCGTGATCGGTGATGTTTGCGCAGAGCGCGACCTCGCTCCACGTAAACAAACACCGCGCTCGAGAGCAGGCCGCCTGCCTGCCCTGCGTGTACACACACGCACACGCACACACGAAGGAACGGGTCGCTTACCCGTTCCGCGCGACGACTCACGAACCCGACCTCGAGCTCGTGCTCGAGGTACCGATATCGCACCGCGCAGCGACTCTTCCACGAGAGCCGCGACTCCCACCGCACGAGAGTCCGCGACCGCGAACTAGGGAGAGAGAGAGAAAAATGACGAGCTGGGGATACGTCCCCCGCGTCCGCAGAACACTGTCAACACCAGGGAGTCGAGGCGCTCCTCGACTACTCGCCGGTACACGCCCGCACTCGATAGTAATCACGGGCGGTACTTACAAAGGATGCAGCCTTGGCTCGTCCTCGGCTGCTTCCGCGTTCGCACGTCCTTGTCGCTCGCTTCCTCTCGATCCGCTCGATCACCGGGTGGTCCGCTCGCGCACGTGTCCGTCGTCGCCGACGGCTCGAGAGAATCTCTCGAGCTTCCAAAAAGGCCGCCGCTCCCGCGCGCCACGGCCTAACTCTCCCTCGCGCCGCGAAGGCTCGCGACGGCGCGCAGGTACCCGATAGTACCTCGCGTCACAATATATATATATACTTATTTATTTATTTATTTACTCTTGTCAAGTAATTGTTTGTACTAAATTCCAAATGTAAGCTTTCCTTGTTCATTTCTATATACGATGGGTCCATGGGAGTATAATTTTGAGCATATAAGTATCTGGAGTAAAGAAAGTCACTTGACAAGTTATAAAAGGGAATACATAAGACTCGAAGGGAAAATACAACGTGTACAATACAAGTAATTGTAAGCACATACAGATATTTACTCACAGAAGAATTTTTCTCTTAACTTTCTTTTCTCAAGATATTTAGAGGTACAATGATTTTCTCCTATTGTCCCATCATATAAAGAAACGAACAAGAAAGTCTTCAATTAGTATTCTGTAAAAAAAGTTACTCGATATGCGATAAAAGGGAATTCAAGACACAAAGAAAAAAATTGGATTGACCGGTGTAAATATTTTTATCACCTGGACCCTTTGTATAAAGAAATCTACAAGAATAATCTTAATTTTGTATTCCGTATAAAAAATTAGTAAATCTTAAAAAAATTGACACTGGTCAATATAATTTCTTTTTTTTGAGTCTTGTATTCCCTTTTATAGCTTGTCAAGTGACTTCTTTTTACAAAATACTAACTGACTTTCCTGATGATTTTTTTAGCCGATGGGCCCATTAGAGAACATTTTTGAAAGTATAAATATCTGGAGAAAAGAAAGTCACATGCTAAGATGTAAAGGGGAATACAAGACTCAAAAAAAAATAAATTTTATTGACCGGTGTCAATATTTTTATCATTTGCTAATTTTTGTACGGAATACAAAATTAAGATTATCCTTGTTGATTTCTTTAAACGAAGGGTCCAGATGATAAAAATATTTACAACGGTCAATCCAATTTCTTTCTTTGGTTCTTGTATTCCCTTTTATAGCTTGTTGAGTGACTTTCTATAGTCTATAGATACTTATATGTTCAAAATTTGTTGCCTTTGGACCCTTCGTATACAAAAATGAACAAGGAAAGTATTCAGTTGGTATTTTGTACAAAAAATCACTTGTCAAGAATAAAAATATATGTACATATTATACATGAGTACACATCCACAGTGTATTACTTAACACCTACAGCTATCATTTTAGCTGGATGTTGATCAAATTTTGCATTGTATAATTTGATTTTCATTTTGGAAGCTGTACTAAAGTCGCAGTTAAATGACAAATTCAATTGACGATTTTCTCTTCTTCTACGACTAATGAAATATTCAAATATTTTCCTTGTACTAGCCAGTTCAAATATTTAGTGTTGGTTAAAGGTTTGTTATTAGATGGTTCCGGTTTCATTTAGGAATTCCACAAAAATTTATAAATCGTTGCTCACCGAGCATAATTTAACTTCTTTTTTTATTTTGGCCATTGCTGACCAAAAAGAGCAAAATGCGTGGGCATTAATGTAATTTACGTAAGTTTATGTGGTACCTCACAAAACACTCGGGAAATTCGACAATTTATATCGACAGGAAATGGTCCAAAACGCGTTAAAACATGGTCCTACGAAAATTTTTTTTTTCAAGGACTTAGAAATATTTCAGGTGATGGACTTAGTCAAATTCCCAAAAATTCATAAAAAAAAATTTTTATTTATATCGACAGGAAATGGCCCAAATCGCGTTAAAAACATGGTTTCACAAAAAAATTTTTTTCAAGGACTTAGACGATTTTTAGAAATTAGGAGTTTTTTTTCTACCATAGTCAGATGACGATTTGGCGTGATTTATCACCAGATTTATCACCTGACATATCACTTGACTTATCACGTGAATTTTTGCAGTAGGGAACTATAATCACTTGTCGAAGTAACAATAATATTCATTGGAAAAAAGACTTTCCCAATCATTTGAAGTACAAGTACAACCCTATTGAAAAATCTTACGTAAGATCTTACGTAAGATCTTACGTAAGAACTTACGTAAGAACTTACGTAAGATCTTACGTAAGATTTTTCAATAGGGAATGGTATTATATAATACACAGTTTGTAATATTATTTTTCTTTCTAAAATTGGAGTTCTTGGTCGTATAAATAACGTTATTCCGCACAGGGAATTCTCTTTGCAAAAATGACGTCATTGTGCAAACTTCCTTGAATTTTGGAAAATGACGTTTTTAGTACGGACCTACGTGCATTGCGAAAATAACGTTATTTTTTGCTTCAGCGGACCAAAAGAAAATTACTTTAATGGTCACTACAAAACTAGGAAAAATGACGTTATTTACTAAGAATGCTGTATATTGCGGAAATAACGTTACAATTCGTACAACATTTTTTATGGTAAAAATGACGTTCTTCGTATCTACACTTCATTAACGAATAACATCATTTGATGTGCGGATTTAAGATCTAGAAATAACGTCATTGTTCAAGCCAAATACCCCACAAAGCTGAAAATTACGTTATTTCATAGCGAAAAATAACGTTAAAATAGAGTTTTCTACTGTAATTGGAAAATAACGTTATTGAATAACGTTAAAAAAGGTCCAAAATTGTAGCCTCAGCAATAACGTTATTAATGACGTCATATTATAACGTCATTTTAGAACGTCATTTTTAGCGATAGGGTGTCATTTTTCCTGCATGAATGTTGCTTTCTCATACACAAAGCTTTGTGGCGGTAAAAAAAGATTTAAAATTTTTTTTCCCATACGTATATTGCCCACAACTAATTTTAAATGATGCGGTGAATAAATTTCTAATTTATTACACAAGCGTCTGCACGTGTCTTGCAAATGGTATTTGCTTAATTTTCAAAAGCACGTTTTAAAATTTGAAAGGATTTATGGATTGTTTCTAATTTTAGGTTTTTTTTTAAAGGGGTCTTATACTTAAAAATTTTTCTAAAATTGATTTTTATTTTATTTTTTAATTATATGTATAATTTTCTACCTATTAAAACATTTGGTGCAAACATTTTCAAATTTGAAGAATCTAGATCTGAACATGTAAAAAAATTTATAATAAATTTAATTTATTAAAATTATTCTATTAATTTTATTAGTACATTATAATGTGTATCTCTAAATTTTAGAATAATATTTAACTTGCTAGTAATAATGGTTTCTAAATGTCAGTAATTATATTTCAAAATAAGCGAGCAGAAAGAATCCCTAGGATATCCCGGGGTTGCGTAGGCGTATTGCACATGTATAATTATTTAAATTATTTCTAACCTCGCTTTCAGAATAAGCTGTTGCTTATATTTTCGGACTTATGTCCAACAGATAAGTTCAAAGATGTTTCTTGAAAAATGGGAAATTCTTATTAATTAAATTATCATGGTCTGTGTAATTTGCAGCTCTAATGGATCAATTAATTTTCACCGGATTGGTCTTAAAATGTAGGTATTTGATGTCATTATGGTGTTAAAAATAAAATTAATCAAAATATTTACACGGAGAGAAAAAACTTAATAAAAATTACTATTTTCTCATAGGAAAGAAGTGACAGTCTTGAATAATGAGGAATTTTGATATTGATATAGTAAATTTTGTTATTAAAATGCTAAAATTTACTATTAATATTATAAAATTTAATAAATTTTGTTACAAAAATTGCTATCTTTTATAGTAAAAGTTGTAATAATAAATTGTACTAGAAATAGTATTAAATTTTACGAACAGAAAGTAGTAAATTTTACTATGAATATTGACAACGTTTGATAACTTCTGTTACAAAAATTACTATTTTCTATAGTAAAGCCTGTGGTCGGAAGCGTATGCGCATGCGTCTGAGCTCGCGCCGTTCGTGCCTGAGATCGCGTCGAGTGCGCCTGGATCACGCATATGTAAAAATTGGATGTAATTTAATAATAAAAAAAATAATAAAAATGCAAAATTGAAATAAAGTCTACTTTTTACTTTTTCAATCGATTTTATTGTTTATCAGCTTTTAATATTTCGCCACAAGTTCTAAGATTCAAATAAAATACTTAAAATGCTATACCTAGGTGGCGCGGAGAAAAAATCCTCACCCGCAAGTGGTTGGAAGCCATATTGGTTAGTATATAAGAAAAATAAGTTTCTGTCATAGTACATTACGTGCGAAAACGTAGAAGTAGATTTATGTATGTTCGGTTAGGTCTAATAATAGGTCATGCGTATATTTGTAATTGAAGCGAATGCGTTAAATTTAAGCAATACTGTTTAGCGATAGAAAAGTGTTTGAGTGTTAAGTTAATTCGAATAAGTAATATATACAAGAGTCTCCAAGTCAAGATGAGAATAATTTCAGTGACAAAAAAAGATATTTTGCAAAATTTAAATATTAAAAATTACTACTTTTAATACTAAAAATTAGTACTTTCAATACTAAAAATTATTACTTTGAATATTAAAAATTACATTAGATACATTCCAAAAAATGTTATGCCATAATTTCAATATTTCTTATTAAAAATTCTAAAAATTATTACGTATTTAGCAAAAATTACTATTTTTTTTAGCAGTTATTGCTATTTATAAAAATTACTATGTTTCATAATAATTTTTAATACAGTACAAGACTGTCATTCTTTTCCTATATAAAATAGCAATTTTTACTAGGTTTTTTCTCTCCGTGTACAGTAAATACCCTACTGCAAAAAATCACGTGATAAATCAAGTGATTTGTCAGGTGATAAATCTGGTGATAAATCACGCCAAAACGTCATCTGACTATGGTAGAAAAAAAACTCCGAATTTCTAAAAATCGTCCAAGTCCTTGAAAAAATTTTTTTTGTAAAACCATGTTTTTAACGCGTTTTGTGTCATTTCCTGTCGATATAAATAAAATTTTTTTTTTTATGAATTTTTGGGAATTTGACTAAGTCCATCACCTAAAATATTTCTAAGCCCTTGAAAAAAAATTTTTTCGTAGGACCATGTTTTAACGCGTTTTGGACCATTTCCTGTCGATATAAATTGTCGAATTTCCCGAGTGTTTTGTGAGGTACCACATAAACTTACGTAAATTACATTAATGCCCACGCATTTTGCTCTTTTTGGTCAGCAATGGCAAAAATAAAAAAAGAAGTTAAATTATGCTCGGTGAGCAACGATTTATGCATTTTAGTGGAATCGATAAATGAAACCGAGCCATCTAATAACAAACCTTTAACCTACACTGGATATTTGAACTGGCTAGTAGAAGAAAAAGGTTTGAATATTTCATCAGTCATAGAGGAAGAGAAAATCATCAATTTGAATTGGCTATTCAACTGCAGCATTAGTGCAGCTTCCAAAAAAAAAACAAAATTATAAAATACAAAATTCAAGCATCATCCAGCTAAAATGATACATGTAGATGGTAAGTAATATATTATGGATATATATATATATATATTTATTTATTTATTTACTCTTGTCAAGTAATTGTTTGTACAAAATTCCAACTGTAAGCTTTCCTTGTTCATTTCTATATACGATGGGTCCATGGGAGAATAATTTTGAGCATTAAGTATCTAGAATAAAGAAAGTCACTTGACAAGTTATAATAGGAATACATAAGAATCGAAGGGAAAATACAATGTGTACAAGACAAATAATTGTAAGCGCATAAAGATATTCACTCATAGAAGAATATTTTTTCTTAACTTTCTTTTCTCAAGATATTTAGAGGTACAATGATTTTCTCCTATTGTCCCATCATATATAGAAACAAACAAGAAAGTCTTCAATTAGTATTCTGTAAAAAAAGTTAATCGATATGCTATAAAAGGGAATTCAAGATACAAAGAAAGAAATTAGATTGACCGGTGTAAATATTTTTATCACCTGGACCCTTTGTATAAAGAAATCTACAAGAATAATCTTAATTTCGTATTCCGTACAAAAAATTAGTAAATCTTAAAAAAATTGACACTGGTCAATATAATTTCTTTTTTTTGAGTCTTGTATTCCCTTTTATAGCTTGTAAAGTGATTTTTTTTTACAAAATACTAACTGACTTTCCTGTTGATTTTTTTAGCCGATGGGCCCATTAGAGAACATTTTTGAAAGTATAAATATCTGGAGAAAAGAAAGTCACATGCTAAGATGTAAAGGGGAATACAAGACTCAAAAAAAAATAAATTATATTGACCGGTGTCAATATTTTTATCATTTGCTAATTTTTATACGGAATACATAATTAAGATTATCCTTGTTGATTTCTTTATACGAAGGGTCCAGATGATAAAAATATTTACAACGGTCAATCCAATTTCTTTCTTTGGTTCTTGTATTCCCTTTTATAGCTTGTTGAGTGACTTTCTATAGTCTATAGATACTTATATGTTCAAAATTTGTTGCCTATGGACCCTTCGTATAAAAAAATGAACAAGGAAAGTATTCAGTTGGTATTTTGTACAAAAAATCACTTGTCAAGAATAAAAATATACAGGGTGTCAATTAAGTCCCGGGACGGCTGAATATTTTCAGAGGTAAAGTAATTCTGATAAAGGTCAAGATCATTTCTTAAGTAACTTTCAACGAGGAATCTAATGGTGACATTCACTTTGACCTTGGACTTGACCTTGAAGGTTATTTCAAGGTCAACTGTTTTTTTTTAAATAGGAACCCCCATTTTTAAGACTGGTAATCGATAGAGCGGGAAATTTTACATTCAGATACGTAATTAAGTCAGAGCTAGTGTTTGAACTTGAGGGTTACTCCAAGGTTATTTACACTCCAGCAAGGTTCTTAGATACCTCTGAATATTTTTGCAAGCGGTAAAGCTATTCCTCGTGTAACTTTCAACGAGGAACTCAATGGTGACCTTATACTTGACCTTGGACGTGACCTTCAAGGTTATTTCAAGGACACCTATTGTTTTTAATGGAAATCTTCATTTTTTGCACTGGTAATCGATAGAGTGGGAAATTTCATTTCGAAAATAGTATTTGACGTGATCTTTAGAAGGTCAAATCAAGGTCAATTTTGGATAAACTGTCAAAATATTGTCGTATTCAAACTTTAGAGGATTTATGAAAGACTAAATGTTTGAAAAAGTTTTGAAACCAACAACATCGACCACCTTGACTTTGAGATCAGCCGTTGAGTCGTTGTTTCTGGGTAACGCTAAAAGTAAGAATAAGGGCGATAGTAAGGTTATTAATTTAAAAAGTGCTTGAACTTTCAAATAATGTGCAAAGCTGATATCAATAAAATAAAATAATTACGTATCTGAATGTAAAATTTCCCGCTCTATCGATTACCAGTCTTAAAAATGGGGGTTCCTATTTAAAAGAAAACAGTTGATCTTGAAATAACCTTCAAGGTCAAGTCCAAGGTCAAAGTGAATGTCACCATTAGATTCCTCGTTGAAAGTTACTTAAGAAATGATCTTGACCTTTATCAGAATTACTTTACCTCTGAAAATATTCAGCCGTCCCGGGACTTAATTGACACCCTGTATATCTTCACCTTGGTTTTTAATAAGTCAACAACAGACTTTTTGGTTTCAGCTGTTTAAAAAATAAATTTTTAAAACTAAATAGACATATCCGAATAATACTGACAAACAACTGTAAAGACATTCACTGATTGCCCATTGACATTCATAAATTTAATATCATTTGATACATTTACACTTGATGAATTAGCAGTCGTGGATAATGTTGGGTTAATATTAGTGATAGGAATTGGCAAAGCTTCAATTTTTAAAAAAGCATCAAGGACAGATGGATTATTCTTCCATTTATTGAAACGAAGCTTGAATTTACGTTTAAAATCACATTCTGTGTTAGTAAATACTTCATTGATGAAATCATCATCAATGCCTTCAAACGTTTCTCTATCCAAACCAGCCTCTGCAAAAAGTTATACGTATTTGCCAAAAACATTCACACTCAAAAACACAGAATAAATAGTACCTTATGAAAAATAGAATATTTTTTTTATATGTAACTGAAATTATTTTAATATATTAAACAATGATATTGTTACGTCATGAAAAAGGGATTACGAAAAGTAAATATAAAAGGGTAATTGTACTTTTTTATGACGTACCAAAATTCAAAATAACAGGTTAACCCAGAATATAAGTTTAGATGTTTAGGAGCATTGCATCGAATACCTTTATCGAAGCATCCATACATTCAGGAGAACAAAACGCTTTATAATCCAGCAAAAAGTCTAAAGCAGGTAGACGAAAATTTTACGACGCTAGACATCAGGAAAAAATTGATTGGTGAAAAACACATAAACCGATGACAAGATTTATGTGTAATGCCGGACTTTTAAAAAGTGAAAAACATTACTAAAAATTGATTAATGAAAAACTCATAAAACCAACAAGAAATTTATGTGAAACGTCGGACTTTTTTAAATCAAAGACGGTCTACAAAGGAGTTTGACATTAACGAGTCCACTTTTATTACCCGAATATGCAGTGACAAGCCTTTGGCTCATCCTCACTACAAGGATTGTAGTGCGGCGCGGAAAGCGTCAGATAATAATCAAATCAATGAAGACAATAAATCGATCAACGGAAAGTGTAAACGGCAGTAAAACTCGAACCAACAGAAAGCATTCTTTATGCGTGACTTACGAATTATCTAGTTAACTAAAATACTTTCGTTAGATCAATCCACAAAAATGTGGGAATTTACCGATTGGAGGGGATCGAAGATGGGTATAATAACCCTTGCTAAAGGATAGCCAGCAGTTCAGTCGTCATACCTCCGTCCTACCGTCACGTCAGTCCGTGGAAGAGTACGCCAGATATCGAATCTATTATGCCAGAAGAAGCTTGGCCAAGCAAACGCCAAGTATCAATAGCCGCTGCACATTTAAGGAAAATACGAGACTACTCGGAATAGCAGCAGGGACTCTAACACCAGGCCCAACGGCTGAACCACCGACGCAAAACAAGGAGGGCTGCGACATCAGAGAGAGAAAGTGAGATAGATAGATAGATAGCCTTTTATTCACCTTTAAGGCAAAAAAATATACAAATACATATATTAAATAAATATTCATAGATATTACAATATTCCATACATAATACGTCGTGAAACCTTATGGAGAACAATAACTTATAAATAGAAAGTCGGTGAATTCTAGGTCCTATATCATTAATTTAATACAAACTTAGGGACTAATTGTATGTTATCACAGATAAGAAGTATATCACAGTCATTGAAACGTAATTAACTAATTTTTGTTCACCGGACCGATGCCCAGCAGTATAGATATAATAAAATTGATAGTGGAAGCTAGGGGTCTATCTCCATTAGATATTGGCGCAACACCCTCTTAAACGCAGTATAGGATGGCAGGTGGCGGATAGAAGCAGGAAGGGAGTTCCATAGGCGAGCTCCCTGTACTTGGAATGTTCTGGCTCCAGTTTCAGTGCTCGCCCTAGGGATATCAAGTTCCTGCGGCTCACCCCTGATAGTGGCTCTCGGGATGTGCAAAGAAAAGAAATTTAAGAGGTAGCTGGGCTTCCTCATTCTTATTATTTTATACATTACCAGTGCTGTAAAGTACAGCCTCCGAGAATCTGTTTTGAGCCACCCCAATCGCCTCCGGTAGGGGGAGATATGATCATCCCTCCTAACTCCGTAAACGTATCTCACATATGCATTGCTCAATCGTTCAAGTCGGATTCGCTGTTCGTCCGTTGCGTCTAACATCACAACCGTACAGTAGTCCAGGTGTGGGAGGACTAGAGACTCGACTAGTCTCCTGCGCAGTGTCTCAGTAGTGCAGGCCCGTATGAATCACAAACTGAAAAGGGCTTTATTGATCTTACTGGTGATGTGGTCTATCTGTGGTTTCCATGACAATTTGTTGTCCAGTATAACACCAAGACTAGTGACTTCACTGCTGAACGGAACACATACACCTTTCCCCAGCTCAACACCAGGTAATGACATGCTATTAAGGTCATTTACATTTCTTTTTCAGCCAAAGTAAATTGACTTTGTTTTGCTGGTGTTGAGCCGAAGTCCGGAACACACCGCCCACTCAGCCACCTTTTGTGCCGCAACAGATAGTCGAGTCAGACTCTCCAATAGTCCCTCTTTGGTAGTATGAAGGAATATCTGGAGGTCGTCTGCGTAGAATATTTGCGTTGCGTCTAGACCGTCTAGTCTATTATGTAAGTCATTATGTAAGTCGGCAAAAAAGTAGGGGCCCCAAGACAGATCCTTGAGGAACTCCCAGATTGGTTTCAATGAAATCCGAATTTCCTTTTTTTGTTGAGATAACCATCTGAGAGCGACCTTGTAAGAAAGATTTGATTCATAGGAGAGCTGTCCTGGAGAACACCATTTTTTGAAGCTTTTCAAGAAGCTTGGTCGGCGAAATTGTGTCAAATGCCTTGCTAAAATCAAATAGTAAAAGAAGAGTAATTTTCTTCTTATCTATTGCCATGCATACGTCGTCCGTCAGTTTTAGTAGTGCAGTCTGTGTACTGTGATTTGCGAAAGCTAGTCTGGAAGGGATCTAGCAAATTATGAATTTTGAGATACTCCGTGATTTGGTCATAGGCAATCTTTTTCAGAACCTTGGAAAGGAAGCAGAGTAGCTCTATTGGACGAAAATCCGAGGCTGTTGTTGGATCTACTTTTTTTTTTGCAGGGTTAAAACCTGCGCCTTCTTCCAAGCCCCCGGAATGATGCCTTTGGCAAAGGAGGAGTTGTAAAGCCCGAAGAGATATTTGCCGATGGTAGGAAGAGCCTTAACAACTACCGATTAAGGAATTCCATCCTCCCCTCTCGGTTGCGAGGAAAAGTGCGATATCGCTAATACCACATCGTTAATATTAATAGTATTAAAACTAAAACCTTCCTCACTCGCAGTGTTTATTTGGTTCATAGCTTCACTGATGTTCTCCGAGGGAGAGGATGAAACTCCTGTAAAATACTCGTTGAAAGCATTTAGGGCAAATCCGTGAGATCCCTCCTCCTTTCGCTGAGGGAGGAGGCCAAGGTTTCGCATCTCCTACACAATTTGGTTTTCATCAAGAGATGTTGTAAGATGTTTATGTATGTAAGAGTTTCGGTCTTGCTTTAAGCGAGCCTTGACCTCCTTGCTCAGGCTGAGGTACTCCTCAAGAAGCGCCGCTTGTGATGTACGTTTGCATCTTCTGAGTGTTGTGTTGCGCTTATCGACAAGTTGCCTCAGTTGCAAACCAAACCAGGGAGCATATTTCTTTTTGGGACAAACCTTTTTGAGAGGTGCCAACGAATTTATTACAACGTTAAGATTTATGTTCAAAGCAGTCAAAGCTCCTTCCAGATTGGTTTCTAGGAAGTTCATAGCGCTCCAGTCACATTCAGAAAGCATTTCATTTAATGAATGAGCGTTGATGCTGTTGGAATCCCTGTAAGAGAAAGATTCACTTACAGGGTCTGGAGTAAATATGTCTATGGTGTCATCTAATAAGCTATGCTTTCCGAAGTGAGGTTGCCATTCATTTCCATGATTCAGTATAGTGTCATTGTCATCTGTCATGATTAAATCAATCCACGGGTGAGACGAACTTGATCTATGTGTCGGCCCTTGCGGGACTATGTGCATGGAGAGTTCAGTAACAAGACGCCCGATGGTGTTCACATCGTCCGAGGCCGTCAGCAGATCAGCATTCAGGTCCCCCATAATCACCTTATGGCCATATTCAGAGACCAAGGACCGCAAAACCAGAAAGAGATTAGAATCTCGTTGCATTTTTATTTTAGGAGGTCTGGAGATCACACCCACGAGAATTGGAGGGCCATCGGGTATTCCAGGTTTACCTGGGCCCTCCGTATTTGATGAGTCTAAAATTTTCACTGTGAAATCTGTCCGAACAAAAAGGAGGACGCCCCCCCCCCCCAACTTACGTTACGGTCCTGCCTAAAGATGGAATATCCAGGGACCCGAATGAGGCCGTCATCAACCACCGGATCCAACCACGACTCCGCGATAGCAAAAACATGGAAGGAGAGATGATCCGCAAGGAAAAGGCGGAGTTCTCCAATGTGCGCTCTGATAGAGTTAACATTTAAAAACCCCTCCCTGAAGGAACTCTTCCCACTCCTCTCCACCTCCGGCCGGATGTGATCAAAGAGTTAGTCGATTAGTCGATTGTTATTTTTGGAGGCGCACCAGCGCACCTTTGCCTCCTAGTTGTGATGTACATACTCCCTCCGCTGGGTGTCCGCCTGGGCATATCGCCCCCTAGTCTCCTAGTGCAGACGCGGAACGGCGGCACCCTAGCAGAGGGGACAGAGGAAAAAACCCACTGCTGGTACGCCCACGTCGTTCCACCGGTCGCTCCTCAGGGTCGGAGGGGTATTGTATGCACGGCTCACCTACGGAGGGCGGATGCACATCACAACTGGACTTTACGTTTAAACGTGGGATCCGAACCACGTGGGCTTATTGATGTTATTAGACACTTGTAAACAGTGGTGTCTCTCAGTTTTTGGTATAGACCGGGCTCGAACCAGGGACCTCCCGGTTACGAGTCCGATACTCTACCGACTGAGCCATCGCCGCTCTTTGATCAACGAGTTACCCCTGATTTGTTTGTTAGTGTAACTACTGGAACTGCGGTAGTGGCAGAGGATGTTGATTCCTTACGCCTGGCCAGGAATCTGCGACCGGAGTGCCAAACATATTTGAAGCCTAGGTCTTTGGCAATCGGCCTCAGATTTTGAAAGAAAATAAATTTTTCTTTAGGAAGCATTTCATTGATAAAAATTTTCCTGCCAGACAAACAGTCTAGTCTCCTGAGAGAGGGAATCCGATTTGATATCACTTGTTAAGTAATTATTGGAGAGTGAGCGGTTTGCCTGCATTACCCTTCTGACCAGACCCGGTTCTTGAAGTCTAGCTATTATGCAGGGTGATGAGCCATTGGACGATCCCGAACTCTCCACCTCGTTTCCTGTTTTCCCCTTAGCCGTTCTTTGTCGACGCATCGTGTGCACTCCAACGATATCATACTTGCGTCGTGAAGAAAGAACTGAGCCGAGAACTGCGA
The DNA here is from genome assembly GCA_018906775.1 of Sycophila sp. Sp_5. Lineage (NCBI taxonomy): Eukaryota > Metazoa > Arthropoda > Insecta > Hymenoptera > Eurytomidae > Sycophila > Sycophila sp. Sp_5. The sequence goes on along the minus strand of JACCID010000134.1, from coordinate 60,220 downwards.
AGGTAACATCGTTGAAAGGATCAGGACTATAATCTCACAGCCCTCAGCCGTCATTGACAATACGAGCATCGTAGTCCTGTCGAGGAGAGGAAACACTGCATGGTGCAGGAGCCTCAGTGACACTGACTGATAGATCCTGAATTTTCTCCTTTTGTCGTTTAGTGTGAGCATCAACCAAGCCCTCCCTTGCAGCATGGACTTGTTTTAAGTCTTCTTATAAATTCTCGGTACGCTTGAGAAACCGCCTAGTGTTAGTGAGGGTTTCACTTAACACCCCATTTTGTGTTCCCATCAGATCCTCAAGAGTGGAGCTCTGAAAGAAGAACTCCATTGTGCTCACTGGGATTAAAACATGGGAAACGCCCATGAGGCTATTATCTACTAGTGGTGGATCCGCTGCATCATGTTCAAAAAGCGGGAGAGGAACGGAACTCTCCTTTGTTAGCATAGAGTTTGTTAGGCTCAGGCTGTCCTTTCCGCAGTGAGAAGACTCGCTAGTGCCAGTCATTAGGTTATTTTTTTAAGGCGCTTGCTGCTCTGCAACCAGAGCAGCAGATGGAGAGCCGGTAGCGGGCGCCTGCACGTCTTCTATTTTGCGCGATTCTTCGTTGCCTTTCTGGAACAGCGAGCTGGAAAGAGGAGCTCCTTGCGCTCGCGCTAGCTGCGGTGCCGGCGTTAACGCGGTGATTACAGACGACTGGTGGGGGTCCGCGCGGGTCGTTGTCCCCGCCAGGCGAGCCGAACTTTGCGTGATTCTCGGAGCGGCTGCCTTTGTTTCGGTGAATTATTTGCGCGACAAATATCACACGGCGCGTTTGTTTTCCTCTGCGCACATTTAGAATGGCAATGCCGTTTACAGACGGGGCACTTGCTGATAGGCCTAACACATACTCCTCTGCAAACGACACATGCCGCAGAGGAAGGCGTACCTGCACGTGAAGAGGGCATGATGGTCTGCTCGATTCTCAATTTTGAAACTGGTTGTCTGAGTGTGCAGCGTGTGTTCGGCCTAGGATGTCTGTGTGTGTGTATTTGTGAGCGCGAAAAGGCAGCCGGCTCCTTCCTAACCTCTCTCAGGTGGAACTGGTGTTTTGTATGGTCTCCCTGGCTCGTTGATATGGAGCCGTGCAGATGCGCTCCGGTAGCATGGAGCCTGTGGGAGACTGGTTTCGCTGGAATTGATATAGCACTCACTGACGCATTTAAATATGTGAAAAAGATGGTAAAAGTGAGAGCGCTCGGAAAGGCGTGTTGACACTTACCAATCCAGAGAGAGAGAAAGAGAGAACGAGAGCAACACAGAGCCGTAGCACTGAACCACGCCGAGCAGAGAGAGAGAGAACGAGAGCAGCAGAGTGCCGCAGCGCTGATCTGCGCCGACCCAAGAGAGAGAGAGAGAGAGAGAGCGAGAGCAACGGCGAGCCGCAGCACTGACCCGCACCGAGTGACACCGAGGGGCCCTTACCTGCCAAGCCGCCCGAAACTGCTACCTGCCGACACCCGTCAACATCAGTAACCGTAAAGGTACAATTTAGATATGACTCTAGGCTTTCGACCTTTTTCGTAAATACGCGTTTAAGCAAAAATTGTATTATTTTGTAATTCAAAGGTAATATTTGGATGAATCATTTTCAAAATCCCGATAATTTAACCTATATTTCCTTACACCTTGTCGTAACAGTATATTTTCTATATGTCATATACCAGATTCAAGCAGTATTCGAAAGCTCAAGTCCACAAAAGTTATTATTTCACTTAGTAATAGACATGTACTTTTACTCAGTTAATAGCAATATATGTTTAAAGTACATCCCATAGCTTTGTTTAGGTGTATATAAATATAGACTTAATTTGGTCCATGGGCTCTTTAGTCAGTGTACGCGTTGAATTACTTTGGTCCAATGGAGTAAAATAAGTGTACGCGTAGACTTACTTCGGTCTACGAATATAATTAATTTCATTCTGGGCATCGGAGAGTACCTAAACAAAGCTACTAGATATACTCTAAACACATATTGCTATGGACTGAGTAAAAGTATGTGTACGCTAGGTGAAATAATGACTTATGTATTTTAGCTTTCAAATACTGCTCATACCTGGTATATGGCATATGTAAAAATTGTTTCTTACATGGACTCCTAAAAAAATGCTATTGTTCAGCATATTTCTTAACTAATTTCTAAGAGCAATCAAATCACCCACAGAAACCTGTTAACGATTATAACTAAATTTAAGGTTAAGTATAATAATTTTAATTACTTACTGTCAAACCTGTCGATGAAACTCTCCAACTTCCAGACTCTCAACACATCTTTAGTAAAATTGTCCATAATTTAACTATAAGCACACTCGCAAACAAAAAGTACTGTCGTTTTTTATGTAAACAATCACTCGTCGCTACATGCGTACACGAGCAGTATAGTTGTCACTACGATCTTTTTAATTCGTTATGGGTACCGAAAACATCGGTAACCACTAGCGAACTATGCAGTAGCCGTAACGTAACTATCTGTCATGCATTTTACTGAATTACCGTCAGTAAACGCAACGGTTTTGTTTCTCCGTATAGCTGGTCACGCTGGCGTTCGCGTTAAAGAGAAGGCCGATAGACTGGCTAAAAGTGAAGCAACTGCCGCTGAGACGGCTCTACCAAGCTGTGAGCTGGGCAGCAGAATTTAGATTTGGATCAGAGAGGAGCAGCGCCGAAAATGAAAGAGGTGTCGGGAATGCAGAAATACCAAAGCGTTTATCGCGGAGTCTGTCCCGGCAAGATGAGCGGGTGAGACAATTAATCTCTCCAAGACGGACATCAGAATGGCAGTAGAGTAGTTGATTGATCTCTGCGACCTGTCAAACTTTAGGAATAGGATAGATACGGATAATATCTGCAGACTGTGGTGAGGAAGAAGGAACTCCTTGCTATTTATTATTTATTTATTAAATATTTATTTAAAAGGTAAGAAATTGGGAACAACAAATATCATAACGTATAAAATAGCCACATCTGTTGAAATATCTATTTATACAAGACGATTTAGATTTCCTCATATATTAATAGATGAATTAGAAAGACAATTACAAGAATTAATTCAGAATAATATAATAGAGCCATCCTGATCCAATTAAGTTTTACCTGCCTTACTAGTTGCAAAAACTCCCGTCAGTAACGAAAATAAACGTTACCGTTTTGTCGTTCATTTTCGACCATTACATGATGTAACGGAGTCGCCTCTGGTCCGCATCTATGTCCCTAGGTACCGCTGTGTGCAGCGTGCTGCACATGTGCAATGTCTGCCGTTATAAATGCCGAGAGAATCAAACTCCCGGCTTTCTCGAATTCAGTTGAGCCCGAGCACGTGCTGAAAAGGATCATGAGAAACACCCGCGCCGACAAGCTTTCGGTCGTGGTTCAGGGGAAGGCTGGACGTGACCGTGAAAAAAATGAAAAGATTAAAATAAATAATAAACAGATTTATTTCTCTTTCAAACAAAACAAAACAAATCACTCGTCGTTGTCGCGTGGTTCAAGGTCGATCGCAAACACGCGTGCTGTTCGGGCCGTTGCCCTGACACATGCACTTGCGCACGCTGCGCCTCACCAATATACACGAGGAGTGCTCCTGGAAACGGCTGTCCAGAAATCGCGCTCTTGCTCTCCCACTCTCTTGTTCACAGAAACTTCTGTGGTTCGGAGCAGCTGGATGGCACCAGGACTGCTCTTCTCCTGGACTTCATCTACTAGAGTTGTCCTGTACGCCACCTTGGTCGGTTGTCGGCTGGACGGCTGGATGGCGGACGCGATCGATCATTCGAGTTAATCTGACCTTTCTCTAATATTTTGCATCTCGTGTGTAGCTCCTATCCTCCCACCTTCGTAGCGCGAGTCTTTAGACCGAGTCGTTGGTGGAGTCATACGGAACCTACAGATGGAAAGAAATCTCTCTATCCATCTTTTTCCCGTTTTCCGAATAGTCCGGTCAGTATTTCTTGATCCAGCCTGATTTAACGCAACCGTCTAGACACTTTGTTCAAGTCTAGCCTTTTGCGTGCATTGGGGGAATTGTTGGAACCGTTTCCGCTCTTCTTGTGAAAATTTCCTGACATCCCCTTACCAGACTGTTTTTTCCCGCACTTGTCTCTTTTCTTTGAAGAAGACGCCTTATCGTTCGCGTTCTGCTTCAGGAACCCTTGTAGCATTTGGCCTATCTTGGACAACAAGTTTGTCTCTTGGCTTGTCTGTTCGGCCGCGATAGATGCTGCTGCTGGTGCGGCCTGAGTTGAATCTCTTTTTAGAGACGGCTTCTTTCTCTTATAAACCATCTGCGGCAGTAGCATTGAGGCTGGGGGAGGCCGATATGCTCGTTCCCTTTCTTCGGTCAGCTCCGCTTCTACTGCCAAATCGAGCAACATATTGATCGACAAACAATCGGATTTTTTGACCTGTTTCTGCAGGCGTGGCAGCATATTCCGGTTCAATAGATCAATTTGCGCCGAAATAGAGATGATCGGTTGTTGCTTACGCTATGATTCCAATGAGGCAAGGCATACACTCTCTTACGGCCACATCTTCTTCTTGGGTTCGGGAATTTGCGTTGGCTATCAACCTTTAGTAAAAGCGTTGAATAGACCCTTAAAAAGACGCTTAAAATACTGTTCATAAGTAGCACCTCAGATGTAACGGATCACTTTTTTGAATAAAATAAGAAAATTTATTATTGTAGTCATTTTGGTGCAAAAGTATTAAGTAAGGTCTGGTGACATATAAGCCATCGTTCTGAAAAAGAAAAGCTGCGGCAAGTGGACAAATAAATAAAAATATAAGATATTTTTTATGGGACAATAGTAGAGATAAGGAGCACTATTTATATTCTAATAGTGTATAAATAGTTCCAGCAATCAAAAGTAATGAATGAAATTTTTATAGCTATTATATTGGAAAGTGAATTTTTTCAATCTAACCCAGGCTGGTCCCCGTAACAAAAGGAGAGAAGACCCTTTTTTAAGATCCCTCTGGATTATAAGTGTATTTGTTGTGAACTGAATTTTGAGAAAAAGGTTGAAGAATGGTGTAGGAAGGATTGCGTGGCTGATTGTGTATATATGTGAAAAAAGGGAAATCGCTTGATACGAGCTTTTTCGTCCAGGTTTTAATGAAAATAGGTTAATTGTTTGGGAATGAGAAAATGACTCTTTCAAATATAAATTTCTTTGAATCCTATTTTAATAAAACCTTTGAGTGGATTTACAAATGAAATTTTTTAATTTATTTCTCCAGAGTAAGTTATACAATATTTTACATAAAATTTGTACATGCACATTACGTTACAAAGTAACGCAGCAGAGGAATTCGATTCTTTTTCGCTGATCTGGCTCTATATAATTTAGAACTTACAAACTAAAACCTCGGAGATAATAGTAATTGATTGGACACACAGCCTTGCACTCCTCGACTTGAATCCTAGTAACTTAGTTACTAGGTTAAGTCCGGTGTACAAAATTGCATGTATTCTATTATTTTCATTCTCAGCTTTCACCAAAAATAAATCTTCTTTCAATATTCCCTTTTACTCCAGATTCTTCCTTATTACCAATATCTAATTAGCATTGAGCTTGCTTTAGTAAACATTTCTGTAGATGCATTTTGAATTCGTTTGTAAATTTTCTTTTCAAAGTTGTTTAATCTAGCTGGACAAGTTAAACCAACTGTGCATGTCTCTCTATAATATGGAAACATTTCTCTGTGTTGTAGTATTGAATTGTATTTATAAGTAGATGTGAAAACTGTATTATCTACTACTATAAAGTCCTTGTATTTAGGTTGTTTTGCCTTATTATTTCCTAGATAATTAATGTCTCCATAGGACATTCGATAATTCAATGGCTCCTATTTATATAATGTTATTTGAAAAAGAAATTTCATACATTGCTAATTCAAAAGAATGTTTCATATCGTTCTATTTCAAAAAGTTCTTTCATAGAAGACTATTTCAAAAAGTTCTTTATCTAGAGTTATTGAGTTATGGTTAAGAAGCAGCTTCTATTTTTTAAAACCAACAAAAAAAAACCACTGCCAATTTATTGGCACGTAACTGTTAACCTTAACTCAATAACACTGTTACAATAACCTTAACTCTAAGTCAATAACTCAATAACAATAAATAATACTACAACTAACTTTAGCAATATAACAATTAATAGGTTTTTTCTAATTGAAATACAATTATTTTGACACTAACTTTATGACACATGATTCAATAAAATAACGTTAATAGCATCATATGAAATTGTATTTTGAAATAGAACTGTATGAAATCACTTTCTGAAATAGAATCATAAAATTCTTTTTCAAATCGATTATTAGGATGTCTGTTTATTTGAGAATTTTGTAATTGAAATTGAAGAGCTGTAGAGATGAGCAGAATTTTGAGCAGCTGAGCCTTTATGGGGAGTTACAGATGATGCAATTAAAGCAGGGGATGAGCAGGTCGAAAAATAACAAACTCTTGAAGCAAAGTCAAGCGTCCGTTGCGTCCAAGAGTTCTTTTGTGAGAAAGAGAGATAACGAGAGCGGCAGAGCCGAACGCGCAAAGACACCTGAGCACGCGCGCATGTTAATGCAGCGCCAGTCGAATCTGCAGAGCATCGACGCGCGCATGAGCTCGGCCGATAACCACGGGGGCGCGCGCGATTCAAATATGTAAATCGCGAACATTCCACCCGCATCATCAACGCCTTTTATGATTATAAAAAAGAGCGATGAACAGTTCAATTGCAGCTGACTGGGTCGTAAATTCATCCAGCGTTGTAGAAGTAAATCTTGAGTTGACTGTTGAGTGATGCAGCAGGGTCGTAAATCCTCCTGAATGTAGATATGAGTGAGTGAAAAAGTGGGTTGTAAAGCCACTTTTTGTTGAGTAGATGGTGAGCAAAATGGGTTGTAAGTCCACTTGATAAGTGATGAGCATAGCTGAGTCGTAAAGCCAACTACTGTTGAGTAGAATCAGCCTTTGGCAGAAGCATTGGCAAAGGAGCGAGCTTTGTGATTGGTCGAGTTATTGTGGATGTTGTAGTTTAGAGCGTCACCGCCATGGTGAGTCCATCCTGTACAGGATGAAGTTGCATAACTCGAACAAGAGGCCACTTGGCTGGAAGTAATCTCTCATCCGTGAGCAGTGTCATTGAGCCAATTTGAAGAGCGTGAGAAGGGTGATGCCACTTTGAGATCGCCTGCTGTCGTTACAAGTAGTGAGCTGTCCAGAGTTTCCAAAATGTTTGTAAACGTTGCTGGATGAGTTGCCATCTTGACAGTCGAACAGGGTTGAGATCTAGTTGTGAAGGTTCTGGAACACAATTAAGAGCTGAGCCAATAAGGAAATGTCCTGAAGTGAGTGCTGAGATATCTGAAGGGTCATCGCTGAGTGGCTCCATTTGATGACGAGCCCGCTCTCGTCCCCGATCGCCGCCTCGCTCTCGCTCCCGCTCCAGGAGGCCTGCCGAGCAGCGCAAGGGAGTCGACGCCTTCACCCAGACGGAGTGGAGCAGCGGAACCTCGACCACCGTCGGCTGCCAGACATCTCCTCGAACACTGCGGGTCTGGGAGAAGGCCACCCAAGTAGGCTGCCCCGCCGCATTCAGGAGAGTGGCGACAACACACTCCCCCCCCCCCGCTGGAGCGCCCGAGGACACCCGGAAGCCGCAGATCCTCCTCCCCTCTGTTGGAAATTACCAACAGAGACACGGAGTTGAGGGACCTGCTGGTACCGCAACCTTTCCAGGCCGTGAAGAGGCCCGCCGGTAGCAAGGCAGCGCCTCCAGCCAGGAAGAGGCCGAAGGTCGTCGCCAACGTGGTGGTCAAGGCGGCGAGGAACGACAAGGAGCAGATGGCGCCAGGGAGTGGCTCCGCCGACAGGACGGGTTAAGCACCTCTTCGGCACTCCCCGCCTAAATTAGGCAAAACCTCCGGAGCAAACCCTTGCTCCGGTTGTAAATTTTTTTTAGTGCCCCTGCTCCATCCCGGAGCCTGGGGGCCACAATATATCCCGAAAAGAAAACAAACTTGCAGGAACACACGAGCCTAGCTCATCGGTGATCTCGATCACTGGGTCTCCTTCTATTGAAGTTGAGACTCTAGGCCCGTAGAGGGCTAGGTGAGGAGGTTAGTGCTGTGTCCTCCCCTCACCCATCGTAGACGCAATCCACGAGAACTTCAGGCTTCCACGGTGGACCCCTCTCCCTCCGGAGAGCAAGAAGAAGACAACGAGCATCCCGGCGACAATCTCACCTCCAAGGACCTCAGAGAAGCTGCCTTTTCCGGCAACAAGTGGCCCCCACGTGGGGCCCTTCTTCAGACAGACTGAGTAGGAGCTCAGTGGACCTACGACACTCTACCGACCGAGCAGATGCCGATCAACAGAACTCCACCTGCAACGCCCAGGACGACGCGATCACGCAGCAGGGCTCAGAGCGCACACACACTTCTGGGAGTGTTTAAAGACCCAGTGGCGCCCTACAGACCATCAGCATCACCGTCACGCAGGAAGTGAGGTCGCCCACGAACTCGCTCAGCCTCAGCGCACCAACAACCAATAAACGTCGCAAGGAATCTCCACATGCAGCAGGAGAACCTTCTCAACCAGGAAACGGCACCAGGCAGCGCTGACCCACCAGTAAGCCCGCTCAACCAGGAGCAGCCAAACGCAGCAACCCCTCCGCCTCCACCACCAGTCCAGGTGCCACCAGCTGCCATTATGGCGCAAGCCGGAGGGACACGCCCAATACCTCCAACCATGCAGAACTGGGAAACCTTTGCACAGGCCCTCTTCGGTCACCGGCCTACCTTGCCAGAGTTTCACGGTGAGGACCACGAAGACCCAGAGGCATTCCTCCAGCAGTGCCAGGAATACATAGGAGCACACGATCTTCCCGAGCGGCAGCAGGTACGAGCCCTCGAGAAAGGTTTAAAAGGTGCGGCCGAAAAGTGGTGGCAGTGCTCCAAAACGATGGGCGTCGAGTGGTCCCGGTACCAGGAGCTACTCCGCAATCGTTTCGACAGCGACAGCACCAAAAGCTCGTTGGTGGCTCAGCTCTACGGGAAGAAACAGGGAGCGAAGGAACCAGTAGGACCCTTCCTACAGCAGAAATACCTGCTTTATCAACGCCTTCGACCCAGCGAACCAGAGACGGCACGCATCAGCACCCTGGTGACGCTTCTACGACCATCCATCAGGAAAAGTCTGCGAGCACACCGCTTGAACGATTTCTCAGACCTTCTGTCAAAGGCTCTAGAGATAAAAGACGACGAGAAAGAGGAAAAACAGACAGCCTCAAAAAAGCCAAAGGAGACAGCACCCAAGAACACCGCAGCTAAATCAGAGACCAGGACTCCTCCCAAATGTTGGCATGGTCCAGGTCACCACTACCACCGTGATTGCCCAGTCCTCAAGGAACGACAACTACCGGAAAACTGGAGACTGACTCACACCAAAAACTTTCTGCCAAGGATCAGGATCAACATGGCAGGAAAGGAGGTACTGGCAGTAGTGGACAGTGCGGCAAGCCACAACTTTATTAACGAAGAAACTCTGCCTAGGGAGGTAAGCGTAGAACCTTCACAAACTTCTACGAACCTAGCCGCCAACGGGGCGACCATGGGCATCTGCGGTAAGGCCAACATAACTTTCCTGGTGCAAGGAAAGGCCTTCAACATCTGCGTGTTGGTAGGTAAAGGCCTCCGCGAAAATCTCCTCTTAGGATTGCCCTGGTTGAAGGAAGAAGAAGCAATCATAGACTTCACCAGGGATGCCCTCTGCATTGGCAGGACTGAGCAAATCACCAGACTCTTCATGGGACGTACGCAAAATCTATATGCCATCCCCGGAGCCAGCATCCCGACGCTCACGCACGGCTTCCTGAAGGAACAAGCAGAGAGATTCACTCAACTAGTGAAGCGATATGCCAATGTGTTCGTCCTCATCGACGGAAACCGCCACGCACCCGCTCCGTGAATCACATCATCAGAGTAACAACAGAGCAACCCTTCTGTCTGCCTTGCTACCGCTACTCAGAAGAGAAAAAACGAGCCATCGAGGAACAAGTAAAGGAGATGCTAGCCTCTAGCATCATCGAACCCGCCAGCTCTCCCTACTGCTCACCCGTAGTAATGGCAAAGAAAAAGGACGGACACTACCGATTCTGCGTGGACTTCCGGAGACTCAATAGTATCACTGAGAAGAAGGCACAGAACCTCCCACGCATGAATGATTCCATCCGAGCGCCAGGACGTTCACGTGTCTTCTCCACGATCGACCTTAAGAGTGGCTTCTGGCAAATTCCCCTTGAAGAGAACTCCAAAAAATACACGGGCTTCTCCACGCCATCCGGAGGGAGATACCAGTTCCTGGTGATGCCTTTTGGCCTCTCAGAAGCAACAGGCACATTCCAAGAGCTAATGAGCCAGGTGGTGCTCGTCGGGTACATCGGCGTCTTCTGTGAGGTCTACGTAGATGACGTATTCATTTACTCCGAGGACGAGCAACAACACCTCCTGCACATCAATCTGGTCCTGGAACGCCTGGCCATGCATGGGTTAACCGTTGCTTCCGAGAAATGCAAATTCGGGGTTCTCAGCATGGACTACCTGGGTTTTCGCGTGACTGCCACAGGCAACGAGGCCAGGAAGGAGTACGTGGACTCCCTATGCCGAACTCCACCTCCTAGCAACAAAAAACAACTCCAAAGCTTCATCGGGGCGTGTAACTAGTTAAGAGAATACATCCCCGATTTAGCCCTCACGATGGCAGCAATAACGGACCTCCCCCAAGGCAAGAGAACTTTTAGAAGGACCCAGGCCGCTCAAATTGCTTTTGAGGCCACCATCAAGGCCATTTCTCAGCCTGTCAAGTTGGCCAGACCTGACCCTGAGCGACGCTTCATTCTCCAGACCGACGCAAGCAGCCGAGGAATGGGGGCCGTTCTGTATCAAGAAAGGTCTGACGGAAGCAGGGACATAGTCAGCTTCGCCAGCGCCAAGTTCAAGCCAGCAGAAACCAGATACCACGCCAACGAGCAAGAATGCTTGGCCATCATCTGGGGCACCAAACAATTCCGACCATACCTAGAGGACCGAGAATGCACGCTGAGAACCGACAGCAAGATCCTCACTTGGTTAGACCGCTTTAAGGAAAGCAGGGAAAAGCTGACACGCTGGGCTTTGCTGTTACAGGAGTTTCGTTTCAAATTGGAGCACTGCCCAGGCAAAGAAAACGAACTCCCTGATGCTCTCTCCAGACAACCATGACCAGAGCACTCCGAAGAATTAGACGATCAGGAACGTTTGATACCTCCCAGCTTCGCTTCCACAGATGCTGAGGAAGTGCCTGTCATCCTCCAGACAGGACAGGACTACCGGGCTGACGAAATTCGGGTAGCACAACCGAGCGACAACAGGTACTCAGCCTTGGCACGAAAATACCTTGATCTGAGGAGAAAAGATGACCTCACAGCGGTAGAACAAACCTTCAAGAGCAAACATAGTGTTTCGGACGGAAGTCTTTGGATGCGCGACCACGCCGACGATGAGTGGAAGCTCGCCGTTCCCACTTCTGTGCAAGCACGCATCCTCTACGAGTACCACGACTCTGAACACGCTGGTCATCCAGGCGCCGATGAAACCCTCAGATCCATCAGCAGGCATCATCGATGGTCAAGGATGCAGCGCACTATCAGAGATTACGTGAGACTTTGCCACCTTTGCGCCTGCGCAAAAAATGCGGCCCAGCAGAGCAGCAGACTTTACCCCCACAGACCAAAGAAACCTTGGGAAACCGTGGCAGCCGACCTTATGGGGCCCTACCCACTCAGCGGACGCAGGAAGAGGTTCATCCTCGTCGTCACCGACCTCTTCTCTAGGTGGGTCGAAGCATTCGCAATAAGCTTCGCAGCCGCAAATATGCAGCCACTGGATTGTCCCCCGCCGCCGTCATGACAGGACGTAACTTGCAACGCCCAGGAGAATGGAAGCTGGAAATGCCAGAACTACCCTCACCCATCTGGGAACAACGAGTCCAAAAGGTACAGCTAAGCCAGGAGGAATACCAGCGTCGATACGCCACCAATGAAAATCCCCAGCAAACCTACCAGGCAGGGGAGCAAGTATACATCCGTACACACCCCCTTTCCAGCGCCGCTGACAGATTCCACGCAGGATTCGCACCAAAATGGGAAGGCCCATATCCGGTATTGGCAGTCCTCACCCCGACGGTCTACTCCGTCAACCGCCAAAGCGTGGTTGTGAAGCTACACGCAACACAGTTAAAATCCGCTCATAACCGGCCCATTCCGGTTCCACAACAGGTTCCCGCCCGACCCACTTCGGCCGAGCCCCCCGCCACACAAAGCAGCAAGCAACCCGCACCAGACCGGCCCATTCCGGTCCCGCAACGGACACCCGACCAACCCATTTTGGCCGAAACGTCCACCACCCACACACAAACGGACGACCAGGAGGCCGTCCACGCCCCGGGGACAGCAGTGATCCATCCAGTCCGCCAGGAGGCAACAAAAATGCGCAGGCGCCGCCGACACCGCGCACATGCCGACCAACCACAGGAAGTGGTCGAACCCCAACAACGGTACGAGTTGCGATCCAGAAGGAGTGTGAACTATAGTAAAAAAGTGTTTTTAGTGATTAGTGATAGTGCCTACTCAAGCCAAATAAAAGACTGAGAATATGATAAATATTAGTTTTAAGAACACAAAAAAGACATTTTTAAGTATTATTAGCTTTAAGCAATGCATTTACATATTTTATTATTATTATTATAGTTAATTTTAAATACCCATCGCCCCCAGTCGTAGACGCGACTTCAAAATGGGAGGAATTGTTGCGCTGACGTGCCTGCCCCTGCAGCACGCCAACCTGATATACGCAATTCAAAATTGTCGCCGCGTCAATGAGGCCCATGAGGCATATAAGGAGGCGCGAGGAGAGGCCTGGCATCCGCGAGCTAGCCTTTCCCCTCCAGTGTATTCCACCAGAGGGTCCGAGAATAAATCCTGCTCTGCAGTTTAACTTTCGAAAGCCTTTGCCTATTCATTTAGTGCACCCTATCGTTCCTTACTTTTGACCAAGGAACGGATATTTTTGGATGAGACGCTCTGTCTCCCGCCCTCGTCACGGGCGCCACTTCCAAAGCCGGATCCGCACGAGGAGTCAAGGACGCCACAGCGAGCAACGAGACCGACGATCCCGAGCCTGCTCTCGTCCCCGATCGCCGCCTCGCTCTCGCTCCCGCTCCAGGAGGCCTGCCGAGCAGCGCAAGGGAGTCGACGCCTTCACCCAGACGGAGTGGAGCAGCGGACCCTCGACCACCGTCGGCTGCCAGACATCTCCTCGAACACTGCGGGTCTGGGAGAAGGCCACCCAAGTAGGCTGCCCCGCCGCATTCAGGAGAGTGTCGACAACACACTCCCCCCCCGCTGGAGCGCCCGAGGACACCCGGAAGCCGCAGATCCTCCTCCCCTCTGTTGGAAATTACCAACAGAGACACGGAGTTGAGGGACCTGCTGGTACCGCAACCTTTCCAGGCCGTGAAGAGGCCCGCCGGTAGCAAGGCAGCGCCTCCAGCCAGGAAGAGGCCGAAGGTCGTCGCCAACGTGGTGGTCAAGGCGGCGAGGAACGACAAGGAGCAGATGGCGCCAGGGAGTGGCTCCGCCGACAGGACGGGTTAAGCGCCTCCTCGGCACTCCCCGCCTAAATTAGGCAAAACCTCCGGAGCAAACCCTTGCTCCGGTTGTAAATTTTTTTTAGTGCCCCTGCTCCATCCCGGAGCCTGGGGGCCACAATATATCCCGAAAAGAAAACAAACTTGCAGGAACACATGAGCCTAGCTCATCGGTGATCTCGATCACTGGGTCTCCTTCTAATGAAGTTGAGACTCTAGGCCCGTAGAGGGCTAGGTGAGGAGGTTAGTGCTGTGTCCTCCCCTCACCCATCGTAGACGCAATCCACGAGAACTTCAGGCTTCCACGGTGGACCCCTCTCCCTCCGGAGAGCAAGAAGAAGACAACGAGCATCCCGGCGACAATCTCACCTCCAAGGACCTCAGAGAAGCTGCCTTTTCCGGCAACACATTGGGATTGTCATGAGATGAGCTGTTTTATGAGTTGAGTGTTGAGCAGACGACTGCACCGACATTTCAATGAGCATCTGAGCTTGATGCATGAGCTGGTTGATTAGCAGATGAAGTTGATTGCTGTTGTGTGGGCTGCTGCGCTTGAGGTTGTGAGCGAGATTGATGAAGCATGGTATGGTGCTTTTGGTCACATATTATGCACCTCGCTGAGCTTCTGCAGACACTCACATTATGTTGCCCTAAACAGTTGTAACACAGTTGTTTGTCACGCACGACCTCGTAACGAAGATCTGAATCTGAACACAGGGCACATAACAATAAAGAGCGGCTGTTGACATTTATCGCAAAGGTGAGCAGTGGGTTCAAGATTGTAAGAGACTGTCTTGGATTGAGATGATGACTGAGCTTGAATGTGTGACTTTTGGTGAGCTGGACCAGATAGACCTGCAGGGAGTGGCTGAGCTGATGTTGTGGCCACGTTAGACGATTTGCGTTAAGCAGACTGCTTATTTTTTGTAACATCCTCAACATGCTCAAGTGCTCGTGCACGTGACGTTAGAAACGTACGTACATTTGCTGATGTTGGGAACTCTTGAGACATGCAAGGGAGTGTTCCCAACTCTCCTTGGTTGAGCGGTCCATGTTGCGCACCGTGAGATATGCTAAGAGCATGTCCCCAAGTTGCTCTGAAATATTGAGCGAAGCTAAACCCTTTGTGACTTTGCTGAACATCATCTGCAACGCATTAAGTCCTTGTGCTGACTTGGAGGTTAGAGGTTTTTGATCCAGCAGTTGGTCAAGAAATGAGCAGATAGCCAATCGCTTGTTGTCGTAGCGATAAGATAGTTGAGCCCATGCTGGTTCCAATGAGCTGCCCTCGACAGGATAGCCTGAGATCATCTGGGCAGGCTCACCAGACAAATAGCTGTTGAGGTAATGCGGCTTCTCCACAGGTGCCAGACTTTCATTGCTGACCACTAGACTTTTGAACAAATTTCTGAAGTGTGGCCATTCAGAGTACTCCCCGCTGAAATGAGGCAAGCTGATGTCTTGGAGTTTTGTTCATCGATGAGCTGAGCTGGTCAAAGTTTCAAGTTGAGCTGGAATTGATGAAATTAAATCAGAAACTTTTCACAATAATCTGTGAACAAGTTTAACAATGAGAGCAAAATGATTTTCCTTGAAATACGGAGTTCAGCTGCTTCTGACCTCCAGAACACTTCAGTCGGAGTCGAAACTCTGCGGAGTCGGGTAACGCGACGTCGCCGATAGCGCCGGGTCGTATATCGTCGCGTGCCGTCGCGTGCCGCGTGTAGATGTTACGTGTAGAACTCCCCGTATGCCTCTTCGCTGACCTTTAAATACGGCTTGTTTTGAGCTGGAGTAGGAGGCGAGCTACTTTTTGGTACGCATTCGGCTAATCGCAAGCTCTTGCGATAGCGCAAACTCCACGGCATCGGTATTATTTCTTTGCGTAAGTCGGCCGCTGCGCGGCCACGTTATATTGCCGACGCCAATATTCGCGAGTCAGCTCTTCCGACTTACGTTCCGTAAAACTGTGCATTGGTGTTTGGATACTTTTATTCCATGTTTTACTAATTGATATTGAAAATTTCTGGCTTAGTTTTTCATAATGATATAGTAGTGATTCTGAAGTGAATTCTTGATCAATGTTTAGTTGTGGGTTTAAGATAAATTTGTTTTTGTTAATTATTTTGAATATTCTGCTTTGAACTGTTTGTAGTATTTTGGATTTGCTCATGTATGCTCCTTTCCAAGCTATAAGTCCATAAGACATTATGCTGTGGAAAAGTGCATAGTATAGCATTTTTAAATTTTGTGCTGCTTATGTCCAGCCCTCCATTTCTCTTCCTCACTTGCGGCTTTCTCCTCTTCAGCTATTTTCGCGTTCATGTGCAAGCGTGCATGACGTGTCGAGTAAAATTTATTTTTTTCCGTCATCCTCCGGCCTGCCCGCGTATTGGTCACGGAAAGTTCCCCACTCGCCTGTCTGAGTCGCCTTGTCCTGTGTTCGTCTGGAGGCCGAATCAGCTTGTGACGGCTCTTGGGATATGTGCCGGTCGGCTTTTGTTATCTCCTCGTTTAACGCCTTAACTATAGCTTTGCAGAGCGTGCAGCTTTGCCTTGCATTCATGTTGTCGGACGCACGTAGATACAAAGAGTGACATCACGGCTTCTTCACGCCGGCCGCTCGGTCGCCGTCGGGTGTGCCCGGCATCGCTCGGCCGCACGTGCGCGCTTCGTTTCGCTGCGCTGTTTGCGCCGGAACGATAGGACGGGGACTGCTGAACAGCTGATCGTCTCTCTTCGTCGCTCGACGTCTTATGATTGGTTTTTTCTCGGCCGGCAGCGCGGGCGTTTTTGAATCTGGACTTTTTCATTTTTCTCGTTTCTCGGCTCGCGGCTCGGCTCTTCGCGCGTATTCTCGTTGTAAATTTTTAATTCTTTGGAATGTATCGCGTTTTTAATTAACTTCCCTCTCATCTCTCAACTGATATATATTTTCGCTAATTTTTTAACAATTTCGCACGGACCTGAGTAATTACTTAACAATTTCGCTGAAATATTCTTATCAGCCGATGACAAAATATTGTTTTTTTTTTTATTGCTGTAAAATTTTCTAATTTCTTCTAAAATTGTCTTGCTATCTTCTGGCTTTTCAGCTCCCCTTTTTGACATTTCGGCTGTTTTAACTCCCTTCCAAACATTAAATATACAGGCCTTTTCCCTGTTGATGAGTGTACTGCCGTATTGTGTGCAAACTGAAATTGCGACAAATATTCATCTCATTTTTTATGATTGTTTCCAATAAATGCTGATATCATTATTTTTACATCTCTGTTTACTCTTTCAACCGGATTCGCTTGCGGATGTATTGATGGAGTTGTCTCATGGATGATATTGCTATCTTTAAAGAATATACTTATCGTTTTCCATTGTCGGATATGATTACTTCTGGGGTTCCGAAAAGTGCACATAATTTATTTTCTATAGCTTCTTTAACTAAGTTAGCTAACTTATTTCGAAGTGGAATACACCATATAAATTTTGTGAAAATGTCCTCCATCACTATTGCATATTGAAATCCTTTGTTGCTTTTTGGGAATTCGCCTATTAGATCAACGGTTATTACTCTTCCTGGACGATTTACATAGCATGTTCCCAGTAACCCGATTTGCTGTTTTGTATCAATTTTGCATTTCTGGCATGTTTCACGTGTTTTGACGTACTGAAGTACATCTCTGTAAACTCCAGGCTAGTGGTACAGTTGTATGATTCTTTTGTATGTTTTATCTATACCTTGATGCGCTGCTGTAGGTTCGTTGTGCATTTCATTTAAAATCTCTTTCCTTTTATTAGGCTCTGAATCTACGCTGATTTCTTCTTCCTGATAATTCGGCTTGTATTTATAAATTTTTCCATCTACTAGTTTCCAATCTCTGTATCTTCTTGGGTGCGCTAGTATTTGGTAAATTCTTTTTTTGTACCATGCATCTTTTATTTCTTTCTTCATTTTTATTTCATTAATTAGAACATCTTCTTGATTTTTGTCCTCTTTAAACATTCTTGAAAGTGCATCTGCTACTGTATTATTTTTTTCGGCTCTATGAGTTGTCGTGAAGTTATATTCTGACAGCTCTTGAGTCCATCTTCTAAGTCTTCCTGTTGGAGACTTTTTTTCAAACAGCCATTTTAGAGCACTGTATTCTGTTATCACCAAAAATTTTCTGCTTCTAAAGATGGTCTAAATTTGTCAATTGCCCATTTGACTGCGAGACACTCTTCTTCAGTCGTACTGTAATTCAGTTCGGCTTTTTTAAGTTGTTCGCATCTGTGTGCAATACGTATGGCATTGCAGCTTGAGGTCTGTTCAGTACTGGAGCTTCTATTAATTTTTTATTATCTGAAATGTCTTTTCTTGCTTTTCTTCCCAGGTTAATTTTGTGTTGCTTTTAATTTGCTTATCCTTACGCAATTCTGTTAGCGGCTTGGCTATCATTGCGAAAACTTTTATAAATTTCCTGTACTAGGAAGACATGCCCAAAAATCTTTTTAGTTGTCGCATGTTCCTTAGAGTTGGTAATTTTTTTACTGCGTCTGTCTTTTCTGGATCTATAGAATTTCTTTTTCGTTTACTATATATCCTAGATATTTGATTTCATTGACGCAAAATCGGCTTTTTTCTGGATTAATTGTGAGGCCAGCGTCTTTTATTCTATGGATTAATTTCCTGCGCATCTGCATGTGCTCTTCAAAAGTTTCTGTGACCAAGACAATGTCATCCAAGTATGCGTAGGCATACGACTCTAAGCTGCCAATTACTTTGTAACATTCGGGTTTTCTACGGGGTAGGAGGAGGTATTCCGTTTGCCGCTGATCTCAGTACGATCAAGCGACACTAATCGCGAACGATCTCAGTACGACCGTTACAAACCCCAGTCACCACACTCAATTCGTGCGCAACTCTATTCCGCTACGAGTCAAAACACTCGCAAACCCCTTTTTGCGGCACTTTCAATAATAATCATACGAGTTTTATATTAAACGGAAATAACTAATTACTATGATTTATATATAAATTATTTTAGATTTTTATTCACAATAAAAATATAATGGAAAAGTAAATACAACAAAAATCAAACTGTCACTTAAATCTTATTTTTGCTTGAGCGCGCTCATTCTTATGCACTAGTGGGGCTTAGCTCTGCCCTCCGCATCGGTTATTCTAAAACAAAACGTTAATAAAAATGCTAATTAATTAATGTCTACGCTTATACAATAAATCGCAAAATCTGTTAAACAAATCGAACCGGCTCAGCCCAATCGCCAACACTCATTATGTGCGGGCGACCTCTCCCTTAGGGTTAGAACTCGACTCAGTGCGCCGAGTGGACTGAATTCGTCAGTCAGCTCCCGCTCGCTCCGAGCCGCTCGACTCGAGGCGCGCTCGGTAGGAGAGACCGGTCGTCATGACAACGTCTTCCCGCGGGTGGGAAGGCGTCGCGGAGTGGGGACGCTCGGGACCACACTTGCTCTCCGGCCGTCGCGGTCGCGCTAACGCAAGTATATACAAAATATACGCGCGTTGCGTACCGACTTGAATTTTGCAATAAAGTTATTGCTCGCGCTGTCGAGCAATACCTTTGTTACATTACCCCCCCCCCCCCCATAAAAAAAACGAAGTTTTACAGGATACAAATAAAAAAAACTAATCTTAAAATAAATTAATTACAAAAAATAATAAAATCTACATATCTAAAAAAAATAAATTTCGGATAAAATCAACTCACTTTCTCGGCGGCATAAAACGGGGTACTCCCTCCTTTTAAAACTTTATCCTCCACTGGTAGCCCCACACGGTAGTTCTAAAATTACGGGCTCCCAGCGGCACCTTCACCTCTGGCCCGAACGGGATGGAAATCGTCCGTGTCGGCCGCAATTCTGTTATTGTTATTGCTGTTTCCAATGTTACTGGCGTCTTTGTCAATGTCGATGTTGCTGGGGATTTTGCTGTTACTGCTGCTGCTTGACATTTGGCCACCAACCTCTCCTTTGGAATTGGCGGCAGCTTTAGTGCACTCGTCCCTTCTAATACATTCCGCGGTGTCGGAACATACTCCTGTGCATTTGCTGCAGTTCCTGCAGTCCCTACAGGGACGTATTCTTCTTCACCGGGTGATGGTCCTCTTCCTTCGAACCATTTCTCAAAGTCTTCCAAGTACTGCCGATCCATTTTGCCGAATTGCTACTGGCTTTCGCGCAATTCGGAGTCTCCTTTTATCCGCAAAATTGTAAACATTGACGTCCTTAATCCTAACGGCCGTATTTCGCATTATTTACAGTATATATACGTTATACAGGGTGTCAATTAAGTCCCGGGACGGCTGAATATTTTCAGAGGTAAAGTAATTCTGATAAAGGTCAAGGTCATTTCTTAAGTAACTTTCAACGAGGAATCTAATGGTGACATTCACTTTGACCTTGGACTTGACCTTGAAGGTTATTTCAAGGTCAACTATTTTTTTTAGATAGGAACCCCCATTTTTAAGACTGGTAATCGATAGAGCGGGAAATTTTACATTCAGATACGTAATTAAGTCAGAGCTAGTGTTTGAACTTGAGGGTTACTCCAAGGTTATTTACACTCCAGCAAGGTTCTTAGATACCTCTGAATATTTTTGCAAGCGGTAAAGCTATTCCTCGTGTAACTTTCAACGAGGAACTCAATGGTGACCTTATACCTGACCTTGGACGTGACCTTCAAGGTTATTTCAAGGACACCTATTGTTTTTAATGGAAATCTTCATTTTTTACACTGGCAATCGATAGAGTGGGAAATTTTATTTCGAAAATAGTATTTGGCGTGATCTTTAGAAGGTCAAATCAAGGTCAATTTTGGATAAACTGTCAAAATATTGTCGTATTCAAACTTTAGAGGATTTATGAAAGACCAAATGTTTGAAAAAGTTTTGAAACCAACAACATCGACCACCTTGACTTTGAGATCAGCTTTGCACATTATTTGGAGGTTCAAGCACTTTTTAAATTAATAACCTGCATGGATGTTGGACAATCACACACAATATCCACACAAGTTGAATATTTGGGCTGGCATCTTAAACAATACTCTTGTAGGCCCCTTTTTTATCGAGGGTAATCTTACTGCCGCTTCATACGAACAGCTACTTAGGAATCAAATTATACCACGAATTAGAGAGATAGCAGTTGATGATTACGATGAAACGTGATTTCAGCAGGATGGAGCAGCCCCTCATTTTGGTAGAGATGTTCGAGCACCCCAATCGCGAGAGGCAAGGGGACTCACGTTAATCAAGCACCCCAAAGGAAACAGAAGTTACTACGTCCACGTCATTGTTTCTGGGTAACGCTAAAAGTAAGTGAACTTGAACTTTCAAATAATGTGCAAAGCTGATCTCAAAGTCAAGGTGGTCGATGTTGTTGGTTTCAAAACTTTTTCAAACATTTAGTCTTTCATAAATCCTCTAAAGTTTGAATACGACAATATTTTGACAGTTTATCCAAAATTGACCTTGATTTGACCTTCTAAAGATCACGTCAAATACTATTTTCGAAATAAAATTTCCCACTCTATCGATTGCTAGTGTAAAAAATGAAGATTTCCATTAAAAACAATAGGTGTCCTTGAAATAACCTTGAAGGTCACGTCCAAGGTCAGGTATAAGGTCACCATTGAGTTCCTCGTTGAAAGTTACACGAGGAATAGCTTTACCGCTTGCAAAAATATTCAGAGGTATCTAAGAACCTTGCTGGAGTGTAAATAACCTTGGAGTAACCCTCAAGTTCAAACACTAGCTCTGACTTAATTACGTATCTGAATGTAAAATTTCCCGCTCTATCGATTACCAGTCTTAAAAATGGGGGTTCCTATTTAAAAAAAAATAGTTGACCTTGAAATAACCTTCAAGGTCAAGTCCAAGGTCAAAGTGAATGTCACCATTAGATTCCTCGTTGAAAGTTACTTAAGAAATGACCTTGACCTTTATCAGAATTACTTTACCTCTGAAAATATTCAGCCGTCCCGGGACTTAATTGACACCCTGTATATAATATGTACATTAGGGTTTATTAAGCCTTAGATCTATTACTCGCCTGTCGACACAAACGGTTTCAAATCTTTAATGTGAACATGACGAATAATCACATTTTCATCGTTTTTAAGGTCAAAAATAACTGGAGAAATTAATTTAATGACCTTAAATGGACCGATATATTTTTCGCACAGCTTTGCGTTAATATTTTCGGCTTTATCAGACAAGACAAAATTTCTTTTTAATACTTGCTCGACGATTTTCGGTTTCCATTCTCTCCTATGGAGATTGTAATATTTTTCTTGCCTTTGGAAGCTTTTTGCGGCATTGACTTTGGCCAAATCTAAAGCTTCCTGCAAGTTTTTTATCCGGTTTTCGAACAAAATTTTTACACTCCCTCTCTCTTCTTGCTCTAATGATCCGGCAGATATCAACTCTATACCGAAATTCAAGTAAGCGGGTGTGTATCCGGTGCATTCGTTATGTGCCGTATTAAATGCAAATGCTATTTCGAGTATATGGGCGTCCCAGGTTTCTTGAGAAACTGTAATGTACTGTTTTATCATTGTTTTTACAGTACGATTCGCCCTCTCAACTGCGTTACATTGCGGTGAGTACGGAGGTGTTAACCTATGTCTTATCTTTGCATTTTCGAGTAATTTTTTAAATTCACGAGACGTAAATTGCCTGCCATTATCGGTTGATATTGTTTTCGGACAACCGAATCTAAGCAAAATTCTAGCAGTCTAGTCCAATTATCAGGTCTGTCGGTATTGGAAGTATCACTAATGCATTCATTCGCTTCGTTACTCCTTCAATGCTTATAACAGCTTTGATTTCACCTAACACTTGTTCCGGATGTCCATTGGCCATTTGAGCAGTCTTCACATGTGATTTGGATAAAGGTGAATTGGATTTTATTTTATCCCATATCTTACCTACGACTGTGCACGCTGTACCTAGGTCGATGGGAACTGCCGTGGTGTCGTCGTTTGCTTTAATAATCTGTCTGCAATGCATCTTCGGCTATAGCCCTCTGTAATCTATCTACCTTCTCTTGTAACGATCCTGTTTCCAATAATTCTAATTCTTGAAGGGTTGATGTTATAAATTCGTCATCTTCGACTTTTGTAACCGTGTTGAGCCATTGCATATTATACAAATGAAACCGTTCATTTATTTTTGTTAAATTTTGCTGAAATGTTTATGCGACTATAGTAATTTTGCAATAATTATTGAAATTAATTAATTTGAAACAGAGTCTTTCTTTTTTGCCTAAGAAATTATTTGCTTGTTATATTTTTTTTAAGTTTGAACACTTGGCCATCCGCTTCACAATTTTGTTTACAATTTACATCCCGCTTTACTTTTATTGTTTGGCTTACGAAGGCCGCTATCGCGCTTTGTTTTCCTTCAAGCAATTTCGTATTTGCGCCTTTTGCTGTTTATCCAGTTTGACTTTCCTTCAAATAATTCAAGAGGTTGTATTTATTCTTATTCATTATAATATTTTGCAAGCTATTTGACATAATTAATTTAATATAGTTAAAGCTGTCCCTCTTGGATTATTCCAGCTTTTAGTGCTTCTAATAATTTCTTAATATTTTGTTTAGGCAGAAAATCTTCTTCGTTTGTCTATTTATTTCCGCTTGCTTGCTATTAATTTCTCAGCTTGGCTAATGTTATTTCAAAGGTTCAAATTGTCTGATATTTTATTTTCCGAGTTACGGCTCTGCGAGTTCGGCTACTCGCGCCGCGCTTCAAAGTTTCGTTTTTTTACCTTTGCAGCGGCTCTTCTGTATATTATATTAGCAACAACATTTTAATTTTCGCTTTTATAATAGCTGCGGTGCTTTTTATCCAAACAGAATTTATTTCTAAAATTAAATTTTTTAATTTCTTATTCGTTCGTTTGCCTATTCACGTTGGGTGCCATTGACCCCTTGACCAAGCCCTATCCTAAAAATCACTGTTGAAAAGATCCACGATCCTCTGGTTGACCGGACTAGCAAGGTCGGCAGAGGAAAGTGGGCCTTGCGGGGCTGAGGGAAAATCACTGGATCAGCATTAACAATTACACTCGCCGATGGCGAAGTTTATTAATAAAAAATTACAAGTGCTAGTATTATGCGGTTCCAGTCCCGCGGCTGTTCCCCGGTTACTAAATCTGAGAGTGAGAGAGAGAGAGAGAGAGAGCGATAGACATCCTGGTGCGGCTCTTGCTGCGTTGCTGCGGAAATGATGTCCGGGCCCTGGGTACCCGGCTCTCTGTTGTTATTCGGCTATGACCCTCTGGAATGCGGTGTCGGCTATGTGGTTAGCCCGTCGACGCCACGGCCGTTGGCTCCTTCCTTATCCAAGCTTCTCGTTCCGAGGCTGAGGCGTGACACACCTATCGTTGCGCCGCCAATTAGTGCCAGAGCATTTTCTTGCGTATTGCCCCCCCACTCCTTTCGGGCGCTTCACGGGGGGGCCTATTCGGCTATTTGGCCGCGTTCTTCTCGCATTCATCTGCTCTCTTTCTCTAATTCTAGCCTACCTTACGCGTGTGGCGTCTCCGGCGGCCTTACTTATCTACGGAGCTGTAATGTGCTCATTTCCACGTTACAATGTGTTCTACTTCAAGCCAATATCCGCATATGATATTATAGCCATTGCAGGTAGAGTTTTTAACATTTCATTAATGTATATAATAAACAGCAATGGATCTAGTATCGTACCTTGTGAAACTTCGGTCCCAGTTGGTCTAAAATTACTATTACAGTTATTGATTTTGACTTTTTGCATCCTATTGTGTAGGTAGCTTTGTATCAATTTCAGCGTATTTGATGAATTATATACATTTATTATTGCACAAAATGAATATCGAAACTAGATTGTTATGCAACCCTTTACAATGTGCACGAGGGTTGCAAAGTTTGCGTGTAAAACATATCACGCGCGCTACGACTTGAAGCCGGAGCGCGCGACTCACGTACTCACACATGTGAGTATCCCCATGTAAGCGCCTTATGCGACACGCGCTGATGCTGCCACTCACCCGCTGGACTCTGAAGGAGTCTCATCGCATAACGAGCCCTCGGTGCGTTTTGTAAGCTATTTGTAGTCTTGTATCTACTAAATATATTACTTTTCTTTCTTAACCACTACTCCAAGTATTTCTGATTCCACCAGTTTTCCCAACAGTATTACCTCTAATTCCGTAGTTGTATAATGTATTCAGTAAGATTTTGTGATCCACCGTATCAAAAGCCTTGGTTAAATCAAGAAAATTTATTGCTATAGGTTCCCTTTTATCCAGTTGACTGTATATTAGGATTGTTATTAAATTCAGAGTATTCTTTGTATTTTTGTTCATTCTAAATACAAATTGCTTATCTGAGATAATGCCGCTTTTGTTTACGAAATTTTATAGTACTTAGAGTATTAATTTTTCATATATTTTTGCAATATTCGAGATCAGTGAAATTGGACTGTAAAACTGAACAACAGAAATTTGGCCCCAGAATGTCTCATTGAATTGAATATGATTTTTTTATGTATTTTGAGCCGTAGAATACGAAAATTACCTCAATAATATCTTAATAGCTATTCATACATTGTCGATTTCGTAACATTTTTAGATTACTATACTAATGTGATTTGGAGTTAAATCTGTAGAGAAAGTACCTACGTTAAAAGGCAAAACAACAAATGCAACAAATGAAAAATTTGATATGACAGACTGTTGTTGACAGCTGTTCATGCTGCTGTACGACTGTTCTGCCACCTAGTGTCTCATAGCAGATGTACTGCGAGCTCAGACATACTCTCGCGGCGGCGGGAAGTACAAAAGTGAAACTAAAAAATGGTTAGTTAGTAGTATTCAAGATATTTTTATTAATTGTTTTGATCTAAATAGAGGAATAAGTGTTAGGCTTAAAATAAAAAATATTGTCCATTTGATCGCGTTTTTGTCTTCTAATGCAAACTGTATATCGAAAGAATTATATTAAAATCAAATTCAGCTTGGATAAAAATAAAGGAAAATTAGTTTGAGTAGACACAAAGTTAATTTTACTTTAAATGTTACGAAAACCGGGATATGCATGTTACGGATTATTTATACGCGCGTTTGTATATAATCCTTATATTCGCGGGGGTTCGTTGGTGTCGCTCCGAACGTACCGAAGTACGCGAGGTGATTGAGGATGGGACTAAGGCCTTTAAATAAATACTTAGGAATATGTGGATACATTGCTCGTTTATTGACTTGTAGTCACCTCGAGAGAGAGAGATAGCTTTCGTGGTCGTCGGGCAGCGTGACGCCGTGGAATCGTTGCGACCGCGACGTACGGGCTGTCGCGATTATCAAAATGTCAGAGCGCCGAGTATTGGTTCGCGCCTCCTTATATACCCCATTTATTATCTGACGTAGGGTAAGCGAACTACTTTCACGCCCAGAGGTTTCGCCAGGTTCTTGCGATACCCACGAATTCCTCTGCGTTTGCACTCCGGGCTCCGAAAGTGCATTGCACCCGGTCGCGCATCGTCAGGATCCGTAACACGTCCGAAGCCGCGGTGATCTCGCCCTCGAGATCCTGTCATCCGTAACACGTCCGAAAAAAAATTTTAATTCCCTACTCGCCTATCGTGTGTGTGTGTGTCAGTGTGTTAACAATTTTGGATCTATGCTTCGCTTTCTCTCTCCCTATGATTACCTTTTTTATGATCTTATGGTACATTCGATTACATATTTTTTATACATTATCCTTTTCGCTAGATTTGCTTAGGTTGGCCGTCGAGCGGTAGGCAGCGTGTGAGTGTTTCTGACAACTGCAATTACAGCTATGTGGATGCAAGGCTTATTTCATTATTCATTACTTCTAATATTACTCATATATTTCTCTTTCTTTTCCTTCATGGTTTCACAGTGATCGTGGGGGTAACAACCTCCCTTTGTGAGGCTTCCACATCGCTTTTTATACTCAACCTGCTGGACTTCCCACCGTATGCCTCTTATCTCTAGGCCCACAGTTCAGGGAAAGCGTGACACGGTAATTTCGGTCATCTTCGCGTATCTCGGTTTTTTCATCTCCATACATTCTCAATTCTTGACTTACTGGACTTCCCAACTGTCCTCTCACAGCATCAGGAAAGCGTGGCACGGTACTTTGACCATCTTTAAACATCCAGACTTATCCTAGAATCATCGTTCACTACGGAACCCGCCGAAGAAGAAGGAAGTGTTTATCTTACCAACTCAATATCAATTTAATTTTTAATATACATCCCCGAGCTGCACCATTGCTGTCATCATAACAATCTTAATTTCGTGATAAAGACAATAAAATATAATCGTACATACATTAATTAATTCGACCCGGTGTTACATAGTCCAAAGCGTAGTATCACATAAAATTTTCATAATCACGTATCCTAATACGAATTACCAGTAACAATTCTTTCCGATGACATGAAAAACTTTGAGATTATTTAAAGTCGCGGAAAATTTTGATAATATGGAGAGAAAAAAAATTTTCTTTAAAGTTGTGGAAAATTTTGATAATAAAACAAATTATTTAAAGTTGTGGGAAATTTAACGCCCTTTAAAATATGTACGGATGATTACTCGTTCCTATAAATACCCTTTTTCTTAGAAAATATGCTCAAATACGGCTAAAGAAAGAATTAACTGTTACATTCGTATGTCGTTTTTTATTGTGGCGTCCGAAAGCCGCGGTAAAAAAAATCGTATATACGCTAACCTAACCTGGCTCCATATTTGCACTAATTACGCGGACTCCACTTGTCCGGGGTCAATGGCATTTTGGTTGCGTTGCCATATATCTGAGATCAGCATTCTGCGCTAACTTGCACACATGGCGCAACGCGTCTTCATGGTCGAATTCCCTGGCTAATTCCACTGCATTGCACCCGGTCGCGCATCGTCAGGATCCGTAACAATGCAAATAAACAAAAAACTCGCTAAATAGGGAATTTTCGAAAAATCATTATTTTGGGAATTAAAAAAATCCTAATGTGTAGGACCAAAACTGAGGTAATTTTCGAGGGGCGTTTCACTCTAAAGTATTCCATAAATAACGTTTAAATTGTGACTGAATTCATAGGCATTAAAGAATATTATGTAGATTAAATTGCGAAGTCGTAGAACAATGTTTAATGCTTATGACTATGTATTTGTCCACAGAATTCGTAGGTTTATTGCCGTAATTGACAGCCTAGTGTACCCAATGCATGAAATCTTTTTAAAGTTGTCCGAAGTCACGTGAAGTCAACGCATGAAATCGTGAAGCACTGAATTCAGTGAGAGTGGCGGAAAGTTTTTCATTCTTAAAATATCGGTTCAAATCGTAATAATTCATAAAAAGAGCTGTATTTATATTATTTATTTATATTTTAAAGTATTTATTATATATTTATATTTTAAAATATTATTAATAGTAAATAAATGAAATACGTAATTTTTTATTCAATTTTATTCGTATTTACGATGAAAAACTTAACTGAGGGTAATTTTTGCAGTTTTTTGATAATAATTTTTTTAAAAAAAAAAACTGATTATAGGTACGTTTAGCACATTTTTGTTTATTAAATATTTACAATTATAGATGAACCACACGTAAGAAAAATATGTTTTTTCAATTACGTCTTCCAAATATGTTTTTATTTTGTAAAAGAATAAATTTCCGCAATTCGTGCTACGTGTGCTAATACTATATGAACATGTACTATAACAATACCAAAGTAAACAGCATGCTAATTAACACATTGTGGATGTCTGACGCTTGGATTTATTTGTTTATACTCGGTGTATTGCGCGCCCTTTTCTTGCTACTCTTTATATCAAGTAATGACAGAATCTCGCAGAAAACTACAACAGTGAACATCTAGGGTAATTTGGGATTTTTGTCTTCGGACGCTCATTCAAAGTTCTGCTTCTGTAAAGGTAAGTTGACTTTCATCATATTGTAAAGGAATGTCGATTCTGCTCGCCTTTTTGAGAGTTTGAACAATTACAAAAAAGTATAATAATAGTAGTTTTCGATGCAAGTGCGAATTATTATAATTAGTTTTACATTTACGTATTTAATTGTTACTTCTGAATGTTCTGTGAAAACAACGTTAAAAAAATTGCATTATTTAATGAAACATTTTTCTGCAGTAAAGGCTTTTAGCACAATTTTTTTTCATTTTGTTTTATTTTTAGATAAAAAACTTTTTTGCTTTCACCATGGGCGACAAACGTAGCGAAAATAATGAAGATACAGATTTTTGGAGAAAACTTTTTTTTGCAACTGGAATTACGTTGAAGTCTCACATAAGAAATATTTTATCATTTCAAAGTTATAATAATCAATTATCTTTCGCCGCATTAAATGAGGAACTCTTGAGCGAAGTGGAAAAGTTCGTTCGGAAGAGCATGGGCACGTACCTTCATGCCGAAAATAAGAATTCCAAAGATTATTATGGAAAAGATTACAAAAACCCAGAAGCTTTCAGCTTCCTTCCTGGCGAAAGAGTCTTGATTTTAAAATTGGTCGAAATTGTGAAAAACAAACCTCCTCAATTCTGGATGCCAATTGATGAGTGTAGTACATTTTGTATTTCAACAGATAAAAATCAGATTTCTCAGAAACAGCTTGGGGTTGATATTGATGCAGAGGAGACGTTTGACCAGAACTATCCGACAAAGCATAAAAAATAAGTTTTCTTCATTCAACGAACAGGCGAAGGCACAACTATCTGGCGACATCGGGATCACAGTCGAGGGTTCGAAGGATGAAGCAACGAACGAAATTGTTTACGAGGCTACGGTGCACTGTCCAGTCTGCGCAAGCAAAGTTTCTTTCAAAAAAATGGATAACTCAAGTCATGCGAAAAGGTGGATTACCTCCAACTTCACAAGACATTTATTATGTCATACCGTGGACTACGCAAAACCTTCTAAAGATGTAAGTTTTTTTAAAGTTTTTTTCTGTTTTTTTTACTGGTCTATTTTAATTGAATTTGATCTAAATTTTTTTTGTCGTAATTAATGCAGTTTCTTATATTTTTTGTAGTATTCTTGAAAGCGCCCACATACTGCTAAGAAAGACGCAGACGGATCGAAAAGAAGTAAGACGGACAATCAGGAACATCAGAAAAATACGGAAATTGACAAAAGTGCCCTAGTTGAACATGTGAACCTTAATGACGAATTAAATGAGATGCATGGAGGTGATCACAATGAGGCCAACGGTGAGTTATTAGTGAACGTTGAAAAACCGTCTACTACACTTGGTTTAGCAATGGATATATTATTCTCTAGAGGTTATTGGTACGAGGAACAATTCAAATTGATAGCAACTTACATCTATCTTGTCAGTGGACGAATTTTATACGATACTTTATCAGCTAACTTGCCACTACCCCCACTTAGCACTGTTACTCGTACTGTTAGTTCTAAGGCTATTTCATTACTAGAAGGGGCTTGTCGAGTTGATGATTTAAAAACATTTTTAACAGCGAGACATTTATCATCTTTCGTCTGGTTGAGCGAAGATGCGACACGAGTTACATCTCGTGTTCAATACGATCTCAGTACTAACCAGTTGATTGGTTTTGTTTTGCCTTTCGATGGCAAGGGTATGCAGATAGCTTATTCATTTCCAGCAAGTTCTGCTTTGGTGATTCAGGATTACTTCCTGAATAATACCCCAGCTTCTTCTTTGTACACCGTTATGGTTCAGCCTATAAAAGATGGTGCACCAGCTTTTTGTTTAACTTTATTTGGAACGGATAATAAGTTCGTAACTAATCACGTGATCAGACGTTGGAATTACACTATAAAACGTTTATCGCAAAGCGGCATAACAGTACTCGGAATTTCGTCAGATGGAGATTCGCGTTTGATGAAGGCGATGCGTATGAAATCTGGAATTGGTGTCCAAAATCCTGATTGGTCATTGCTCGCACAGAACTTTGTTATTTCAGAATTTCATAGTTATTTGCTCCCGGAATTTATTTGTACGCAAGATACTGTCCACATTGGTGCAAAATTAAAAACTAGATTTTTAAAACCATTTTTAATAATGCCGCTTAGTAAATATTTCATCTCTCCGGGGCATTTGAAGCTTCTCATTAAAAAAGTATCTAAGGAAAAACATTTATTGAATGCATGCAATATATCATCGAAAGATAAAATGAACTTTGCTTCCGTAATCAAAATTTGTGATCCCAAAATATGGGATCTTTTAAGGTTAAATATACCAGACAGTGAAGGTACCGTAGCTTACCTTCAAATAATGTACTACGTGATAATTGCATACCTTTGTAAAACAATGCCGTTGACTGCCAGAATATATTACTTGTGGTATAGTGTCTTTTTTTACGGTTATGGAGAGCGTGGCTAGATCTTAAGACTAATTATTCCCTAACAAATAACTGCATAACTTCAAATACATATCTTTGCATTGAATTATATGCTCACGCGATGTTAAATCTAGTTTTCCACTGTATTAAAAATAACTCTACCGAACACTTTCTTCCTTGGCAATTCGGAAGTCAGCAATGCGAAAGTTTCTATCGAAACTTACTATCAATCAGTACGACCTGTTCAACCGTTGTCAACTGCAGTGTCCTTGAAGCAATACAACGAATTCAACGAATTCAACTGCAAGCAGACATTTCCGTGTTTGATTTTCAATCTGAAGGAGAACAAATTTTTTTTCCACGAACGCGACACCTAAATACTAACTATGAAATTCAGGATGAAAAAATTTTTGTCCTACCTCAAAATTAATTTTTAAATCCGAACCTGTTAATTATTGTACCGTAAAGACAGTTCTTGAAATGGCAAAAAATGCAGCATACGAATCTATCACTAATTTGGGAATGAAAATTGAAATCAAATATGCTAACGATATACAATATAGAAACTTGTTTATTCACGATGAAAACCATTCTTGTATGCAAAATGAGTCAACAGATTCAGGTGAAGATGATTCTAATTTTTTGGATGAGAATATTGATTTAAATGAAGAGAGTGCAGTCGATGACGAAACAAGAAAAGATTTGACTATTTTGGAACACATTACAGGAGAATGTTTTTCAAAAACTAAAACTTACTTTGATAGGACTTACATTAGGTTTCAATTACATGGAGTGTAAAACGTGGAAAAGCATGGAATTTTCCAATAAATTCGCGAATGTTAAAGGTAACAAAAAATTGGTCGGAATAATATGTCAATGGTATACTGCAGACGGAAAAGGAAACCTTTGTTTACAAGATGTAGCTTCACACGATTATATACCTATTAATCTTTATAAAACTACCTTACCAACTCCAGAAGCTACAAGCGTTAATTACAAATTAACAAAAAAAGTGTACGACAACATTAAAAAGCATTTGTAAATACCTTTTAGAAGCACAAAAAATTAATTAATTATTAGCTGACCGAAATTATCGCAAATTTATGGCAAATATCAATATTTTGTTGAAAACTGTATTAGTTTATATTGTATCATAAGATATATAATTTAATCAACGAATTTTTATATATCTTTATGCAAAATATTATGAGAGGATAATTCAGAAATAAAAAACATCATTTTGTCATGTACTTTAAGATTTATTATCAGCTTATTATTATTATTATTATTATTATTATTATTATTATTATTATTATTATTATTATTCGGGAATATTTTATTCCCGCTGGAAGGAGGCGAGACTTGTGCTGATAAGCAAGGGCAAGGGACCAGTTAATGCTCCGTCTGCGATTAGGCCCCTATACATGCTGGACACTGTCGGGAAGCTCCTGGAGAAGCTTCTAAGATCCCGCATCCAGGCGGCGATACTGGCGGCTGGCGACCTCTCCGAGAGGCAGTACGGCTTCCAGAGAGGGAGATCTACCATCAACGCCATCCAGGAGGTAGTGGAGGCAGCCAGGTCTACGGAGCGGGGAAATCACTTCTCCCGACCCGTTTGTCTCCTGGTGACACTTGATGTCAGAAACGCCTTTAACTCGGTAAGGTGGACAGACGTGCTGGGGGCACTGGACAGGGACTTCGATGTTCCTGTGTATCTAATTCAGATCATCAGGGACCATCTGAGGGACCGATTCATAACGTACGACACGACGGAGGGCTCCACGCGGAAGGAGCTAACGTCTGGTGCGGCCCAAGGCTCCGTCTTAGGATCCGATCTACGGAACGCCTCCTACTATGGGATCTTTCGACTGGAAATGCCGGAAGGCTGCTTGCTGGTCGGGTACGCGGATGACGTCTCGACCAGACCATGCGTAGAATTCGCTATTGGATGAGCGACCATAGGCTGGAACTAGCTAAGGCCAAAACCGAGATTCTGCTCCTCACGAAGAAGCGCATCCCCCGAGTGCAGCATCTAAGTATAGGTGAAGTGTCGGTACAGACCAAAGCATGCGTGAAGTATCTAGGGGTGATGCTAGATGCGAAGCTCACCTTTGGAGAACATATTCGGAGGTCGGCGGACAAGGCGGCTGAGGCGGTGGCTTCCCTTTGCAGGGTTATGACCAACGTGGGTGGACCACGGCCATGCATTAGGCGGCTGCTACTACGCGCTGCTGAGTCCGTCATGCTTTACGGTGCTGAAGTTTGGGCCGACGCGCTTCGGTATGAAATGTACCGCAAGCGCATGGCGGCAGTATAAAGGAGATGTGCCCTTCGTGTAGCGTGCTCGTATCGCACGGTCTCGGAGGCGGCTTCACTAGTGGTCGCTGGGGTAATACCTATTGACCTCCTGGCCCGAGAGCGGAAGATCGTCTTCCAAATGAAGGGACATGTCGAAGCAAAGAAGCGGGCGAGGGAGCAATCGCCAGACTAATAAGTCACGTGGCCCCATGGACCGGTAATGTTGTCGTTACGACACACTACGCTGCAAAGCCAAAATTACTCGTTAACGTTCGCAATCTTAAGAAATCAACAATTAGTCTTTCGACGATTGCAAGCGATTGCAGAGTGAGATACCCCTCGGTAATTTTCGTATTCTACGGCTTAAAATACATAAAAAAATCATAGTCAATTCAATGAGACATTCTGGGGCCAAAATTTTGTTGTTCAGTGTAATTATTAACTGCATATTTTTCTTTACCTTTGTGTATAGGTATTACTTCTGCTATTTTTACTTCTGCTTTTTCCAGACAGTTGTTGAATATATCTGCTAACTGTTCACTAATGTATTCAGATAGATATTTTAGAACTTTTGCATTTATTTCATCTATTCCTCCATTTTGGTTTGTAGATTTTTTATTATTTCTTTTATTTCTACATTGGTTGTGGGAAACAAATAAATACTACTGTTGTTTATCGCTGGAATATGAAGCTCTTCAATTATGTGGCGATACTATTTTATTTCTCATTTCCGTGCCAATATTACAGAAGAATTTGTTCAGGTGTTCAGCAATCTCATTTAGGGTTTTAGTAGGTTATTCAGGGTTTTCTAGGAGTCGTTTATGTTATTTCTGCTTCTTTGACAATTTTCTTTATTAGTTTTATCTTTAAAATACAATTCTGAATCTTAGTTCGTGCACAATAGTATTTTTAAAACGTCCCAAGGCTACAGTATTGTATCGAAGATGTACCTCACGGGTATAGATGATGTGTCTGCCGGGCGTTGAAGGGTTATGCTCGGAGTGTTATGGCGCTTTGGCTCTCCTTCGCTTTCTCTTTCTCTCGTTCTCTCTCTCTCTCTCTCTCTCTCTCTCTCCCTATCGTTCTCGAACGTTGAAAAGTAGCCTTCCTTGTGTTGCGTCGGTGGTTCAGCCGTTGGGTGTAGAGTCCCTGCTGCTATTCCTTTCCGTCCCGTATCGTGGCTTGTGAGTGTGTTACTAGCACTGGCGCTTGACTTCTGCTCGGCCAAGCTTCTACTGTCGAAAAGAATACTCTGATTGCTGCACTACTTAATTTATCAAGAAATGTGATGGTATTACGATGATGTGACGATTAAACTACTGGCAGTCTTTTGGTAGGGGTTTTTATACCCGTTTTCCATCCCCTCCAATAGGGGAATTACCAAATTTTCGTTGTCCTGTCTCATGAGAAAATTTTGAACATCTAGTCCACTCGTAAGCCGCTTTTATGAAGGTGATCCTTGTACTCCGAGTTTTTACGGTCGATTGCGAATTTTCATTGTTTGATGTATGACACGCACCCGCAGATAGCATTTCCTGAAGTCCTAATGTCTGGAGGCTGAATATTCATGCGTGGGGCTTTACAATGCTTTTCCATTGGAGTCTCGTCATAGTCCTTATGTCTTACTGGGATATAGACAAATCGGCCACTGTATGTTTAGAGTAATGAAAGAAGGCTCTGTTTTGTGCAAAAGCGCGTAACTGTATATGCTAATATATACAGCTACTTGCCTAAGCTGTTACGTTCCTTTGGAAAATAATTTCCAAACCCGCGTCGGCACTGCGCGTCCCTTACGGGCCCGTCTCTGGTTAGAAGTTACTATTTGGCGCTGAAAAAGGTTTAAGGATTTGCAAAAATGAGGAAATTTGTATAATTAAAGGTTGATTTTATTTTAAAGTCCTTATTGGGTACTCCGGATTTGGTGTTTACGAACACGCGGAACGGTATGTACAGACTGGGTTGGGTCGTTGTAGACGGACCCTTATACTTGGTTTGGGGTTCCCTAGTGTAGGGCCACCTTTATGCAAGCAAACGTACAGCTGATTGCATTTACTTGCTCTGAAAATAAGCGAATAAGATTAAGCGCGACGAGTGCAGGTGTCAGATAGGTATTTTATTAAATTTAAAAGACTCTTGAGTTATGGTTATGGACAAGGAAAGAGTAGCTGGGAATAAGTTTTAATAAATGGGATAAGGTTGTCACTTTTGGAAAAAGGTTAAAAGAGTGTTGAATCTGTGTGGTTGAGTTTGAAGAAAAGTTTGCTTGATGAGAGCTCCTACGTCTGTAGCTCTCGATATTTTGTGTGTTGTCTTTTGTAGGTTGCCAAGGATTGGAGTCGAGGAGCTTTTCAGGGACCTGCTACCCATGCACTGATCCAGGAGAAAATAGGTTCCTTCGACTGGTTGTCTGCTGAAGAGATAGTGGTTGCTTCGACCAAGAACCTTCGCATCCAAGCCTGATCAATCCTGGCTGCTACACAAAACTTGCCGTACTTCTTCTATGGGCTCAACACCTTTGTAAGACTCGTCGCCAAGAAGAATGTTGGAAGCTGGGCTCGCTGTGCCACCTCAGTATGAATCGTCGCCAGGAAGATGTTTATAACGTGCTGGGCTATTCCCTCTTATTCAAACTCCAGATTTGGCGTAGAAGTTTCCAGTGGGATTATAGTGTTCTTTGGTGAAGTGCGATAGTGGATGGTGCTGTGTGATCTGTGTTCCAGAGGGGAACAGGATGTAGGGACTCGAGTCCTGTCTAATATACACGGTGGGCCATTTTAATCTATGCACCTGAAAAACTCAGTAAGTTCGCATCCTATCAAAAAATGACCTTTGTAAAAGTTGCAGGATACAAATGGGGGTCAAACAATAGTGACCTTGAATTTGACCTTCAAGCTGACCATCAATGTCAAATCAAGGTCAACTTGATTTTTTTAAATGGAATCCCCTATTTTTTACACCGGAATCGGAAAGGGCGGGAAATTTTACGTCCGAATATGCTCTCAGGTCATCTGACCTCGATGACCTCAAGGTCATAAATACGAAATAATCGGATGGCTATGAAAAATCTTAGGTAGGGTATTGCCGAAAAAGTAAAAGTCATTATTTAAGTAATTTTTAACGAGAAATTCAAAGGTGCCCTTAAATTTGACCTTGGCGATGACCTTTAAGGTCAAATAAAGAATAAAAGGTGCTTATGAGGTCAAATACTGGTGACCTTGAATTACACCTTGAACTAAAGTTTTGTTGTTTCTTGCACTTACTTCTAGCGTTACCTAGAATCATTGACGTGTACGTAGTAAGTTTTGTGTCCTTTGGGATGCTTGATTAACGTGAGTCCCCTTGCCTCTCAGGATGGGGTGCTTAATCAGTAAAAGTTTCTTTGCCTCTCTCGAATTTAGCCAGGAAATAAATATTCGAAGGCACCTTCATTTGCCTGAAAATGAATCGTTAAATCTGAATTTGCGTTAATGAACAAGATGTTAAACACGAGCTCTTTCAGTTAAGTTGCGTATCGTTATATCCGTAGGGTGTCGTCTATCAGAAAAAGTGCAACTTAGAGTCTCGCTGCAACACAAGCTTTATTATTAGATTTTTTTAGTATAACAGACGTGTCATGAATTTTTAAATGTTAATAAAAATTCTCTGCAATATGCTCTTACTCAAATCTCAAAGTGTTAAACTATACACATGCATTTGATGCAATAACTAACTTCAATATTTGTGGGACACGCACAGATTTCCCAGACGCAGATTTTAAAAGTGCTTTATTTAAAATGATTTAAGTATACTTCTTCTGGTTGTTTCATTTTAAATAAAATTAAATTATTTTAAAGTTTTACAAATATCGAATGTAGTTACATTAATTTTTCACTTTTTAGTTTCAAATTTTTAAAATTTAATCATAGAGCACTACACAGAATTTGTATTACTTTTCAGATGTTTATGATTTTTCTGTAAATTTATTAGTCGAACTTGTTAAATACTGTCATATTTAAATTGTTAAAATTAAATTTTAAAATGGTTGATTACCCTCCCACTGAAATTGTGGACATGATTATGCTTCTGGGAGAATGCCATAATAATGCTCGTGCTGCAGCAAGGCTATATGCTGAACGTTTTCCTGGTCGAAGACACCCTACTGACATTACTATACGCAATTTAACTGAAAGAGCTCATGCTGGACCTCTTGTTCGTGAACGAAGGCATCACGAGTACAATGAAAACGATCCTCGTGTGTTAGCTGTTCTTGCTATTATTCATCTCGATCCACATGTTAGCAGTCGTCAAGTTGAAAGGGAACATGGTATACCAAGAAGAACGTTTTTCAGAATTTTAAAAGTCCTTCGATACCATGCTTACCATATTACTTTGGTTCAAGCATTACAGGTACATCATACGCAACAGCGAGTTGAATTTTGCCAATGGGCCATTCAAGAAATTGACCATAATCCTGACTTCTTTAACTTTGTCTTATTTTCCGATGAAGCAATATTTCAAAGTGACGGGCAACTTAATAGACACAATTGCCATTATTGTTCACATGAGAATCCTCATTGGCACACAGAAGTAGATCACCAACATCGCTGGAGTCTTATGGTATGGTGTGGGATTGTAAATGGTTATTTGGTTGGTCCTTACTTCTTTGAGGCTAATGTTGATCAACACACCTACTTAGAGTTGCTAAGAGATAGGCTGTCAGAACTATTGGCAGACATCAATTTAGAAACCAGACAAAGAATGGTATTCCAGCAAGATGGCGCAGCGCCACACTTTGCAGTAATTGTTCGACAATTTTTGTATGAAACTTACGCTGGGTGGATTGGACGTGGAGGTCCGGTTAACTGGCCCGCAAACTCCCCAGATATGACTTCACCAGATTTTTATTTGTGGGGCTATTAGAAGAATGTTGTCTTTCAACAACAGCCAACAACGCGAGACAACATGCAAGATCGGATTCGTGAAGCATGCGCTGCGATTCCAAGACAAACTTTGTTAAACACCATCCAAGAATTCCGTAGACGTTTAGGGCTGTGTCTTCAGGCAAATGTAGGTAACTTCGAGTATTTGTTTCGTGGTTAAATTTGTGGGAGGCGAGGGGACTCACGCTAATCAAGCACCCCATCGTGAGAGGCAAGGGGACTCACGCTAATCAAGCACCCCAAAGGAAACAGAATTTACTACGGCCACGTCGTTGTTTCTGGGTAACGCTAAAAGTAAATCCAAAAAATAACAAAACGTAAGTTCAAGGTCTAATTCAAGGTCCATTATTTGAACTCATATTTTGAACGCACCCTTCATTTTTTGATAGGATGCAAAATTTAACGGGTTCAACCTGGATTTCGTTTTACCCCATTATGTCCGTATGGGGTAATGGGGTAATCAGGACCTCACCGAAAAAAACATTATTTAAATGTAAAATTCGCGTTTATTCGATTTTTAATGTCAAAATAAAGTGTTTCCATCTAACAAAGAAATTTTACCTTGAAATAACCTTGAAAGTTATCGCCAATGTCAAAATAAAAGTCAACACTGAATTTCTCGTTAAAAATTACTCAAATTATGATCTTTACTTTTTCGACAACACCTTACATAAGAATGTTGACAGCTACCCAATTATTTCGTATTTATGACCTTCACCTGACCTTTGAGGTCATCGAGGTCAGATGACCTGAGAGCATATTCGGACGTAAAATTTCCCGCCCTTTCCGATTCCGGTGTAAAAAATAGGGGTTTCCATTTAAAAAACTCAAGTTGACCTTGATTTGACATTGAAGGTCAGCTTGAAGGTCAAATTCTAGGTCACTATTGTTTGACCCCCTTTGTATCCTACAACTTTTACAAAGGTCATTTTTTGATAGGATGCGAACTTACTGAGTTTTTCAGGTGCATAGATTAAAATGGCCCACCGTGTATATGACACTTATTGACAGGGTCAATTGAAATTCTGATACCTGGGCTCGCTCGCTTATAGCTTAACTGAGTGTTCGATGCAAAGGTTGCATTTAGTTAGTGTAAACATAAAATTCTAAATATAAAAACTCTATGTGTGATTTGTGAACTACATTTGGGTTTAATACGATTGGTATCGTTTATGAACTCTGTGCATTTATTTGAAAAGAGTTTGGACGTTAAATTTTTCTGCATTAATCTTACTTCTTAGCTAGGTCTACGCAAATCTATTTTTGTTACAATGTAAAAATTTTATTTATATATAATTGTGTTAGGAAATTGTGCACGAGGACTTGAATTTAATTTATTATTTAAAAGATGTAGTAAATGAATTCATTGAGATTTAGAATAATTTTTTTATTTAGTGCAAGGTTGAATGAAATTGAAAGTTTCTAAATTTTTAACAAAGAATAAAATAGGTTGATAGTATCCGTAATTCAAAAAGGAAAATTTCTTGTAGAATAGAGCTGAATATTGTAAAGTTAATTTAGATATCAAACGGAATTATGTTTCACTGAACTATTAATTTTTAGTATAAACATTTATCAAAATTTTATTGTTGATTTTTGTAAATTCTTTTAAATTATTGCTTAGACTAAAGAAATACACGGCCGGTGGCGAAACGGAGCGGCGGCGAAGCGGAGTAGCAGAACAGCGGGGTGCGCGGAAAGGAGGGTCTGCGAGGTCGGCCGACCAAGTAAGGTAAGAGGAGTGCGCGTTATCCTGGACAGACGTTTCCAGGATTTCTCCTCTATTTAGCGGGCGGCGCAGCGTGCGCATCAATGTGTGTGCGTCGTGTGAGGGCATCGGCCCGAACATCGGGCGCGACCACAAGCGAGCCTTGACCTGCGCGACCGCGGTGTGTTTACTTCGCGGAATAAATTCTGGTTATATTTACTTCGCGGCTTAAATTAATTTTCCCGACCTACGTCTGATCTTCCCGTGGACTACGACCGGGAGCTAGCCGGCGCAGATGATTCTCGCGATCGTTTTCAGCATGCGCTCGAATTCAGCTGAGTCGAGAAAGCCGGGAGTTCGAATTCTCCCGGCGTTTGTAGCGACCGGCATCGCACGTGTGCAGCACGCTGCTGCACACAGCCGCACCGAGGGACGTCGGTGAGAACCAGGGGCGTCCCTGTTACAGTATACAGGGTGTTCGAAA
Organism: Sycophila sp. Sp_5; assembly: GCA_018906775.1. NCBI lineage: Eukaryota > Metazoa > Arthropoda > Insecta > Hymenoptera > Eurytomidae > Sycophila > Sycophila sp. Sp_5. The sequence continues at coordinate 19,733 of JACCID010000134.1, read as the reverse complement.
TGTTCCGGACCCCCCACTTATAACATAAAGTAAGCATTTTGGAAAAAAATGTTTGTTTGAGAAATTGCTGATGTAAAGGATTGGGTAGTTACAGCGGGCGGGGACATTAAATAAATACACGTCGTTTATGAGCACTTTGATTTATTGCACCTCCAGTATAGGCGAGCATACCTTAACCTCTGTGTTTGTGTATGAGTTTACGTATATGAGCTGAATTATCTTGAAGATGAGCTGGAGCGATGTATCGATGAGCTGGAAGATGTTGAGCAGATTGTAAGATGCAATAGTTGAGCTGGATGATGAAAGCGGGGTTGAGCGGGTCAAAAGAGCCTTAAAGGTAGAGAGCACGTCCGTTTCCTTTCAGAGCTGGTTGTAGAGAGAGAGCTAAGATGGCGTCGAGAGACGCTATCTTGCCGCGAAGACTCGCTTGAGTGCGTGCGCAAGTTCTCAGCGCCATCTGGCCCTGCCGAGTTTCTAGCGCGCGCAATTCAAATGGAGAAATCGCGAACAATGTTAAATACAAAAGTTGTTAAGTTTTGAAGGTTGAACTAAATGATGACCTTGGATATGTTATTGGTTATCATTTTCAAGGTCATTTAAAGGTCATCTTCAGTTTTTTAAATAGGGACCCCTATTTTTTATTTCAGATTCTGAAAGAGCACAAAATTTTACATCTGGATATGTACCCACGTTATGGCTCAAAATGACCTACAGAGGTCATTTAGTGGTTAAATGATTATTTAGTAGCAGAAAGCCAAGAAATCCCGATTATTAAGAACTTTGAGCGTATCTGACCAATACTAAAGTAATTTGATTTTGCAAGACAAACTTTATGGTGGCGTTAAATTGACATTGCCCTTGATTTTCAAGGTCATTTGAAGGTTAACTTTAGTTTTCCAAATTAAGCCTCCTAGTTCTAATTCTCCATTTTGCACCAGCGCTAAATTCTGTAGAAGGTGTAATTGACACTGGCGAAAAATAAGCCTTAGGCCAGACAACCACATAACTCGGGCGAGAAAATGATAAATAAAAAAATGTCTAATCAAAATAAGCCTTAGGCCCAACAACTACATACCTCGGGGGGGGGGGAAATGATAAATAAAAAAATGTCTAATCAAAATGAGCCTTATTGCTCAGGCACGGGAGGTACAACTAATTAAGGTAACATCATGGGTGATCCAGCCAACTAAGGCAAGACCATCGGCGGCCCAGCCTACTAAGACAAGAACACTAGCGGCCCAGTCAGCTAAGGCAGGACTATCGGCGGCCCAGCTAACTAAATCAAGACAGTGGACTATTCGCCCAAACTGAATTTTTTTAAAATGTCGTTGATAGGAACTTTTTACAACAACTGTTCAAATTGTTGCCCATTAACAGTTTGGCAATGTGCTAACCGATTGTAAAAGGCTGCAAGAACATTTCGCAAGATTTGCTGAGGTATCAAGTCTATTTCATCAGTGATTCTTTGGCGTAATTCATCCAAGTCACGTGGTTTTATAACATAAACTTTATCCTTCAAGTATCCCTAAAGGAAGTAATCAAGAGGCGTTAGGTCTGGGGACCGAGGTGGCCATTCAATTGTACCTCTCCGCCCAATCCATCTATCATGAAATGTTGCATCTAAATATCGGCGAACATGAATACCGTAGTGTGCAGGAGCACCATCCTGTTGGAAGTAAATTTCGTCCAGATTTCCACCCGTTAAATTCCGTATAGCAGGTATAATTTGGTCTCGAAGCATGTTTTCATACATTGCAGCATTTAAATTACCTTCAATAAAGAAAGGGCCAAGTACTCTTCCATTAAATATGCCAGCCCAAACATTTACTTTTTCAGGATGTTGCGTGTGGTCCGCTCTCATCCAATGTGGATTGATGTTACTCCAGTATCGACAATTATGTCTGTTCACTGTTCTGCTTAACTCAAACGTGGCTTCATCAGAGAAAACAATGTTATTGAGGAGCAAAGGATCATCAGATATCATTTGCATCATTACATCACAAAACTCTACCCTTCTATCAAAATCATCTTCAGATAATTCCTGTACCAACTTTAATTTGAAAGGATGCCATTTGTTGAGTTTCAAAATTTTGTGTACAGATGCAGCTCCCATTTCATGCTGTTGTGCACAACGTCTGATGCTGCAATGGGGGGTCCTCAATAAATGATTGTAATACGTCTAAGCTCTTTTCATCATTAGACGATGATTTGGATCTACCTGATTTAGGACGATCTTTAATACCACCTGTCTCTTCAAAACGTCTAATTGTACGAATTACGGTACTTTTTGAAATAGGGTTGTTTTCTTCAACTCTGAATGTTTCATTGAATAAACGCTGTACCTGTTTGTAACCTCTCTCTTGATCACCCCACCCTCGCATCATCAACAAAGATATTCTTTCTCGTTCAGTAAGATGTGCCATTTTTCACTACGATTAAAAGTACAATTATTGAATAATACAATTATCTGAATTTCGAAGTAAGAGAACTTCACTTAACTCTTGAAAACAGAAAAGTAAATAGGAGTAAACAATTGTTAATTAACAATTATAAATGAACTGATTCCTAAAAAGAATAGTGAGCAAAATCTTCTAAGGTACAAGTAACGATCCTGAAAATGCTATGAATCATGCGTAGAAACTCGTAACCCTTGCAAAAAATTATTGCAATAAAAACTGTTCATGTAAAACGGTTAGATTATTTTGCTTTTGAAATTAATAACCCCCAAGTGTCCTATGTAGATCATTTCGAGCCATGACGTGGATATTGTACATATCTCCAGACCTAAAATTTAATGCTCCTCCAGAATCCGGAATACAAAATGAGTCCCTTTTTAATAAGCTGAAGATAACTTTCAAATGACCTTAAAAATGAAGGCCAATTTTAAAGTGACCATAAAGTTCGTCCTAGAAAATCAAATTATGTACTTTAGTATTAAAGTACGAAATTTTTTTTTTCTTTTCGTCAAATACACCCAAAGTTCTTAATAATCGGGATTTCTTGGCTTTCTGCTACTAAATAATCATTTAACCACTAAATGACCTCTGTAGGTCATTTTGAGCCATAACGTGGGTACATATCCAGATGTAAAATTTTGTGCTCTTTCAGAATCTGAAATAAAAAATAGGGGTCCCTATTTAAAAACTGAAGATGACCTTTAAATGACCTTGAAAATGATAACCAATAACAAATCCAAGGTCATCATTTAGTTCAACCTTCAAAACTTAACAACTTTTGTATTTAACATTTTTTTCCAAAATGCTTACTTTATGTTGTAAGTTGGGGGTCCGGAACATTTCGAACACACTGTATATTCGCTACAATAAAATTATTGTATGTACATGTGTATATATATATATATATATGTTATAATAAAGGTGACTTACTATAGGTATGTGTAGTTGCCACGAAGTCGGCGGACTCCTTCAAGAGGGAGGGAAGTGCCAGGACTGGTTGCTGGGTGGACCTGGTCACCCAACGTGTTCATGGATTGAACTCGCGAACGCGATTTTCGTTGTTGTAAAATAGGTGGTTATAATAATAAACGCGCGGATAATAAAATTATTACTTTGTAAAATAAAGTTTAAAATCTTTAAATTAGACAAAAAAATCTCGAGGAGTTGACGAGCGAACTGGTGTCTCGAACTGCCTGAGAAGGACTGGGGTGAGACCGTGCATTTCTTGCCTAGCGATAAGAAATGCATGATCAAGAAAGTCTTTCTTTGATGGTTTTCTAAGTGTTGAGGATGTTTAGCTATATGGTTTGAATAAATATATTGTTGTGTCAGCACCGCAGGTGCGGCGTGACATCAGACACCTTGCGCTCGGCGACGACTCTTGCGCGCTGAGTTTTGGTTAGAAACAGACGAAAGGGAAATTCCTTCGTCTAAAATATTTAATTGAAAAAAAAATTAATTCCGTAACGTAACAGACTCCTTAGTACCTGAGTCCCTCGGTGAGTGTCTACTTTTCTCGGTTTTAAGTGCAACCTTTCGCTTTAGTTCTACTACACGGGGGACATTTTTTCCTTTCCGACCCATTTCATGGCAAAGTTTTTAAAACTACATAACATTATCTAGACAAGTACACATGATTTTCTTTATATCAATTTTTGTAGAAATGGTGCACATCCGACCAAACTTATGAATTTTTGCCAAAAAAAAGAGTAGTCGAGCACGAGCTCGAGGCCGAATTTGTTATGTATCGCGTGGAACGGGCAAGCGGCCCGTTCCCTCGTGTGCGTGCGTACTTGAATGTACGTGAGGAGCAGGCAAGCGGCCTGCTCCCGGACGCAACTGTTTGTTTACGTGGAGCAAAGTCGTTGCTCCGCGTAAACACCACTATTTCTCTCTCTCTCTCTCTTGGAAATTGAATTCAAGCGCCTCTTCAAATGAAATAAAACAGAAAATAGTAAGAAATAAATATTCTTTAATCATTTTTTTTGTTAAACCGAATGAATATTTAGACTAAAAGTTGGATGTCCGTATAAGTTGGGCGCCAAACAAATTGATAGGTTCACTTCCTCAAAATAATAGAATGTTCCGATTCCTTCGGGAATGCGGGAGGCTCTTATTATCCTTACTCTCAACCGCGGACGCGATTCCTATTCTTCTCCCTTATTAATCGATGGGCCAGGTTTATTGATTTGATTATCTAGATCGGCCCTCCCGATAATATAGAGTTTCAACTAGCTTGGAAAAATTTGCAGTTTGTGACGCTAGGACCTGACGTCACACTATATAAAACCAATTGGATATTATTTTTATAACTAGTTCATAAGTTGAATGAAGATGATTTAACGCGACGATCGTCGTGTTGAATTTTGTGAAGTCATGTTGTAACGCATAATTGAAAATCCTGAATTTTCATACAATATAGCATTCTTCGATGAGGCGACTTTTCAACTTGATGGAACCTTAAATAGACATAACTGCAGATATTGGTCAGATAATATTTCTTATTGGATTCTCAACAACAGAATCATAGAACCTTTTTTTATTGATGGTAACTTAAATGCACGAAACATATAGTTCCTGCAAGTAGAAAAAAAGGTGTGGCCAACTTTGAGAATACATGGTTTCAACAGGATGGTGTTGGACCCCACTATGCACGATACGTTTGTAATTTCCTAGATGAAGTTTTTTTCAATCGATGGATAGGGCGGAGAGGTACTATAGAATGGCCAGCTATATCACCTGACTTAACACCTTTTGATTATTTTTTTGAGGTTACTTAAAAGATAGGGTATACAAAACAAAACCTCAAAATATAGACGAATTACGGCAAAGAATTATTGATGAATCAGTGCTTATTTCTACGGAAGTGATCCTAAACGCATGCTTTTTATGACCAGTTACCAGTTAGCTTACTCTCAAGATGTAAATGGAGGTCAATTTGAGCAGTTAAGGTTCCTAATTGAAAAAACAAAATTGACCTTGAAATAAATTTGAAAGTCAAACCCAAGGTCAAATCCAAGGGCACTATTAAATTCTTTGACAAAAGTTACCTCACGATTGACCTTGATTTTGCTCAAAATCAGTTTACCTGGAAAATTAATTAGATGTTCCGGGACACAAACTAATAGATGAAGAAAAATCAGGTAAGTTCTATATATTTTACGGAAGAATAGAATAACGAGAAAGAAGTAGGTACGGTAACATGGTTGAACGGGAGCAACAGAGGAATAGTGATCTGACCGGAGGCCCACACTAATGTCTGCCATCCACTCTGATACCAGAACCGCCATAGCGGATCTTAGCAAGGTGACAGTTACCTCATCGGAGGTGCTAGCATGAAGGATATCACTCGAAAATCTGGCAAAGAGATACGACGTGAAATTAAAATGTGGATGGTTGACTGGACATTGCAACCTGTCATACTTAAAAAATAGGCTAAGGCTAGGTACTGCGAACATCTGTAGACTCTGCATAGCTTTTGTCAACGCACCCTTTGCATCACTACTAGAATCTGAAGACATCTGCTACTTGGGGCTTAGCAGATTTCTCGAACTTTTAGGTTACCTAAAAAGGTTGTTGGGATATGAATGATAATGAGACTAAATACAAAAGGCCAATAGTAACTAAATGCAAAGGAACTAGGTGCATTGCCAGCATGTCCCCGGAAGGGACTTTCGACTAAATAATTTTCTTACGTCTATCATTAAAAGTAGTATACTGTATATTTCGTGTCTTATGTTCAAAAATCACTAATTAAAAGATTCGAAACATTCTTAAATAGTGTCGAATCAACACTAACAGACCAAGCGTTAGCAAAAGAGAACAACCAGCTAGTAAAATATGAGTAATTTAAGCATGGGGTCATGAAAATTCATGCATGAATGGCACCCGAGGAAAAGAGTTGTAACTAATAGCTTCCCACTCGAGGACCAGTCCAGTGGAGGGGCAACAGACCAACAATGGAACGAGAGTACTGTCAACAAGTGAAAAGCTTGATTTGCTTAATTTTTAAATACCCAAATTCTATGCACGGGAGCTAAAATGGCAAAGCTTTATGACCGGGCATAGTGTACCGTTCTATGTGTCATTTAACAACCTTTTATAGAAAGTGATTGCCTTATTTTAATCAACGTATAATAAGCAAACTTCGATAGAGAAGTCAGTAATAGAAAACTAAATATTTCCGTTTCATGAAGTCTAAAATTTCTGACATACAAACGGGATTAAAATATTAAAAACGAACATTATAGAATTTTACATTTTACAGAACGAATGTTACATTTTACTCTTGAAATTTCTTGGATTTGCAAAAGTTTACTAACAGTTAATTTACGGAGATCTGACGATTCAAATCTCAAACATTCTTAAAATAGGTAATGATATGAAACAGAAAAGCAATTCAAAACTTACCTAATAATAACATTTACATTGTCTTCTATATTCTCCAGTGTATCTTTCATTAATATGTTCTCCATGATTCTACTTGCACCAGCTGACACTAGAATGGAAAAGTTGTACAATTGATTTCTTTACTTTTAAGTGTAGCAAAAATTATGCTTTTTTAGAAAATAATCCATCCACTATTATATTAAGGAGCTTAATTCCAGGGTTTTTTTTTCCGACCACTTTTCACGTCTTTGACCGACGATACTTGTAGATGATGTAACTTGGTCCAGGAACATTTTTTCCGCTTCGATTTTTCTCTCAATGACCAAGTGCGGGGTAGGCTGCCTTGTAGACGACGTCCCATCGTCCTGAGGGTGTTCCTGGACACCTGGACATCGTCTAAAGGAGCAGCGCCCGATTTTTTTTTCAATGACCAAGTGCGGGGTGGGCTTCCCTGTAGACGATGTCCCGTCGACGTGAGGGTGTTCCTGGACACCTGGACATCGTCTACATGAACAGAGCCCGATTTTTTCTCGATGACCAAGATCGGGGTGGGCTTCCCTGTAGACGATGTCCCGTCGACGTGAGGGTGTTCCTGGACACCTGGACATCGTCTACATGAACAGAGCCCGATTTTTTTCTCGATGACCAAGATCGGGGTGGGCTTCCCTGTAGACGACTTCCCGTCGTCCTGAGGATGTTCCGGGACACCTGGACATCGTCTACAGGAACAGCGCCCGATTTTTTTCGCAATGACCAAGTGCGGGGTGGGCTACATTGTAGACGATGTCCCGTTGTCCTGAGAGTGTTCCTGGACACCTGGACATCGTCTACAAGAACAGCGCCCGATTTTTTTCTTAACGACCAAATGCGGGGTGGGCACACGTGTTTAATTTTATATCTATAACTTTCCCTTTTATCATTCTGTTAACATAAGCATCCAAACACATGCCGAAAAGTATAATTATGTTATAAGATATTAGGCCTAGTACACACTAAAAGAAATAGAGCAGAAGAATAACAAAAGACATAATATAGATCCTTTGCCGGACACTTGCGGTAAGGAGTAGGAATATGTACATAAGGGGGGCGGAATAAGGAAATAAGTAGAACCACAGCGAAAATAAGAAAATAAGACATCTTATTCTCGTAACATATTATTTACGTATTTACGTAATTATCTGTTACTGTAACTAAAACTATTCCTTGTGTTTTATCTACTGTAAAGTCTAATTTATAAAAAAATCGTCTATTATTTAAAATATTTTAGAAAATTTGTATTAAATTTATTTATATTAAATAAAAAGTAATTCATTATAATCATTTAATTGATAAAATGTTATAAAAAATGTAAATTTTATTTTTACTTTAAACAATTAAAATTTAAAAAATTAATTATTTTCAACGTAAATTCAAAAATTATTTTTCAAGCGAACACTATTTCTTTATTCAGTAGATATAACTAAAATTATTGTTAAATAAAGAGTTATGAAATCAAACTAAAAGAAATTAATTTTTTTATTTGATACGAGAAATTAATACAAAACGTTTTGTGTAAATTCATTATCTAGAGGGTCTGCACTCTTCTCGTAAATAGCTGAATAAGTTTCTATAATGTATTTCATGTATTTGTTATATTATTCTTATAATATATAACATATTATAAGAATATATTCTTATATATTATTATAATAATATATTATAATAATATATTCTTATATATTATTCTTATAATAAATTTTAAAATCGAAATTAATACAAATGATGTAATGTAATAATATTAAGATTAACATTCTTAAATATTATATATTATTTAATTTAATTTACCTTTTAACTCCCCGTGATTACAATAAATTTACGATACGAGTCTTTTACTATACGCAACTTAAAAATTAAATTATTTGAATATATAAAACGTAAATAAAATGTAAAATAAGTTTTTATAATTCTTAAAAAAATTATAATAGTTTATAAAAAAATGAGTAATCTATTCAAAGATTAGAACAATGATAAATTATTTTAAACAGGAACCAAAAAATTATTTGCTGAGCGAGCGTTAGCGAGTGAGGTACGTCGCTAGTTATTTATTATTGTGAATAGGATAGTCTCATTCTCTATTATACACGGTGTTCAAAAATGAACTGTCACGACCAGTATATCCGTGTTCAGAATAACATTCTAAGCACTTTTTCACTTTTGGCATTTTTCAGAATTTGGGATAATTATGGAGTTATTGTTAGTTAAAATCGACAGTAATTATCCAATCAGCGCTCGATTTGACGATGATCCCCGCATGACTCTCGCCGCGCGGCCCATGCTGCTCGAGTAAACCCCGCCTACCAGCGTCAGCTAGAGCGTTGATTGGCTAATTATCGAAGTTTTTGATTGACCATAACTCGATAATTAGCCACAATTACAAAAAATGCCAAAAGGGAAAAAGCGCTTAGAATGTTATTCTGAACACGGGTATTCTGGTCGTGCCAGTTCATTTTTGAACACCCTGTATAAAAAAGCTTAATTCAGGGTTTTCTCTGACCACTTTTTGTATATTCGGCACACAATTCTTGTAGATGTGACTAGGTCTGAGGTATATTTTTTCTTCAACCCGGATTGATTCATTTTTTTCTCTCGTTTTTCATCAACCTGTTACGTCCAGGATAAGGAATATAAGCTAAATTTATTCGGGAAAATAAATTAATATGGTTCACACAGTTTCCAAGATTATAAATTTTAATGATTGAAAACTTCAAGTGGAATTACAATGATTACACAATTTTCGAACGCAAGACGCCATGTTCTAAAGTTAATTCTTTCTAAAATTAATTCATGTACCTCGCAATAAATGAGATGCGTAGATTCTTGGATACAATGGGTTGGGTCGGCTGGTTACGGCAGGTCGCGGCGGGTCCCGCTGTCCCTCGTTACTCCGAGCCAAAGGTGTCGATGCTCGTTCGTTTCCTCGCTTTCTCTCTCTCTCTCTCTCGTTCTACTTATGTTGACGCCGGACGGCAGCTTTCCTTGGTTGCGTCGGTGGGTCAGTCGCCTAGCCCGGTGTTGGAGTCTCGAGACGACGTCCACACGAGGCGGCGAGCCAGCTGACAGCCCGGCGCCCTAACCCTAACTGACGCACGAGGCACACTTGGAGCGCTAGGGAGCAGCGCCGATGACACGCACATTCACTCGCACACACCAACAACCGGCGAAGCAACCACGAGAGGGCACAACGACCTGGACATCGGCAACGAGGACATCACATTGGCGGCAAACGAACGCGTGTTGCCCGCCTAGCGCAGCACGTGTTGAAGCGGGACGGCGCGAGAGGCGCGCGTGCGCCACGAACGAAGGCGCCGCTCGAGCTCGCCGAGCTCGAATATAGGCAGGGCCGTACGGAGGGCCCGCGCCTCTGCCCGCGCTATTAATGCAAGCGGTGGCGCAGCGCACGCTCGCCATATTCGCAAGTCCTCGCGTACACACGGCGCCTCCGCCATAATGAAAGTACTCGCGGTCCGTCCGGGAATAGAGGGCGCGCGCGTCGCGACTAAATCGTCCTGTAGAGCGATTCTAGGCGCGATAACGAAGTACTCGCGCAACACCTCACGTTCTCTTGCGTTAATTAGGCCGATTGAAAAGAGACACTAATTACAAAGTGCGAGTGCGAGTGAGAGGGCAAGAGACGCTAACCCTGCGTTCGAGATCGCCATTTTTCGACGTTCACTCGTTGCCTGGATCACTACCAACGCACACCTCCAGCCCGAAGCTCTTACCTAAGCCTTTTGTAGAAGTCGAGAAGAGAAGTAGAGTCGTGTCGCGAAGTTAAGTCGAGAAGTCGGAGTCTAGTCAAGTCGTCAGTCGGTCGAGCGTAGGAGAGGACGTCTGTCGAGGAGGCGAGAGAAGGACGCCGGTGAGTGGAGCAGAGTATTCGGCGGAGGGACGATCGTCGCCGCTGCGCAGGTGAGGTGTCGACAGAGTGGTGTAACGCGGGTAATTCAGCCGTCGGGAGGCTGTGTTGTCGCGAGGGTGCCGCGATCCGGAACGCGAGTCGTCGTGAAGTAGAGTCGCCGCGTGTAGTAGATTTTTGTCGTGTCGACGCGTAGGTAAATTGCGATTGTGTGGCGTACGGGACGCGTTAATTAGCGAAGTGCCAGCGAGGCCTTAGATTTGTAAGAGAAATTGTATTGTCGTCGGGAGAGCCATTGGAAGAGGCGAATAAATATATTAAAAGTGACGACGTTGTTTTATTTACAAGAGTGTGTTTCGTGTGAGTGTACAGTCCGATTGTCGCGGATAGCCGAACCCCGTCGGCTATCGAGTCTAGGTCTTTAGCTCTCCTAGCAGCTAGCCAGCGCAGAAGGAAGGAAGCAGCCCGGGGCGGTGTTTCAAACACCTGGCGCCCGTTCAATAGGAAAAGTCCCGGGCACTTGTGGTGCAAGCTTTGTCGGCGTTGTTCGGGGAAGTCTCGCGACTCTCGCGGACGAAACGCAACGTCACAAAATGGCGCCCAACGTGGGGCCGCAATAGATACGTGGCAATCGGACCGGAAGCGGCCATCTTGTGGGATCAGCGGAGTCGAGAAGAATTGTTCGACGTTCGAAATTTTGGATTGTGCGACGTGGCGAGTGTGAGAGCGTATGTATGTGTGACGCGAGTATTTGACGAGTTATGTTAGTTGACGCGAGTAGATTTAAGTAGTGTACGTGATTGGGACGCGACTCGTTTGCAGGGCGTGATTAAAATACACACTCTGTCGGGATCCTTACCATGTAAGTGGTAGTAATTACTTACTATATAGCGAAAATTTAATATTAAAATTTTATTGCTTTTTATTGCGTTGGGAATTTTCCCATGGTAGGTGCCCGACTCCAAGCGTGTAAACTGAGTCATCCTCTTGCGCGTGGTCGCTTGATTTTTCGGCCATCTTAATTGGATGAAAAGTCGGTTTTCGCCAGTCATTCACTGAGGAACACCGACGGCCGATAAAATCGGGTGTAATACACGGGTCAAATCGCCCCCTTTCGCACTTTTGGTGAATTTATTTTATTTTAGTTGTAGTTTTAGAAGTTAAGTGTCGCATGTGTCTTGGGTCGCCCAGTTGTTAGCCAAAGCCCTATATTTATTGAAATTAAATTAAATTTTGTGTTCTATGCAATTTTCTAGTGGAATATTGCTCGTTTAGGGATTTCAGCGAAGATTGAAGATTTAATACCGCGAGATACAGTCGCGACTGACAAAAACTCGCATCAAGAAGAAATTTGAAATCAAGAACCAACGAAATCATCGAAGAATTTTATTTTGCAGGTCGATTAGGGTTTCGCGATTGCAGGTTTTTAACGTGGAGTCACGGTAGTATTTCGCGGATTTTTCAAGAAGATAATAATTTTGCATCAAGAATTTTATTTCTAACTCAAGATTATTTATCTACTCAATCAACGAATCTGAAATTTGGAAAATTTTCCCTTTTTTTTAGCAAGTATTTCAACGGTAATCGCCAGAATACTTATTTTTATATTTCATATATTTATTTTGTTTGGCTTGGCTACAACTTGGGAGATTGAAGTGTGGTGTTGCTCGCGACTGAACCACCCCACCCTTCCCCGCTTACTGACCCTGTACCTTTTCGTAGCCCCTGGTTGTCTCCGTTTGACGATTCCGGAGTAACCAAACGTTCGGAAGTCTTTGTTTTTTTTTTATCGCGCCTTTCTAGCTCGCCGTAATTACTGGGACTGTTCGCGAAAATCGGATCGCGTATTTTTCTTTTCGTAGGAGACGCGACAGATTATAGCAGGCAACCGGCTATTAGACGAGCCAAGAATAGCGAATAAAAACGAACTCTACGTCAAGATGGCTACCAAGGAGCAATGCGCAGCGTGGATTCAGGCTAATGTAAGGAGGAACGCAGCAGTCGCAAAATTGGCGCAACAAATCAACCGGATGAACCCAGCAGTTTTAATGGAGCAATTGAGGATACAGGATTGCAGTCCCGAAGGAGCACCCCGAGAGTTACGGGAACGACTTCTACGTGCATCCTGCCGGAGAGTGTTGGCGATGGAGGTACCGTGGGATGCTACAGTCGACGACCCTTTATGGAGGACTGCACACCCGACACCGATGGCCCCGACGATGGATCGGAGGGATTTACCGGGACTGGACGGCGAATCGCGTGTTTCACCAACAGCCACAGTGCTAGCAGCACCGAAGCGCCGGTTGCAGGTGCACGAGTCCCTATTAAAGGAGCTGACTGAGCCCATGCTCTTGTCTACATCGCGACCACAGGAATGGGAGTCCGTCTACGAACAAAGGATGAATCTTCCTTTAACCACGGCATCCACCACCACCACCACCACCTCAGCTCCTACAACTACGGTCGCGACTCCGGTGAGCGCTACGGTTGCCGGATGCCGGACGTCGACGGGCGGGCAGCGGCAAATTTTTCTGCAACACGACATACAAGAGCAGAATAACTGGAGGTTGCAGTCGCTGCGTATGGTCGCACAATGCGTCGACCCGCCGACTGCGAATGGAGGACAACCTTTACCTTCTACCTCCAGAACAGCAGCGCAGCCCACCCCAGATCCGACCGGCTCACGACATCCGACACCACCACCTTCACCAACTCGGACGAGATCAGACGCCAGTATGTCGGACGTAGAATGCGAAGAAAATAGTAGTCATGGAGAAGAACCTGGAGATGACGAGACGGTTGACGCGTATTACCAGTTACTCGCCACTTTAGCAGAACAAACGGCGCATCTGCAGAATCCTCCCCAAGGACCAATATTGGAATCAACGAGGAGAGACCACCGTCGGAACTCTGTGCCAGCCAGGACGACTACAAAAGACGACAAGATTCCTATGGATGTTCCAGAGCGCAGGATACCCTCTCCGAGGCCCCAACAAACCGAGCAGACGCTACCTAGCTCGCGAATTACCGGAGCCCCGAAGGAGGCGCCCTCCAGACTCTCGCGACATTGAAGGGACCCCGTAAGGGGCGAATCGGAGTCTGAAATGTCGTCCTCACCCACGGAGTCCGACAGTGAGCGAGATGGGCCGACTAAAGTGTCGCGAAGAAACCAGACGAGACGACGCGAGAACCATGGCACGACTGATAGTTGGAAGTGTGTAAAATTACTCCAGCAATACAGTTTAAAATTCTCCGGATTAGAGAAAGAAATTCCGGAAGAATTTTTGGCGCGACTGGAAGATTGCCGGCGAGCGGGCGGCTATCCCGACGAGCAGCTTTTAAATGCGCTACCCAGCATTTTATCCAAGAGTGCTAGCACGTGGTTCCGCACTGCGAGAGACGATATGGAGACATGGAAGGATTTTAAGCGTGCGTTCAAGAGACAATTTATTGGCGAATGGACGGAGCGTGACGTGTGGGACGATTTACACGAGAGAAGCCAAGGACAAGGGGAAAAGATTTCCAGCTACGTCGCGTCGATGAAATTCATAATCGCGCATTTTCGGACGAGACCGCCGCTAGATGTACAGCTAGACGCCGTATACCGTGGTCTACTGCCAGAATATCGCGATTATCTGGAAGATAAAACCATCGACAGCTTCGAAACGCTTGAACGCCTAGGACGACGCGTGGAGCGAAGGAAGGAAGTCAACCGACGATACAAACCACCTCCACCGCCAGAAAAGGCTAGATTCCCCGGCGGAGCTTTTTGGGGCAAAACCAAGAGCGCTAAGGTCGCGACGGCTTCAGAAGAGATTCCCAGTAAGAATCAGGAGGAAGTTGCGAGCGCGACGTCGACGCCCACGAAGAGTAAATCGTCCAAGAAGCAGGCGAAGAAGAAGGGCGACAAGACGAAGAAGACGTGCGAAGGTAGTACGGACGGCAAAGAGGTTGCAGCAATACCTCCGTCGGCGGCAGCAGCCGGGAGTGCCGCTCAGCCTCCTCGGCAGGCACCTGCCCAAGGCGCGACTCCTCGCGCCGGGAAGCAGGGTAGCCCGGCCTCGCCGACGCCGAACTTCGCGGCACCACCGCAGCAGCCGTGGACACCACCGCAGCAACCGTGGTCACTGCCACAGCAGCAGTGGACACCACCACAGCAGCAGCCATGGTCACCGCAGCAGCAGCAATGGGTGTCACCACAGCCACAGCAGCAGTGGACACCGCCGCAGCAACAGTGGTCGCCGCCGACGACGCAGCAGACTTCAAGGCAGCCTTCGGTCTGTTTTGCATGTGGCAACCCTGGGCATCGCATAGCCCAGTGCCCGACTATGACCTGCTACTATTGCAAGGCAACCGGTCACATGTCGGGCTCATGCCCAAACAAGCAGACCGAGCAGGTGAGCTGCCAAGTGTGCGGCACCAACGGAACTACGTTCCATAAATGCGCTAACTGCGCTCACTTGCGTGCAGCCTGGGGAAACGGGCAAGCGGGGGGACAGAACGGTTCACTGTCTTCCCCCGCTCATATGCAGAAGCAGTGAAGCGACGTAGCGAACCACCCGAACTGACCGAAACACGGACAGGAGCAAAGCTTCGACGCGAGGGCGCAGAAAATTTTTTCGTCGCGACCCCCGACTGCAAGCAGACTCCATCGGTACAGTCAGTCGGAAAGGGACGTAGAAGTGACGGACGTGACGGTGAATGTAGTAGTATTAGACGTGAAGTGAAGAGCGGAGAGCGAGACAGACATCCATGTGTGGTTCAGCAACCGTCGCTAGTCCCACGTGGGAAAGGTCCCAGCTCATTCAGGCGTGACGAAGGCGAGATGACGATGAAGGACGTTGACGAGAAGAATAGTCGAGGCGTTGTAACAGAGCGAGGCAGGAATCCGTGCGAGGAGCAGCATGCGTCGCTAGCCCCGCGCAGGAATGGCCCCAGCTCCACAAGTCGTGACGATTGGCGATGCGAAGAATGGAGGTCGGAGGCGCAAGCGAGACGAACGTCGAGAACGGAAGTCAGCAAAATGGCGCAACCAGACGTTTCAGACGAGAAGTATTTGCCGGAAGAAATAGATTATAGGTTAGAATATAAGCTGAAGTTAGATGATACGACGTGTGACGAGAAATTTGACGTTAGAAGTAAGAATTTAGAAGATAAGTTAGATAGTAAAGAAGTATACGACGCGAAGTATGGCGAGATGAAGAATCTGATTTACCAGCGAGGTAGACATCCGTGTGTAACGTTCTCCGATAAGACGTCGCACGGGAAGGACCCCAGCTTGGTACGCGAATTAGGCGCGAATAAAAAGTTAATGACGCGGACGGACGAGCGAGAAGAGACGCGGAACCTCAGCGAAAAAGCGAAGACGACAGACGAGAAGAAGACGCCGTTAGAAGAATTCGTGTCGAGACAGCCAGCGGATCCTGCACAGATGGCGGATTATGCTAATTTGCAAGCCTGGGATCGCGCTTTGGCGCGACTGCTTGAAGAGCCAGATGCTTTGCATATGCATAGCAAGGGCAACCGGGATGTCGCGAAGGGTAGTTCGCTCCACCCGGCAGCGCCATGGCCTCTTTGTGCTTTGCCCATGCATAGCAAGGGCAACCGGGATGTCGCGAAGGATGGTTCGCTCCACCCGGCATTTGCAATGCAGGGGGGGGGAGACGCAGAGCGAAGCTCTGCTGAGAGCCATGTCCGACTATTCGACATGAAGCCGGAAATGCAAGTAGCTGGAATGCACTAGGACAACAGAAATTTCCTGTACCTAACCTTAGCAGGTCAACGCTACAAGGCTCTGTTGGACACGGGCGCAGCTGTCTCGATAGTTGGAGCACGACTGGCGGAGATGTTTTAAAGACCGTCTGGAAGCCTGCCACACCACGATACGAGGAGTGTTAGGAGGAACCTCGCGACCGCTAGGTACTTTGAAACTCCAAGTTGAGATCGACGGATTTACGGGTCCTTTGGAGTGTCGCGCAATGAGCGCACTAGATCACGATATAATCCTCGGCATTGATTTTTGCAACGCTTGGGACGTGCAAATAAAACACGGCGCAAGGATTATGGAGTGTTCGCGAAGGCCCGTGGCACCGGTTTCACCACGGCGAGTCTGACGAAGGTGAAATTGCGGCGGAATGCGCAGGAATTTCAGAAGTGACGACTGACGAGAGACGGAAGATCGACGAGTTGGTCGCGAAGTACGTACCGGACGAGACGGAGTACCCAGGAGCTACCAACTTGATAACTCACCACATCGACGTGCAAGGAGCCAAACCGATCAAACAGCCAATGCGCCGGATGTCGCCGAAGATGCTCCAAGTCGCGCAAGATGAGGTTAGAAAGCTGCAAGCCTTGGGGATCATTGAGAAGTCGGCCAGCGAGTGGAGTAGCGCGCCTGTCATCATCAAAAAGTCGGATGGTTCATACCGCTTTTGCATCGATTATCGCGACGTCAACAAAGTTACGAAGAAAGATGCATACCCGATCAGGGGGGTGGATGCCATTTTCGACCAGATGCGTCGTGCACGCTACATTACAAAGATAGACCTGAAAAACGCGTACTATCAAGTACTACTCGACGGCCTGAGCAAGCAGTACACAGCATTTGCGGTGCAAGGATTAGGCCTATGGCAATTCCGCCGAATGCCATTTGGTCTCACCAACGCTCCCATGACCTTCCAGCGTCTTATCGACTCGCTATTCGGCCCTGAGATGGAGCCTTATGTCTTCGGATATCTCGACGATATCATAATCGTCACCGAGACGTACGAAGAACACCTTAAATGGGTTGAATTCGTGTTGAAGAAGCTAAGAGACGCTGGATTGTCCATTAATCGCGACAAATGTGAATTCTGCTGCTCGCAGGTGAGGGTATCTTGGTTATCTCTTGGATCACGAAGGGTTACGTCCTGATCCCGAGAAAGTCGCGCCAGTACTGGACTACCCCGCTCCCACGACATTTAAGCAACTGAGGAGATTCCTGGGTATGCTGGGCTGGTACTCGCGGTTCATAGACCAAGATTCCGAGCTGAAAGTGCCGCTTCTCAAACTCCTTAAAAAGGATCAACCCTGGATCTGGGAGGCAGAACAACAAGTGGCGTTCGATAAGCTTAAGAGGGCTTTGACAATCGCGCCGGTTCTAGCCAGACCCGACTTCAGCAAGCCGTTCGTCGTCCAATGCGACGCGAGCAACTTCGCGATTGGGGCGGTCCTAACCCAAGAAAAAGAAGATGGCGAACACCCTATCGTCTATGTCAGTCGCGTCTTGACGCCCGCAGAGAGGAACTACACTACCACTGAAAAGGAGTGTTTAGCCCTTCTGTGGGCGATCGAGAAACTGAGACCCTATTTAGAGGGGTATCACACCGCGATAACTGACCATAGTGCCCTGCGATGGCTACGCAATTTGAGGGATCCCACAGGCAGACTGGCCCGCTGGGCCCTCAAAATGCAACAATGGGACTTCGACATTGTTCACCGAAAGGGAGCTCTAAATCATGTCCCAGATGCCTTATCGCGAATGCAGGAGGACGAAGTTGAAGTCGCAGAATTTGAAGTTGTCGAAGACGAATGGTACCTCAGACGATTGCGCGAAGTAGACGAGACGCCAATGAAGTATCCCGGATGGAAGGTAGACGCCGGATTGCTTTATCGACTTCGCGCAGACCCTCTTTTGGATCCGATCGCGACTCCAGAAGAAGGTTGGAGACTGGTGGTTCCTAAGGATCATCGCGAAAAGGTGCTACAGGAGGCACATCGGGCCCCCTCGTCTGGACATCTCGGAATTGAGAAAACCTACGATCGGGTGGCCCGGGAATATTACTGGCCTGGAGCTTGGCATGACGTTCATGACTTCGTAAGAAGCTGTCGCGAATGCCAAGAGTACAAGACATCTCAGTTCGCGCCACAAGGACTAATCGGCAAAAGGGTCATCGAACGTCCTTGGTCGGTGGTAGCGGCAGATGTCATGGAATTTCCTGCCAGTAAGAACCAATTCAAGTACCTCCTTGTTTTTCAAGACCTTTTCACGCGATGGGTCGAGATTAAACCTCTGCGTCGTGCCGACGGTAAAGCAGTCGCGGCTGCGTTCGAAGAATTGGTGCTGTTCCGTTGGGAGACGCCGAAATACCTCCTGACGGACAACGGACGGGAGTTCGTTAACAAGCATTTGACGAAGACGTTAGACGAGTATGGCGTGAAACAGGTCACGACGCCGCCGTATCACCCGCAGGCAAACCCGGTCGAGAGGAGTAACAGAACTCTCAAGACTATGGTCGCGACGTTTGTCAAGACCTATCACCAGAACTGGATGCTCATCTTCATGAGTTTCGCCACGCAGTAAATACGGCGACGCAGGCCTCGACGAAAGTTCTTCCGCCTTCCTAAACTACGGCCGTCATCCGACACCCGTACGAAGTTTAAGGCAAAGGGCGGAGGGACATCCTCTCCTCGCGCAAACTGACCCCCAAGAGTGGGTCGAACGCATGAAGAGGTTAGATGCCCTTAGAGACTTAGTCGCAAAGTTCATAGACGATTCGAAAGAAGTTCAGGCGCGACACTACAACCGCGGTCGGCGACACGTTACGTTTAACGTAGGGGACTCGGTAATGAGACGCGAACATCACTTGTCTAGCGCGGCTCAGCGGTTTTCAGCAAAGCTCGCGCCGAAGTACGGTGGTCCGTTCCGAGTAACTCGGGTTCTGTCCCCGACCGTGTATGAAGTCGAGACGGAGGGAAACAGGCAAAGCGCAAAGGTACATGTGTCTGAGCTTAAACGATACCTGCCTCCGCGCAATACTCCTGTTATCCCCCCTTAACCTTCCTGACTTTATGTTTCAGTTGTCGCGACGAACTAAAGAAGAGAGAAGGAGACGACGGAGATGTCGGACGCGACAGCAGGCCATGACCTCGGGCTCCCTGAGGCTGCCCCCGAGATAAGAGGCTCGGGGGAGTCTAACCGCTCCGCGGCGGGACCCGAGATCACGGGAACTGGT